>RWGY01000034.1:4276171-4463667 GCA_007726485.1 Eragrostis curvula | reverse complement strand
CTCTTGCCTGCTCATGAACTTCGCATGGGGATGAAGGCTGAAACAGATCGAGGACGCCACCCGCCTCAGTCATCTCTGCAAGTCTGCATCGGGCACGGGGGGCGCTACCCCGCCACCAAGGGTCGTCGCGTCGCCGAGAATGGCGAGGAAGGGGAATTGCCGATGGGGACGGGGAGTACACTGGCAGGAATCAGCCGGAGCTCAGCGGGGCTAGGGATGTCGGCCATATCGCCGGAGAGAGATCGGCAGGAGAGAGAAACGAGGCTGCGAAAAATTGAGGAGCGTGACGGTTGTTCCCTGATATTTCAAGGGAGCACAATTTTATTGCTGCGGGCAAATTTGTAACCTTTTTATGGTTGTGGGTCTAAAATTTACTGCTCAAGAGGAGATGGGTCGATGGACCATAATATTTTCTGGTTGCGGAAGAACTTTTATGGTTGTGGGTGGTGGCCGCGGACAATAAAGCTGATGAGTTTGATTGGATGTCTTCCCGGGGTGCTAAATAGCTTATTTAGCACCCTGGGTGCTAAATAGAGTATATATATATAGAATCTCTATACTATACCCTGGGTACTGAATAAGCTATTCAGTACCCAGGCCATCCACAACCCACCCTGGTTCAGTCAGACCCAACCACATCCTACATGCCCACCGAACCAACCTGGCAAAGGAAACACTCATGCGTGGGTTTTATATTCCTAATAAATGTACTCCTTAATTTGGGGTTTAATTATGGTGAAAATTACATGCATGAGCTGGCTATTCCTCCACTTTTTATTGCCGTGCAAATCACCATTCCATCTATTCTTCCTCATTCCTCTTTGCTCCTCCTTTTTCCTCTCGTTTCTCCTCCACAGTGCAACAACCTGCGGCGACAATCTTGTGGACATCAGGGGTGGAGGACGTGCCTGATCCCGGCCAGCGGCACATCAACATTGTGTTCTCTACGCCCAGTTCGTCGTCTGTGTCTGATCCGGTAGATGATGGTTGCGTCCTCCTCCACGGCGTACTGCTAGATTATGTGCATGGCCAATGTACATATACGATTCAATGGAATAGCTGAGGTATGTATGCAGACCAGACCCCAACTTCTCCAAGTCGGTAAGGATTTGATTTGATCGATACAGTCCATAATGCATGTTTTTTGACGGGTGATTTATTGTTTAATTGCAGGATGGATCTGCTTATGCGTGGAGATGTTGCCAACGTAACACACAGATCTTAGTCAACGCTATTTCTCACTCCCTTGATTGTTCTTTGCACTTAAAATTTTAGGAAGTAACTACTGCCTGCTATTTATCCTTCCCCTGGTTGTTTTTGCACTAAATAATTCATTCCCTGTTTGTTTCCACAGATGTGGCCCCTTTAACTATTGATTAATAGTTTTCTATTTTCCTACCGTAGGATGTGATTCTTTTGGACTGACCAGAACGACGATGAACAAGAGAGATCAGACCAGCGGGCAATAGGCACTGGCGAAAGCAAGGGGCAACCCAATTAGTGAGGACTGGGGACCATCTCGTCACTATTTGGTGGATGAGTGACAGAACTAGAAACTATGTTCATGACTTGTGGAAGTTTACATGCATGAGATTCTGATCAGATGTTAATGTATTTGAATATCCGGTGGAAATTCACCAGTTGTAAATAGTGCCATGCTAGTATACGATATACTAGGCTTGTACATGTCCAACTAGCAAACGAAAATTTTATGACTTGCAATATATAGTATTTATGATTTTGCATATCAGGTTTTTATGTCTCAACCCTCGTCAGGTTATGAATTTTAAATCACTATATTTTAAATCAATGAGTACTTTTGCTTTCCTTAATTACGTATTGGGGTGGTCAGAGGTGTAATGCAGCCAGCGGCTTTGGTGCTCACGCGCGCCTGGTTTGGCTGGTGCGCTGGTGGCCTGGGTACTGAATAAGCTATTCAGTACCCTGGGTACCAAATATATATATATATATATATATATATATATATATATATATATATATATATATATATATATTCAGTACCCTGCGCTATTTGATACCCAGAGTACCAAATAGTTATTAAGTACCCTGGCCCAACAGTAGGTGCGCACCACGCCAGGCCAGACCAGCCACACCCGCGCTTGCACCAGGTGCTCACATCACCTTACTAATTCCTTAGCATCTCACGTGAGAGGAAAGAAAACATGTCATTAAATGCTATTGATTGCAATTTTGCCAGCCGTAAACACCTTTGTTTCTTTTTGTTTTTATTCTATAAAGTTCGAATTGTAGATCCAGCGTGCAAACCATTTTAGCCGATTCATTGTTGACATTTTTGTGTACAAAACAAGATCCAACATGAGCATTTTATATGAACAACATGTTTTTATAATTGTCTTGTCATGGTTTTATGTTTCGAAAACAAGAATTTTATGACGTTAGGTTCTAGGAGCTCAAAGAACGCATACATGGAAAAAAAATGCACATTAAAACCCACTTCCATGATTGTAAAATTTTACTTCTCCAATACTACAATTTTGCGAGTGACAGTATAGTGTTGAGAGCATAAATTTTGACATGTGTTATGGCATAAAACCTAGATAATTGTAATCATAAATACTAGTGATACGAATCATAAATTCTAATGGATAATATACACATCTTTTGAGAGCTCATCGTCACGTCTATGTCATAGAGAGTTGCACGTTTATATAGCATAAAAACTATTGAATTCAAATCTCAATTTTGGAACCATGAACCATAAAACCTTGGTTGGTAACATATTTTTTAGAACATCCGAATCATAAAAAATGCAATGTTGGAATAAAAAAACTAGTGATGTGGGATCATAAAATGAAAGCTGCAGCTTTCGATTTATTACTCGTGACCGCAAATCATGGAACACTTTGGTTGACCGTAAATATGATATGGATTTTACATTAATGTACCCGTCGACCATAAAAATAGGTTGCGGGACAAATTTTTACCACCAGGGACTGTGACCATAAAACTATTCCAATTTTATAGTTTAACGGAAGAGTTTTTATTGTCAAATATTCAGCGAGGCAAAATAAAAATCTTAAGGGAAACTAGAAATCCTCTTAGTTCACATGATACTTAATGTCATGATATTTCAAAGTAATGATCAATTCATTCAAAGGGCAAAATGCTTCAGGAGTTTAATTGGATGTATGGAGCAAGATATATATACTTTCTCAACTCCATAATCACTTAATAATGTTTATGTATAGGTTTATAATCTTTTAAGATGAATTTTTCACCTGATGTGACTGGTTTTATAAACATGTCCAATGTATGTTTATTCGTCGAAAGATTCCCTACGATTTTATATAGTGATGCCCACTAGAAGATTTGCATCTTAGAAAATAGGATGGATCATAATAAAAGATTTGTTGAGCACATTAATCACAGTTTTTGTCTCAAAAAAATGTTTGGGTCATGTTGGGGCATAAAAAGTAGTTATTTAAAATCATAATAAATGTCAGGTTGAGGCGTAAAAAATGATTTGAAATCATAATACGTGTCATGATAGGGCATAAAAAGTAGTTATTTTAAATCATAATAGGTGTCAGGTTGAGGCGTAAAATGATTGAAATCATAATATGTGTCATGTTGAGGCATAAAAAGTAGTGATTTAAAATCATTTAGGTGTCAGGTCAAGGTGTAAAAATGGATTTGAAATCATAATATGTGTAGTGCTGGGGCATAAAAAGTAGTGATTTGAAATCATCATAGGTGTCAGGTTTAGCTGTACAAAATGATTTGAAATCCTAACATGTGTCATATTGAGGCATAAAACCAGTGATTTAAAATATAAGATGTAGAATGTTGAAGCGTAAAAACCAGTGATTTAAACCATAAATTTCGAAATGTGTAATCCATGAAGGTGATCGAGCATAAAAGCTAGTGATACAAAATCATAAATATCATATATTTCTAATCATAAAATTTTCGTTTGATAATTTGACATATACAAGCTTAGTACATGGAAACTAGCATGGCACTATTTTACACAGAAAAACCTACCCTCGTGATTGTAAAAACCTACTTCTTTAAAACCAAAACTTTTGTGAGCGCGCTTAGAACATATCCTTCTACAGTGTGGGATAATTTTCTGTCCATTGAGATTTCATATCCTTCTACAGCATGCCAACAACTCATGATAGTAAAAATCATTTGTGAATATAAAAACCAACTTAGTACATCATAAAAAAAAATATTCATGCATGTCATCTGCATTTTATGCTCATGATTATGAGTTTTTATGACTTGTGATGTTATTGCAAGCACTAAAACTTTTTAAGTGGTTAAGTTTTTCTTTTTTTGGCACCGGCAAAGTTTTGTCTGAAACATAATGATGGAAGTAAAATCCTCAGCACCTCAGGTTGTATCAGCAATTCGATTTCCAGGACTTAGCAAATTGACTCCAATGAATTTACTACAAGCTAGGCTCTGATATGGTCATTAAACTTACAGTTTACAACTCAAACACAATGATTTTATGCATTGGGTCCATCCAACTACAAACTTATTATCCTCTTCTTGCATTTTACAATTCCATGACCACTGTCTCGCATATGTCGTAGTAAACAAGATGTTTGCTACGTAATACACAATCTTGGTCAAAAAACTAAGTAAATTTCAATATTTTGCTGTCATCATTTGTCTAGATACAATGGTTCGCCTTCTGTACAGATTGGTCGCCGATGCTCCATCAACCAGCAAACGTCAAATCAAATCCTATGGCAGTAACGGCCTCTGATCTGCATGCACATGAAGAATTAGGAGTGAGTTAATAATCAGGAAGGAAGAACAGAATATAAAAAATGATCAACTACGGTTACAATCTGACACCTAGGTCAGCAAGCTGCATGCAGCAAAATATAAAATTTACGAACGGCCAAATAGCAAATGTACAGAGATTGGAAAAACATGAAATAGATGGTTGCCATGGGCAAAAGATTGATGACAGGATCAGATAGATGCGTACCTTTCAAATCCTCAGGCCTGCATCAGCTCCATGCCTATCTACAACGTTTGTGTTGCAGAGCCTCGTTCGGAACTGCACTGGCGCTCCTCCGTGGCGACAATTCCAAGCTGCACTGATGCTTCAACTCCCATGCACAGAGATTCGTAGCTGGACAGGACGCCACAGGATCAGATGCCCAGTGACGCTCGTCAACGAAGGAAACGCGAATACGGGCTACAACAATTGTATCCGCAAATCAAATCATGGAGAAACAAACAAAAATTGATGAAGAATACGATGGGCTTTGGCTATACCTGGCGCCCCAGATCGGGATGGTCACCGGGGGTGCGGCACTGGAAAAGAAAATGAAAGGAAACCCACGTGAATGACGGAAGGGAGAAGAAAGATATATACGCAGGCTTGTATGCATGTCTTGCCATGGTAATTAATCCCATAATTAAGGAGCAGTTATTAACAGAAGATTTTCCCCGCATGCATCTATTTCCATCACAATTAATCCTACAATTAAGGAGTAATTATTTGGAAACTAAATGATATGCATGTATGCGGGAGAGTGTGGCTGGGTTGAACCCGGTTGGTTGCGTGTACGTGGCTCAGTCAGTGGCCTGGGTACTGAATAGCTTATTCAGTACCCAGGGTATAGTATAGAGGTTATATATATATATATATATATATATATATATATATATATATATATATATATATATATATATATATATATATATAATCTATATAATAACTATACAGGTGACGCCTACGCTTCAGCAACCATGGTGTGTCAAGACGCACACTCCGGCAGAAGGCACGTCAACGACGACCAGCTTCCGGTTTGCTCTTGTAACTTTCAACAATGGGACTTCATCTCAAGGTCATGATGGCAGAGAACTGACGTCCCAAATTAACCTGGGGGTCGAGTAAAATCAAAGTGTCCCTCAAAAAACATATTAATTTGTATACTCTCAAATTGTTGATGTGTTTCCGAAAGATATGTCTTTAAGGTACGGTATTGAAGTGATACCTCCAAATATTTGGGTTTGCAAGTGTGTAATTTCAACATTGTAGTAGTGCTATATCAAAATAAGTACAGACGACGCCATGCCAGCCTTCTAAATGATTTACGGTGGACATCCCAATCCCTCATGGGGAATTACGGCGTTCCATCTCCAAGACAATATGGTTATCATATTGTGCCGATGGCTTCGTAACTCATCCCGTGTCCGGCATCAGGAGGGCAGGCTTCCGTCACCGAACAGAATGGGCCCGAGAAGGCGATTTTGCCGCAGCTCTGAGAGACTAGTACAAGCCATCGGCACGTCACCAAGTTCTTATTAGATCAAGTTGTACACTGACGCCGTTTCATTTAATCTTGCAATCGAGCACTCCAACTGCAAATAGAAGTACGGCGATCACATCTGTCATGGCCAGGGCACTCCCATTCCGAAGTCCCCCTTGTGTCGTGGCGTCCTCTGCCACCACGCCAGTTGCTCAACGTTGTACAGCCGCACGCCCCTATGCGCCTTGCTGCCGGATCCCGTCCAAGCAGGAGATCGACTGAACTTGAGCGCGTCCTTGCAGGACGAAGGCCGCCCGCATCGTCGCGCCGCGCGCTCTTGTATTGTTGGACCCGCATCGTCGCGTCGTGCACGGCGGCGACGGCGACCCGTGCCTAAATCGGAGTTGACATTAATAGGTGACTTCATCCCAATCCCCAACTATCAAGATTACTATGTGCTGGAAGTGATTTATAGACTCTAAATCATTTAGAAGGTGCACGTTAAGACCGCCACGACTGTTTGGGCCGATTTCCAATGGCATGGTTACTATCCGGTACAGCACATAGTAACCATGCCATCAAGCGAGCGTTTCTGGAAATATAGTTAACATGATACAAGGTGCTCATGTGTCTAATAAAACGCTACACCGTGATGCCGATTGCACGCCGAATGAAATGATAAGAGCATATAAATCATTTAGAATCCAGACTGTTAATACTTCGATGAGAGCTTGAGGCATGCATATTCTGGACATGCCACTTCGAGCATCATAGGTGCGCACACCCGCCCACAGCTCAAGTAGATCTTCAACAAGAGGCTCTAAAAATACATCAAAGTCCTTTCCGGGTCATTTAGGTCCAGGAATAAGCAAAGACATCATGAAGTTTGACTGCTCCATGCATGCCCAAGGCGGAAGGTTGTATGGCACAACA
Source organism: Eragrostis curvula (assembly GCA_007726485.1). NCBI lineage: Eukaryota > Viridiplantae > Streptophyta > Magnoliopsida > Poales > Poaceae > Eragrostis > Eragrostis curvula. The sequence continues at coordinate 4,456,471 of RWGY01000034.1, read as the reverse complement.
AAAACAGGCAACATGCTATATTTTGTATTCTTCTCTGAAAAGGGATTGAACCCATCTGTAGCAAGGCCGAGTCTAATGTTCCTGGGATCTTTGGCAAACTCTGAATGTTCTCTGTCAAAATGTTGCCATGCTTCATCGTCAGCTGGGTGGCTCATTTCCTTCTCACCGGGCACCCTCTTTAGTTGGTGCCATTGTGCATCTTCCGATGATTCTTTGGAAACAAACATCCTCTTTAGTCTTGGCACCAACGGAAAATGCCGCAATACTTTTTGTGGAATCTTCTTTCTTTCAGGATCTTTCCATCTTGAGAGGCCACAAACTGGGCAATTGTCAAGCTTGGCTCTTGTCTTTCTGAACAAAATACAATTGTTGAAGCACACATGTATTGATTCATATCCAAGGCCTAATTCCTTTAGAAGATTCTTTGCCTCATTGTATGATCTTGGGAGTGTATTGCAATCTGGGAATGCATCAGCTAGTAGCTTCAACATTGCAGTGAATGCAGAATTGCTAATCCTGTATAGTGACTTCATGTGAAGAAGCTTTACCACAAATGAGAACTTTGAAAATTTAGTGCAACCAGGATAAAGCTGGAGTTTTGCCTCTTTCATCACTTTGTCCATAAATGACTCATCGTCATGAGGGCTCACATGATTTACATCCTGATTTTCCTCTGCCTATTTATCTTGTACCCCTGCAGTATGTAGGTCTCCTAAAATATCTTCCAAACGATCAGAACCATGGTTGTCATCATCGGTTACACCAACTGACTGCACATCAACAGGATGCTCGATTACAGCTGCATCAAAGTTCTCTCCATGATGAATCCATCGAGTATACGTACTTTCCATGCCATGCATCAATATGTGCTTCTTCACTGATTCCTGTTGTAGGTACTTCTGATTCAGGCATCTGCTACATGGGCACAAAATTTCATCATCCTCACTGAATTTTCCCTGAACGAACCTCATAAACTCTTTCACACCTTCGATGTATTCAGAAGAGAACAATCTGCCATGCGCCCAGCTCCTATCCATCTAAACAATGAAGAAAAAAAAACAAAATCAACAAGTCTGTACCATTTCAAAACCTACATTCAAACACAAGGAAATAATGCAATGGTGGATACAAAACCTATAAAGTAAAATTGTACTCAATCATTCTGAACATGGGTGCAATTTTATTGTATACAGTACATCCAAGAAATAAATTATCCAGTGTTGGTTTCATCTCTACTGAAGTTTTCTTTATTTTCTACAAAATTTACATGTTATTTAAACTTGTATGTGTTTAACCGGAAGAGGCATCTTAGATAACAGTAAAGAAGGTGAAACCTTTGCAGATATCAAATTTCAGCATTATTGTTGTCTAAGATGCATCCTATACCATGCTTGCACAGACTCTCTAGTGCAAATAACCTATACTGGATAACATTCAAAAAGCAGAATTTACATTTATTTAGTGGAAATCAAGTTTCACTAAACACTGCCTATGCAAATAACCTATACTAGATATATCGAAATTATGCAAATAACCTATATTGTGCAAATAACCTATATTGAAATTATGCAAATAACCTATAGGATATTGATGCCTGTGCAAATAACCTATACTGGATAACATTCAAAAAACAGAGTCTGTGAACTTTATTTTCGCTAAATAAATGTAAATTTTGGTGATTTATTTAGTTCAGCAGACTATCTGATTTTCATTATATAGGATGCATCTTAGACAACACTAAAGAAGGTGAAACTTGATTTTCACTAAATATTCAAAAAACTTGATTTATTTAGTTCGGCAGACTATTGTCTAAGATTTTCACTAGTGTATTCCATAACCATAAAAGGCATCCTATACCATGCTTGCAATTTATTTAGTGAAAATCAAGTTTCAGCATGTTTAAGGAAATAACATTCAAAAAAATATTTTAAAACAGAGAGTCTGTGAACTGACTAATTTGTGTTACATTTGATATGCCATGTAGAAATTTCCAGAATTAGCATGCATGAACTGGAATTAAATCAATGCTTGACATGTAAATGAAGTGCTGTCCATGGGGTTCAGTAAATCAAGTGCTGTTCATAGAATACACTAAATCAAGTGCTGTTCATAGAGTACATGTGCTGCAAATCAGTATAAATCAATACCTGCAATTTATTCACATAAATAAATTAACTAACCTTCTTGCTGCCTCTAGATACAGCTCGGCCGTCCTGCGTGCAAGGCTACACCCGTCGTGGAGCAAGATGAGGAGATGCGTATGACCTTCTTGTGGAACAACGAATCTTGTTGCCGTGGAGTGCGTTGTGGAGGAGCTGCGCAACAGGCAATCGGTTTTGAGGTCGTTCACATCAAAGTAGTTACCATCAACTAGAAAAGAGGAAACTTGAGGTTCAGTCTTGGATCGCGACCACGTACCAATGCCCGAGGAGCTGGCGCAGGCTGCCGCTGTGAAGGACGCTTGACGGCGTGGTGGGACTTCGCGGAGTCCGTGCGCCGTTCCCCGGCCGCCGGCTGCTGGTGGGGAACCACACGCGGGAGGTTGAAGGAGGCACGGGAACCGCCTCTGTGACCTCGTCGTGGCAGCGCGTCACAGGCCAGTCCGCCGTGTCCTCTTCCTGGCGGAGGCGCCCTCCGCGGCGAGGAACTGGTTCGTCTCCTTCTTTGGCCTTGGCGGCGCGCCTGCGCCGTGTGAGTACGGCGGGCACACGCTCTGCAGCGAATACGACGAGCTCGAGAGGATGCCGCAGGAGAAGCAGCAGCACACGACGCCGCCGCCACGGGATCACAATGGGCGCGGCATGCCCGCTGCCTGCACGCGGGGCAGCAGGGAGAGGTGCACTCCCTAGACGACCCAATCCTCCCGTGGCTGCCAGGCAGGGCGAGGCGCACCGGTTGCTGGCGCTGCCGGCGGTGGAGGCGGTGTTGCCGGCGGCGAGAACTGGATCGATTTGATTTGGGCAGCGGGATGGTGGTCGATTGGATCTCACATGAAAAGGTGTGTCATAATTTAACTTAAAACAAACAAAATGTAGTACTCTGTCACAACAGAGAGGATGGCATAATGCTAAGGAGTTTGGTACTTGTTGCTGAGATCGCGGGTTCGATTCCATCTTTGCGGAATTTTTTTTTTTTTTGAGTTTTCGTTGCTGACCTGACCAGAACTAATACATGGGTGTGGGCCGGGATAGACGGGCGGCACGCGGCCTGCTAATACACGGGCATGGGCCGGCATAAGCTCCAATCCGTCATTGAAATAGAATGGCGCTCCATCTCTGCACCCTAGCTCATATTTGGGCCAAGTCATTGATACAAATGTCTTGGATTGTTTTCAAACAGGCTGAAATATGATTCTTTATTTTGTGGCGCGTTCTTGAACACCACTCTCTGTTGTTGCCATTGAAGCGTCTCCGCTTTTCGCAGGATCGAGTCGGTCAAGCGCTGATGAACAGACGCAACAGTACAACATATAAAAAGCACAAATTAAGTCTTCAAGTGATTACATTAATCCAATTAAAACATAGAGTCACACAGCGGAAATTAACGATACAAGTACAAGTCCAAAGCTAGAAGAAATACAGGCGCACACGCTCACGATACAACAAGAACCCGCATCCAAAGCCATGAAGATGCGGACTCTAGAGGAGATCACTCCTCAGTCTCCCAGTGGGCTGTCCAACCAAAGGGAAGCTGGCCATCGCACTGTCCACCTCCATCGCACTGTCCACCTCCACCCATAGAGTCGGGGATAAAGGTGCTACCTGCAATAAAACATAAAGAGCCAAACCCTGAGCAACTAATACTCAGCAAGTCTTACCCGTCAACGTGGCTATCTACAGCCGACTCCTAATTATGCAAAGGCTACAAGGGGGTGGCTGACGCAATAGCATAACTCGCACTAATTACTTGATCCTTACTTTCAAGTTTTATTTTCAAATTAAGTACTTATCCAGTAAAACAGTGTGCATATCTCTAAAACAGGTATAAAGTAACAATACATCAACAGTGACAGTATGTATATAGTAATGTAAATAACAGTAATGTAATAGACTAGCATCATCATATCATCAATCATATCACACTACGATGTGACTCAGTGAACAAGGTTGCTCTTGACCGAGAGCGGCGGCATCGATGTACATCCTGCAGGAGAAAACCTGACCACACGCCGCACACGCGTAAAGTCGCATGCGGCAACTATTCGCAAGCGTCCCCCTAGAGCTAGGCCGGATCCAACTCCTCCCGAGAAAGGCCTTCCCGCACGGTCCCCGTCCCAGACGTACGCCCCGATTGGGAAGCATCCCTTCTCTCCCGAATACCATGATAGAAAGAGCAGGCTTCCACCGCACACTAGGGCAACTCAAGCTACTAAGTTTACTAGGCCCATAAAAACACTAGCATGTGATCAGTACGTTCGAACTTGCTCAACAGGGCCAACAACGGACGGTCCTTAACCGACACAGACGGGACTACCACCGTGAAGGCCCAGCCTTCTCGCACCATCCTACACAAACAATTCCCCGTCCGGTCTCGACAAATCCTAAATCCAGCTAGTACAATCCAGGGTGAACCTATCTCGCGAGTGGGACCTACCACTCGACTTCTACCGTCCGCTAGCCACTAAGCCTAGCAAGTTCTAACGTAACCTAGACCACATCTACAAAAATAGGACACAAGGTAGGATATGAAAGTGTAATCCTAATGCATTTCTAAGGTTTCACATCAACTCCTAATAAACCTAATGCACAAACAATGACTAGCCCCAATCAAGTGCGAAAATAAAATCCTAAATAGGGAGGCATGCACCGGGGCTTGCCTGGCTCAGGAGCGTAGCTAACAGGGTCAGCGGGGTCAGTGTCCTGCTGCGGCTGCTCCTCCTGCACCTCCTGGGTCTGCTCCTCCGGCAAGCTGGAAGTCGAGCGGCTCCGGAGTCGTCTCTGTCACTACACGTTATGACAAGGATAAATAATGCATGTTAGATGCAATGATAATATGATGCAATTAATGATTTAATTACTTGATAGGACAGTCATTTACACTGTAAGTGCAAATGATTAACTTTGTTAATTAATTTCGTCTGGAGTATTTCCTTCATTAACTTTTAATTAAGTTCATCATTAATCAACTTGGGTAGGTTAAATGAATAATGTGATTTCGAAAATTAATTTATGTCCAGTGGCATTTTTGTGGTGAAATCCACCACTGGAAGTAATTTACTGTAAAGTTTGATGATTTGTTTCCTTATAGATTATTTATATTAATTTAAACAATGCAGGGACGATTTAAATCATAGGAAAACAATTAAGTAAGCTATGACAGTGGAAAAATGCTCTGTAGGTGCGTTAACAGATACTTTACAAGCATGCGAGAGTTTGTGATTTATGGAGCAACATATAATTTAATATGGATTAAACAAGATCTGAACAAAATTATTTTTACAGAAAACAGAGAACGTATTTTGTGTTATTTGGCATTTTGTATTGATAGACCTGAGTGTATGGAATCCAACAAAATTGGATTCACATTTTTCTGAGGTGCATACGATTTATTATGCATTTTACAATCTTGACACAATTTCTGGCGATTTTAACTAATTTGGAAAAGGATTAAAAAGGGCGCGACCAATCAGATCTGGGCTACAAAGGTGACCACAGAGTCATGGCCGCATCAGATCCGGGCTGTGCCACACCGGATCCAGCCACTCGCGTGCAAGAACACACGCGGGGCTACGGAGTTGGCCACACGGGATCCGACGTTGTCGCACAGGATCCCGGCGTTGTGGTCAACGGTGCGCTGGCCAGCGCCGTCGCCGGAGCGCGGTGGCGCGCTCGCCAGAAAAGCGTTCCCGACGGCCATTTGGCGCGAGGTTTAGGCGGGGAGGTAGGGCGCGACACGACGGTCTCACCTCGACGAGCGGAAGGGCGCGGGAGTGGCCGAAGGGTGCTCGGCGGCGAGGAGAGGCGGGCGGTGGTGCTCCGATGAGGTGGAGGGGCGGTTGTGGCGCACCAGAGCGGCGGGGAAGTGGACCGGGAAGCTTCACCGTGCACTGAGGAAGCCGGTGCGGAACGTGTCGACGACGAGAAGGCCGGGAAGGCGGTCGGAGGCGGAGAGCTTCTTGCGGCGGTGAAGACCGACGGTGGGGAAATTCCCACTACGACGACTTGGGTTGCAGATTCAGAGGAATAGGGGGTCATATGGATGCGCGAGCTTGTGAGGCACCTTGGAGCGCGAAGACTCGGGTCGGGGCTCACCTGCGCGAGCTGAATCGACGGTGAGGTCGCAGAGCTTGCTTGGCCGGGCTCGGAGAAGAAGGGCCCAAATTCGGGCGCCTCAAGACGGAGCGGGGTCAATGCGGGCCATGGCAGGGTGCGGTGGCTTGGGCGAAGCTCGGAGCTAGCTTGCGGGGGTCGGAAGGGGCTCGCCGGCGGCACAGCGAGGTGGAGCGGAGCTCGGCGATGGAACGCTAGGGTTTGGGCTGCTGGGGATGCACGAGTGAGCGAGAGCGAGTGAGAGAGTGAGCTCGGACAGGCGGGGGGAGCGCATTTTGACGCCGTCGCCTGGTCGGATGCGGGCCATGGCACCGCGGCGTCGCGCCGTACGCCGGCGTCCACGCGGCGCGCGACGTCGGGCGAGCGCAGTGAGACGAGGGAGGCTGACATGCGGGCCCTCGGCATCTTTTCTTTTTCCCGAATTATCCAAACTCTGTTTTTCCCCGATTTTGTTCACTCAATTCGAACTAGCAAACGAGTTCCAAAAATTATGAAACCGGTCTTGTTCGAAAGATCATGAAACGCAGGTTCCCGTGACCTAACATGCACATCTCAATTCTCAAAGGAATTTAAATGGCAGCTGGTCAAAGTTGGTCGAGTTCTGGATTTTGGGGATTTATTTGAGCATCGAAACGAATTTCAAAAATCGCCAAAAATTCTCCACAATTCTTATTTCAGAAGGGCTATCCACGGGTATTTTTGGTTGCTCAAGTTGTTATTCAAAATTTTGAGTTGCTTCACAAGCATGGGTTTGAAACTTGTTTGAACTTTGAATTTCGAATTTTGAAATTGGGTTTGATTTCAGTCTTTGCTCAGTTTGGGTTTGCACTAACAGCGATTCAGTGACACGGGGTGTCACAGCCATCTGATAAGATATGTCACAATCAGCCAAAAGTTATCAGTTGCTCAAACTCATGCTCGCGCAGGAAGTTCGATTCAATGATTAATTGATGTCCTTGCATTGAGCAGGACAGTTACCAGAACAGGCGGCTTCATCGTAATGCCTGCAGTTACGATGTTACTTTCCAAAATATGCAACTTGTCCACTGTCCCATGCATATGCTCGTTCTCACTATTACCACGGAATCTTGTTTTGTACAAAATGATTGACATGCCATTATATATTTAGCACACAAGAATATGCATGGGTCAGAAATTCATTTTATTTATTTCTCGACATTACCATTGTCATCATATTTGGTTTGAACTTGATTTATGCACTGTATAATCCTTGTCACCCTACCTGAGTATGATCGTTTTCTTTCTTTGTCACCTCTCAACTAATAACCAATAACTAGGATGCGAGCTGAAATAGGCATGGTTACGCGGTTCCGTCGGTGTGGTGTAGGGTCATCTAGAGCGGAGTGAAGAAGGATGCCATCATGGTGTGAAACAAATCTTATGGGAGATGCCCCCCCCCCCCCCCCCCCCCCCAACACACACCCCCCCCAAACTACAACCACCACGAACCACCCAACCCCAACCCTAACCCTGCTCTTCAACCTATATATGAAGATATTTTCATTTTATTGTTGATCCATATCTTCAGATAGGATTAGATGCGAGGAGAAAAGGTCCAATTTCAATCATCCGTGAATCAATGGGCCCTTAGTCAAACAATTGTCCATAATTTTCCTTCACAATAGTGACTAAATTTATTGCAACAAACTCTAGTCCATTACTATGAGGGCAACTTCTTCCTAATCATCCACCTATCAGACTCTTACTGTCAGCTCTCTCCTACTGGGATCGTTTTATGCATTAAAAGGGTAGGTGTCCTGATCCGACGGCATGCAGCTTTCATGTCCACTACTACCATGGAGTCAGCATGACACCTTTGAGACCTCGTAAGGGGTGAGATCACATCATGTTGAGGATCAAAGTTGAATTGAAACGAAGATACTTCAATGTAAAATGAGATATAGTTTCAGTTGACAATACAGTACATCAGGTCAAGCCTTTAGCAACACATATATGTGTTCCTAAAGCTAGAGAAAAGTGTTATAGACACTTATAATAACACATAAAATAAGTGATCTATATACTTGCTTTACTGGAACAAGTTCTAGTAGTAACACATATGTGTTACTATTTGTGGAAAAAATGTTACAATAATAATGTAGCAACACATGTTACTATGTCTAATAAAATGTTTTACAATAATAATGAAGTAACACAAATAAAAGATTTCAAATAATTAGTGGTTGCTAGGATTCAATCTTAGGACCTCACCATCATTTAATTAGTTGCTGAGATTCCGCACTACACATGCATATATGATAAGAAGTTATCCTTAATTGATACTTATCAATTATTTGAATATATGTTACTATAGCACCAGAAAAGTGTTTACTACGACTTGTAGTAACACGTAACAATAACATTTATTTGTGTTACTATGAGTTGTTGGCTTGGTATCTTTAGACACGTTGCTTTCTTGGCATGTCTAGAATAATTATCTGCAACACGTTTTTACAAATCAAGCATTTTTGTTACAAGCACACTCAGTAACACTTATGCTTGTGTTAGTATAAATAATTTTGTAACACATTCTTAATTGTGTTACAGATGTGTGTTACGACATTGGTCCAATATATGAAAGAGCTTATATATAAGACTTCTTACCTTCCTATATAAAAAAAGATGTCTTACCTTCTAGGACGGTTTTCTAAATCGCAGCTAGAAGTGAAATCACCCCACTCAGGGCTTCCCATCATGTTTCTATGACAATAAAAAAGCATTGGTAGAAGCCATTGACGATGTCAATGAGTCATCAAAGCAAAGTTATCCCCATGGTTCTGATTAGATCTTCTCGTGAAAATTGTTGATAGTTTGACGCTGGTGATTAGAAAATATTCCAAACAGTTTCTAATCACCATGTGACACACAGTATGTGTATGTAGATGATATCTGTTAAAATGTAGGAATGATGTATATATATTATTTTGCGTATAATAGTTTCTTACATTAAGCTTCTTGTGTGCATAAATTCAGTGTCCTCTTTATATGCACACTTACGAGGATGTAAACACGCACCTACATCACTAATATGCACTGCCGACCCTTTTTTCGGTTATTATTTCTCCTGCTTGTGAAGTTAAATATTGTTCATAGATTCCTAAGTAATTACATGATTTCTGTTGGTACTTTTATGTTTCATTATCTTGTATTCGAATTGAGATTCTAGTGAACATATGATTGACCTGTCAAAAAAAAAGGTCAAACAATATATGTCAGTTTAAAGATAGCTTTAAACAATATTATGTGGAATTTAGCCTAAATAAATGATATGATATACGTATGTATTCTCTACATATATATTTAATATGAATGATTTTAAAAAATCATAAAAGTGGGATTCATATGGTTGTTGAGAATTTTGTTTTTTTTTAAAATCACAACTTTCTAAAATCCTATGCACGGGTTGATTGGCTAGTTTAATCTAATAAGTAATAAGTATCGTTTTACATCATGTTTCTGTGACAATAAAAAAGCATTGGTAGAAGCCGTTGACGATGTCAATGAGTCATCAAAGCAAAGTTATCCCCATGGTTCTGATTAGATCTTCTCGTGAAAATTGTTGATAGTTTGACGCTGGTGATTAGAAAATATTCCAAACAGTTTCTAATCACCATGTGACACACTGTATGTGTATGTAGATGATATCTGTTAAAATGTAGGAATGATGTATATATATTATTTTGCGTATAATAGTTTCTTACATTAAGCTTCTTGTGTGCATAAATTCAGTGTCCTCTTTATATGCACACTTACGAGGATGTAAACACGCACCTACATCACTAATATGCACTGCCGACCCTTTTTTCGGTTATTATTTCTCCTGCTTGTGAAGTTAAATATTGTTCATAGATTCCTAAGTAATTACATGATTTCTGTTGGTACTTTTATGTTTCATTATCTTGTATTCGAATTGAGATTCTAGTGGACATATGATTTACCTGTCAAAAAAAAAGGTCAAACAATATATGTCAGTTTAAAGATAGCTTAGAAGCCATATATGAGACGGGCTATTATTATCTATAGTCTTAGATTGTTATTCCTCTAATTGCAAATGAGTGTCATTTAGAACATTAGCAAGGTCTCTCGTGTACTCTGAATATTTAGAAACTTCTGCAAAAATCAGTTCATGTTAAATTCTATCAATAACTTCAATAATTAATATATCTTTTAGATTTATGGGTAAAGTTATATATATTGAACATGATGGTAAAAACTAGAAAACCTTGGAAAATGTCCTAGACCCACAATATTTGTAAAATTAGAAAAAGCAATGCTGCACTGACATTTAACCGCGAAATACATTGGGAGTGTATAATGTTTCGAAAGGGATTTAGTTTTTTTTGTAATAATGATTTTAATATCAGTGGAGGTGGCTATATATAACTTCTGTTCACTACGTGTTTCATAATTTCATTGAAAAAGCTATTCTTTTTTTTTAGTGAATTGACAAAGCTATTCGTTTAGTCTGTGTGGTGCATGCTCGTCAACAAGGAGACTCCTGTATTAACCTCGTCAACCTTTAGCTCCGTCAGGCCAGTCTCCTGTAGTTTCTTAATTAGTAGAGTGTTCGTGTGTTTAAACTACTCTTTTGAGATAAATATATCCTAATATCAGATCAAAATATTTTTCTTTTGGTTCTTAGAGAGACACATCTTCGTTTGGGTACTGTGCCCGGGAGAGTGAGAGGGAGACGAAGTCACGAAGTACTCCCTCCATGCAAGCATAGATGTTGCCACAATTCTGAGAATTTGTTCCACATTCGCAAGTGAAGTTGGATGAGATAGCTGCACAGATACATCAAAATACAGGCCGAGATCGAGTGGCGTGCAGTCAGTCCAACTATGCGGCTCCTCACACATGTCGTCAACAATATGAATGTCTCTTGCTGCTAGGCCGATCGGCCAATATAAAGCCACAGCCAGACCACCCCCGGCCCTTGAGCACCCAGCCATCTCTAGCTAGCCTTTTTATCCTCAAAGCAGCTCAAGTACACACGCTTCCTTTAGCTATGGCTATAACTCAGGGTAACGGTGCCGTCCGCGAAAGCTACCCAAACAGGCAGCACGCGGAAGGCCCTGCGGCTGTGCTCGCCATAGGCACAGCGAACCCATTGGGCGCCATTGTGCTTCAGGAAGAGTTCATCGATCACTTCTTCCGCGTGTTCAACAGTAACCACCATACTGACCTCAAGGGAAAGCTTAAGAGAATTTGTAAGCGCATATACATAAAACATATTCTATGCTCTTCCTCAAAAAGAAATATATGTAAGCAAACAACATATATATAAACATGTAAGCAAGTATATATGAGTCTTGCTGACACCGTTCTAATCCCTTTTTAGCTTTCGTGATTGACAACTCTCATAACCAAAATTATCAGTTGGGACCACCAGCGCTAACTGCTAAACTACAACTATTATTGTCTTCTATGACGAGTTAATTTCATCACAAAACATGAGAAATTCGTCATAAATAACCTTCTATCACGAAAATCAGTTCGTCATGGAATGTGCGTCACTGATTACCTTATGTGACAACATTCAGATTTTCGTCATAAATTTGTGACGATATACCAAAATATCATAGATCTTTATGATGATTTCAAAACCGTCATAGAAGTTTATGATGATTTTTTTCGTCATAAACCATTGAACGTCATGTTCAATCCATTCACCCATTATTTTCCAGCCATTTATTTTAGCCCATATACTCGAGAATACATCACTATACAGGCATGCAGTCCAAAGCAAGCTAAAAGGATCCAAAGAATTATAATTAGACATGAAAGAATTCCAGATGAAAATGGTTCTCATTTGTCACTAATCATATCAGTATCACAAAAGCTTTCATTGGTGATTACATACAGAGGTTACCATACACAATGTAGTGCCCCTATTTCTGTTCCTAGAAGGCAAAATCAAATACAGAACATAAAGGAACAAAGCTAAGATGGACGAATCTGGCTATGATTTGTAAAGGTCAATCAACACCCAGCTTATGCAAACTGCAAAAGATCAAGGAATACAAAGTCAGATATTGGCATAAACAATGGAAGCAAACACGCAATTACCAGAATGATCCATCATAGCTTCATCAAACTTTCAGTACTTTTGCAAATTAACACTAAGCTACTCAGGCTGTTCATCTAAGCATTATTCAAACAACAAAAATTAACTCTAGCATCCAAGAAACCAAACTGACAAACTCAAAACCATTAGATGACAAGAACAGTATGAAGCTTGCTTAACTACTGCTGATTGGAATCACATCGAACATGTTGGGGTCATATGATCGTAATTAAAGTCACTAAAGCACAATGAGCACTAGAAACAAACTCAATGGTAAATGGATTATGCTGAACAGTGAGCACCTGTAGCAAGAGCCTTTGGTATTCCATTAGCACAGCGAGATGGATCAGCTGTAGTACCCCTGCAAGAAACATGATTCATTATTCAGTATCATAACAAAACCACATGCGCGAATGTCTAATTAGCAACATAAATCAAACTAACAGCAGGGTGGCGAGAGTAACAGATATTGTTAAATTTAGCATTCAGTCACCAGAAACTAAACAGCACTATTATGGAATCATTGAGACACCATTTCGAATCAGCTAAACTATAACACGACAGCAGATGCAGCACATGCAGACATAGCATTAATTTTTCTGATCTTTTTTCAACTTAGACTGTATGCCTATCTCTTCCATGAAGAATATACCCAATGAGCCTAAGGATAAACTTTGCATAGGCCAAAGAAAGAACCCTTGTGAAGTAAAAAAAGTTCAACTACAAAATGAGCACAGAGATCAGCTCCACTTAGTTTGTACTACCAAATTAGCACAGAGATCAGCCCCGTAATGCCTTACCACTAATGCAAATAAGAAAGGAACACATATTATTAAGTATGAATTGGGTGGATTCACAAGGGCATATGTAAGTGCATCAGAAGGACGAAGATGGCATACCGTTCATGATGATGGCACAGATCTGTGGTGGGACTTTGAACTCCTCAGCCTATGAGAGGAACCTACGCCGACCTTGCCGTGAGGAAGGAGAGGCTGCGCTTGCTGACAAGAGGAGGATGCGCCGCCCGACGTGTGGAGGGTCGTCGTCTCTTGATGAAGAGATGAGGGTACGAGTGCGTCCTGGAGTCGTCGCCGCGGGGGGGGGGGGGGGGGGGGGGGGGGGGGATTTTACTGGAGTCGACGATGGCTGAGGGCTCCTGCAGTCGTCGGTGGCCAAGGACATCTGAAACATATGGAACCACCTAAGAAGATTTCTGTTTTAGTTTTAGTTTTAGTTTCTGTTTCAAAAAAAGTGAAAGCTTTATGGGCTGTTTGGTTTGACCTCCCAAAGTTGAGTATTGGCAAGTATCAAATGGCAAGTAAGTTTTAACGATTTTAGACCCAGCATGGTTGCAAAAGACCCCTCGATGAAGTGCATCACAAAGAAAATTGTCTCTTACCGCATAAATTAGCAATTATCCAATCCTTGTCAAAATTGCCTACTCCGAGTGTGACATCCGGCCCATTGAGATTAGGCCATGAAGAGGTAGGAGTTTAGTCCCACCTTGCTAGTCTAGTGGGAGAAAGGCTAACATATAAGCCTAGGTTGTCCACCACCCATCACCTTTGGTTAACCCTTTTACGCGAAGCGAGGCCGAAAGCGTAAAAGGTTGGTGATATAGAGTGGCGTCCACTCAAAATGTGTGTGGGTCCAGCAAGGTGGGACCTGGGATGTTACAAATGATATCAGAGCCGACCCTCGCGGTTGCATGGGCACGTGGGCCAGGGATGCAGACATATGGCGCATGGCGCGTGTGGGCCCGGTGAGTGGGACACGGCATGACATATGGGCTGACACTGGACACGGACGTGTGCCAAGAAGGGAGCATTCCTGGTCCTTTACCCACTAGGGTGTGTTGCGCTGGTATTCCGACGTACGTCGGTTCCTTTAAGGGGGGGAGGGGGTGTTTGTGACATCCAGCCTATTGAGATTAGTCCCATGGTGGCCCATGTTCACTAGTGCGCATGAGGAGGTGGGAGTTTAGTCCCACCTTGATAGTCTAGTGGGAGAAAGGCCAACATATAAGTCTAGGTTGTCCATCACCCATCACCCTGGGTTAACCCTTTTAAGCGAAGCGAGGTCGAAAGCGTAAATGGTTGGTGGGATAGAGTGGGGTCCGCTCAAAATGTGAGTGGGCCTAACCAGGTGGTACCTAGGATGTTACACCGTGATACTGATTTTGTAGTAATAAATTAATTTAGGATGTTTCACTTGTTGCACTATTTTCCTGAGACATGTACTATCCTTCTTAGCAACTTTCTTCTAATCTGTAGCTTGTTACCACTGCAAGAGTTGTTGATTTGTGAAAGTTGCATTACACAATTTTCTTAGCAACTTGTCTAATTGCACAAATGCCTTTCTCAATCCACATTGAACACTTTCTTAGACATTGTTATTGTATCTAAACCCTTAAAGAACCAGTTGCAAGAAAAATCAGTTCCCCCCTGCCATCCTATCTACCCTGCCATCTGAACCGTCCTGCCATATTGTGGGCCTAATATTCAACGCACCGAATCGTTCCGGGCATCCCCGAGTGTCACACCCCCTCCGGATCTCCTGGGGTTACGTTGATTTTCACCAATTGTTGCATGACGGTGACGCTCCAAAAAATATTTCTTCTCACCCAATTATGCACCCACACGTACGAAACGTGTGAACATTTATTCACGCAAGCAAAAACTTCCTGATTAAACGTTCTTTCCTTGTATAGGATGGTTCTTTCCTTGTGTAGCGTAGTGCTTTCCTTGTGTGGGAGATCAGTTTCACGCCGTCGCCGCCGCTGCTGTAGGTGCTGGCCAGGAACGCCGCAAGGATCGTCTCCAATGACGGGTGCATGACGTCGAGTGAGACGAAGTTCCAGGATCGGCTCCAGCTTGCGGCGACCTCAACTTCTCTATCGACGGGTGCACGATGTCGCTTGAGGTCATATCTACGACTTCTCTATCGACGCTCCCCATTTCCTTCCTCTTGATTTTCCTACCCGCCTGACGTGTCGTCCAGATTTTACGCCAGCGTTTCCTTCCTTGCCTCGATTCCTTTCCATTACTCTTCCGGCCTGCTTGTTCCCTTCTCCAATTCAATCTGGCACGGGAGGAGCGCGCAGTCGCCGGATCCAATCTAGCCTCGCGCCGAATCACACCGCACCGCCGGCCAGGCGCGGCACCGGCACTATCCAAGGGAGCCATCACGCCGCCGCCGTAGCGGATGTTGCTAGCCTCCCGTCTGGTACGGTTCAGGCAGGCCGCCACCGCAGGAGCTCGTGACACCAGCACCGATTTGGCATCAACGCCAGTCAGATCCAATCCATCAACCCGGTCTGTGGGGATGGCGACGCCCCAGCTAGCGCCGGAGCTTGTCGGGTCTGGCGGCAAATTGCGTGCTCGCAGCTGCAGTTCCTCGTCGCCGAGGCAAGCGAGGATGCCCCCACCCCCCTGACGGTCTTTCAGGCAGAAGATCGTCTACCTCCGGCTGCCGGCAGCCATGGAGGCAACGAGGTCATGGGCGTCGTCGTCGTACCTCCCACCGGCAGCCATTAGCTCGAAGATAAAGGTGACTTATTTTTACTTAATCCCTCTCTGGTTTAATTGATTAGTTCTCATACTGTTGTGATTGTGGAACACCGCATGGTGATTATGCTAATGGCTTCACGGATTGATTTGCTAGGCAATTTCAAAGACATGGATGACAAGAAGCACAGGGCAATACGAGTTGCTCGCTGACTCCCACAAGAAGCTATAGTATTTCTCTGCCCGCCAGACGGGTAGCCATTTGCGCCATTTGCTAGGGAGCAGGTGATAGCTTTCCCAGAAGGTAATTAATGTGCAATTGTGCAGTCTATGAGCAGTTGTGAGGTGCTATACGAAATGCAGCGGGTGTAATGGTTTGTTGTACTAATATTTTATTACTGACATTTTACTTGTTTGTGAAGTGCGATACATAGTGCAGCAGTTTGGGTTTATTCATCTCCAGTTCAAGAGTTAAGTCATTCGTATACAGCAGTACAGGCGACGCCGCCCAATGAAACACGTCTGCTACAGAGGTGGTCTACGGTAGCAGACGCGTTTCGTGAAAACGCGTCACCAAAAGAAGGAGCACGGACCCGAATTTTTTCTTGTATTCGCTTAAGGCGCACACGTCCGAGCGCCCCCTCTCCTCTCTCAGCCACTCATTGCCTTATCCATTTGCTCCCGCACCCGACGCGGTTTCCTCTCCAACTCCTCTCCTCCGCGCACCCGACGACGGGCCGCCGCCACCTTGCCCGGCAGGCCACCGCCGCGGAGACGCCGTCGCAGCCATCCGCGTCCCCTCCCCTCTGCGCTAAAGCATCATCCACCTCCCCTCCCCTCTGCGTGGCTCCGCCGTCTCTGCCGGACAGATCCGCGGCGCGCCTCAGATCCGGCCATCCCGCGAGCTCCTCCTCTCCTCCGCGCGGATCCGGCGACAGCTCTTCGAGCGGAGGAGCAGGGCGGGCCAGGGCGCAGATCCGGCGAGGACCAGGGCACGGATCCGGCGAGCCGGCCTCCATGACGAGCGCCTTCCCCTACCGCCCCACGGCCAAGTACTGCTACTCGCTCCCCGTTGACCGCAACCGCCACTACCTCCTCCGCCTGACCTTCTACGGCGCGCCGCCGCCGCCCGTCTTCGACCTCCTTGTCGACGGCATCTTCTGGACCGCCGTCAACACCACTGACGACGCGCTGGCCGGCGCCGCGTCGTCGTACGAGGGTGTGTTCCCCGCGCGGGGCAGGAACTTGAGCTTCTGCCTCGGGGTGAACCCGGCATACACCGACGCCGGCCCGTTCATCTCCGCGCCATGGGGCTCATTGCGAGGACCAAGTTCGGCTCCACTGGCAATGTAGAGAGGTGAGTAGCTGGCTTTGCTTTGCCTGACCCAAGCTTCCATTCTTCTGCTTATTGGATTTGGGATTCTGTGCTTTGCAGAGGTAGTGGAGCCGAACTTGGATGAAAGCACTACATCGCCATGATAGAAAGATCGACCTCGGCGCGGGCGAGGATTGAGAGCGCGCTGCCGGAGGTGTTGCGGCATCTGCAGGGAAGCGGCTCTGGAACCTCATCACCGCCATATGCCCGTCATGGATGGCCCTGAGCGACCGCCTCGCCGCCGATGCGGAAAACTTCGTGCCCAAGGTGAGCCACGAACTCAACATATGTGCCTGGCTACAGCCATTTTTCCTGAGTTGCTGCATGTCAACGTTGTGCATAAGAGGTGTTTGCCGAAATGATGCACCGGCTGGCTTGCTCACGGATCGAAAGCATGAGCATGCTGCTGCTACTTTGTAATGGAGCTGTGTACGCGAGGTGTTTGCTGAAATGCCAGACCAGTTGTCATGCTCACATTGAGAGCATGAGGGTGCTGCTATTACTCGGCTGACTCACTTGATAAATGCTGCCTCAATGCTCATAGATAAGTCATCCAGGCTCACTCCCTTTAATCTCTATAGACACTACTGTGGCTGTTCTGTTTTCAGTTCAGTTAACGATAGCTTACTGAAGTTGGTAACTGTGTACACTGAATTGATCGCTAGATTTTAACTTCAGCCTTTGCACAAGTATTCAGAATATTTCATTGTTCTTTACCTGCTATTCCAGGGCTTAGATGCTAATGATTTCTGTGCATGTGATTTCTTCGGTGATAAAATCAGTGTGTGCTCCATCTATAATCTAAGTAAGGATTTCCACCATCCTCAAGACAGGAAATGGTACACCATGTACACTGAAGAATATCACAACCTGTCATATATCTTCACATCAATAAAAATAGTGTAAAACTAAAAGATTGTAGTTCTATTCTGGCAACTATAGATCGCATGTTATATGTGCAATCTGCAGTGCTGAAGGAGGTGTGATTCTTTCACTTCTGTGATGGCCTGTTATATGTGCAATCCTTAATGGCCGTAGAAGGAGATCTTGGTTATTTCACTTCTGTGAAGTTGCTAACATAATTCTTTTGTCTGGATTATATTCCTTCCAGTAATAATTGACTCATTGATGTGTCCATTTTTCAATGAGAGATGTTGATAGCATGATTACTTTTATTTTTGCGAGGAGATATAATGATTATTTGCTTGGTTTGCTCGGTGGAGTATTCTTTCAGCAACTTCTCCTTCTGAATAATTAGGTTCCTGTTTTGTTCCATGTTCCAGTGATTAGCAGTAGGCTGAATAATTAGGTTTCTACATGTTCAATGTTCCAGTGATCAGCAGTATGCATTCATGATAGTAGATCACTTTTGGAGTTCTAAAAATTTTGTTGCTATCTTGTCAGGTAGTTAACTACAGGATGTTCTTATCATTTTACTCAAACTGCATTCGTTGCTCCTCAGATCAGAATAGCTGCATTTATTTTACTCGTTAGTTTACCTTATGCATATGCACTTGTGTTTCTTTGTTTGTAGTCCAGCAGTGGAGATTAAGAGGAGGCTGCTGGTCGGCTTACCTGAAGGCTACTGCAGACTGAAAACTACCACCTTTTACAATCCAAAGAGGTAATTTATCTCATACCAGTACCAAGTGTTTTCTTGACTTCTATTGCCAATAGCAGAACTTGGATGAAAGCACTAACTGAATTATTGTGATCTGTAGTGAGCTTTCTATCTGGCGATGTAGCGCCTAACTTCCATTCCTGGCAGGTTGCTTGACCATGATTTACTTGTATTATTAATTGGGCTGGCCACAACTCACAATGGTAAAGATTAATTCTTGTGGCACGGTCTTTTTGGCATCAATTTTCCCATGTTATACATACCTCTTTCTGCATCACTCATCTGTTGGACACTCATTCTGTACATGTGTATGTGACTTGCTTGATCATGAATTTTCACTGCATGCATTCTTGTGACCCCACATCTTATGCATAATTAATTGATTAATGTATGATAAATCAACATTACATGTGTTTGGATGATGGATGGATCTCAGTTTAGTAACTCATGTCCTTTTCTTCTCGGTGATTCCCAGATATTTGCAGGTCTTGTTTGGCTGCCTAAGAATGAGAATGCAGACTGCAAGTCAAAGTCAGTCCTAAGGTGATAGCACTGTGGTGACGGAGCTCCAGCGCTAGGTTCCTCACATCCCCATCATCATCCCAATTCTAATTCTGTAAACCTGCCCCCAATCTAATTCTGAAGGAGTCAAGTTCTGTTTCCTTAAGTCTGGCCTGAAAAAAATCCACACATACAAAGTGCTGTCTTTTTTATACTATACTATAGTCTGAAGCGATGCTTACGACATCAGGAGCTCCTTTTGCTTAATAATGCTGCCTGAATTAAGCTCAGTAGTTCTGGAGCTACCTGATCTGCTGAACTGAAGGCTACTGAGGAAGTGAAGGAACTCCCGATTAGCTTTCCAAAAGAAATTCTTTGTGTTTTCTTCTGAAACCTGTAAATGCTCTGAACCAAATTGTGGACTTACCAAATTCTGAAACCTGTAAATGCTCTTTTTTGTCTTTCCTTTCTAGTGCATACAGAGCTAATTGCGAATGAAAGGCTTTCTATTCTTGTCCTAGGAAAATTTGTATTAAGGCTTTAGAATTGATTTGTATATGTATATGTAAACAAGTTAGTGTGAGCATGCTATAGTTCATCTGACACGAAACATGTGTATCTGTGATGTATGTAATGTATACAGCCTTACTGTACATAATTAATGGACTTTTTTTTTAATTTTTTATTTTATCATTGGAGACGCGTTTTAGCAAAACGCGTCTCCAATCTGCCTCTCTTCGGAGACGCGTTTTGGCAATACGCGTCTGCATTGACCCATCATAGCAGACGCGTTTTGAGAAAACACGTCTCTAAAGAGGGTGCAGATTGGAGACGCGTTTCAGCAAGACGCGTCTGCTTTCTGAGGATCTTCGCAGACGCGCATTTCCGCGTCTGCGATTAGCCCTCTTCGCAGACGCGAATTAGGAGACGAAAAAAAATTTCATCTGCAATTAGACTTAATCCGCGTCTGCAAATAGCCTTTCTTACATAGTGTAGCCTTCTTATACATGTGATAAAAGGTGGGTTCTGCACAAACCTATGACAATAGGCAAAGAAGACAAAGGGGCCAGACCTCTGGCCCAAACATGAATGACGAGAGGGGGGTTGCTTAAAATCGCCGACTGCTATGGTTTTACTCAGTTCATGTGATTCTTATATTATTGTGCCATATGCAATTAGACAGTCTTAGGTATCGTAGTATTGGTTTAATCAGTGAAAGGGCATGTAGCCTAGTGGTTACAAGAGGCTCAGTAGCATCTAAGGTCCTGGGTTCGACACCAGGCAGGAACCAATTTTCTGCTAGGATTTAACGGCGATATGCTTTCAGGTGTAGGCGACGTGGCCGTCGTCAACGAGGCGCCAGTGGTGACTCTGTCAATCTGGAGGATTTGCCGGCTCAGTCTTCGAAAATTCTCATAGAGTTAGGGTTTGCATATATATGTTCATAGGGGTATAAGTGTGCGTACGTTGTGAGTGGGTGTGTTGTACTGTGTAATCACAAAAAAAAAGTATTGGTTAATCACATAGAAAAATACACATGTACACACATCATCATGCAGACGCGTGCATGCCTTCCATATTTTTCTCACCATTGCACACCATTGTCATCGATCGTTTAATGATGTACTTTTGCTATATTGTAATTATGTTAGCGTAGAGATTAGTGTTGCATGTTGGATAAATATTTAATGATGATGATGACGATAAATTAAATGGCATTGAATGACATATAGGCAACAATAATTTATAAACAATTGAATGTGTACTGTTATCAGTGATGGTAATATGACATTTATAAATAATTAAATCCTTGTTTATTACTGGCAAGAATGATTTCCTTGGCGGCTAACTGTCAAGGAAATAATTTGGTCTGGGTGCCGCAATACTTTTACCCTGTGTGTTCGCCGGCCGTCAGGGAAATCCTCTATTTCTTGTCAGGGAGTACTATTTCCATGTCGTTTTTTTCAAGCCAGGTTAGTGTGGTAAAAATTGAAGCCATTGATTTTCCTTGATAGCCAGGCGTCACAGCTTCCTGTCAGGAAAATTTTTCCCTGAAACGTCATATCCCTGGCGGCTTTTGCCGGTTCACGAACAAAAGTAATTTCCCTGATGGTTTTTTGCCTTTCCCTGACGGATTTCGGCACACAGGGATATTTGGATTTTCAGTAGTGTATTCTGGGAACAAGATTAGTGTATGCATTTAGTTAGCGTTGAGTATTTGTAAAAGGTGCAATATCAATACCTTGAGTAAGACAGCATTTGCAGGTGGAATGGACTCAAACATGTTGCCAGCGACGAAATTCACATTGCCATCACCGGTGACGTCCTGGCCGATGACATGAGGAAGGTCTAGCACGGTGCACTTGATGCGTGGGAATGCGGTTGCGATGACCTGTGTTGCCGCGCCGTGGCCACCGCCCACGTCAATCAGCGAGCTGAGCCCGCGGAAGACACGGCCCTTATCCAAAATAATCACTTCAAGGAAGAGCTTGCTATCAGCGACCATGGAGTCGTTCAATATTCTGTTCAGCGTGGCATCGGAGCTTGCCATCTCCCACTGTGAGCAGCCATGTGCCTGCTCAAATAGAGATCCGGTGACCGCCGGCTCGCTCCTAAGCCAGTCACTTGATTAATTCCGAACTAATCACTTCATATGCTTTTATCTGTGTGCTGTTTTTGTTCAGATTTAACTCCGTTATTGCCCATATCAGCTAGATCGATACCTAGATCAAGGTAACTGATTCAGGATTTTTCTATGGCAATTGTATCAAATAATTTATGAGCATACTATTTATTTTTTGTTACGACTATGTTCGTTTGAATGACCTGTATGTGTGTTGCATGGATCTGCAGGTTGCACAAACTTGAACTGATCCAAGTCAATGGAAACCTTCTAGCCATTGAACTGTTCCAGTCTGGTATTGTTCCTTATTATTTGACCAAAAGAAAAACTGCCTACTATCAAGTGTTCCAGGTTCGAAGGGGGTGTTTGGTTCCAGGGGTCTAAATTTTAGAGGGGTCACATCAAAAAGAATTTTGTTATTTAGAAGTATTAAATAAAGTTTAATTACAAAACTAACTGCAGAATCCCGGGTCTAATTCGCGAGACGAATCTAATGAGAGTAATTAAGCCGTGATTAGATGATTGTTACTGTAGCATCGCTGTAGCAAAACATAGATTAATTAAGCTCATTAGATTCGTCTCGAAATGAGCATTCATCTGTCAAAAAGGTTTTGTCATTAAATTTTATTTAATGATTCTAAATGACAAAATTCTCTTTCATTTTAGAGGTCTAAAATTTAGAGAGGTGGAAACGAACACCCCCGAAGTAAAGCTAATTCAGTAACCTCATTCTTGTACGACCGGGTTGTTCTGATTTTGTTCATGTTTAGGCTTCTAAATGGTTAAATTTTGAATTTTAGTAGGATTAACTGTATGCCTGTAGTGCTGAGCAGCTCCATGAGGCGCCGGAGGTCTGCTACCTTGGCTGGATGCACCGCGGCGTCGGTCGCGATGTCAGTGAGGGTGGCGGCACCGCCCCGGCGGTGCATGGCATCAGGGATGCCAAGGTCCACGGCGCACTTGAGCGCCATGGACTTCACGTAACCGAGGACATGGCTATGGAGCTCGGCAAGAGCGACGAGTAAGTCCTGAGGGCTCACTTCGGCCAACAGTCTAAGCGCCATGTTGCTAGTAGTTAGCTTCTGAGCCAATAATTGCTTCTCTTTTGTGGCGCTTGGCTCTGCCTACTGCATACCAAGGCCTTTTATACACGAATCGGACGTCGAGGACGCATCAAAACTATCTATACCGAGTCACCACCACAACGTGTTGAGTGCTTAATTCCTCACGATATATATCTAAATAAAATGAGTTAGAATGCCTAAATATAACAACGTATGTCAAAGAAAGCAAGATGTTTGTTCTAAAGGGATACAAAATACTCCATTCAATCCCAAACATAAGTCCTTCAATCTTTTTCCATATGAACTAGTACGTGTAGTTTTTTTCTAAAGAAATGTGAACAAAATATAAGTCCAAATAACTTTTTTTTCCTCAAATCTCTACAGTAAAACGACTATTAGTCACCAAGGTAGTTGGTCATTGTATACGTATTGTTCATCTCAATAGCTATTTTGTCACCAACAAGCTTGGTCGCATTATGTTGGCTAAAATCTTATCATTATATCTATATAGTGAACAACATTTATAATTGTTATTGGTCACAAACTATATAGCAACCGACACAACCTTGGTAACTATATATATAACGCTGGTCAATAAAACCGTTTATCCACCAATAATCTCAAAATTGGTAACTATAGATCAACTTTTAGTGACCAATAAAAAAAATCTTGGTCACTAAAACTTGGTGACTAAAAATCTATTTTCTTGTAGTGAATGAACCATACATAAGTCTATTGATTACTTCGATGCACCTTTTGTTTATTTTTCCATGTCTGAACATTTGAACAAAAATATTAAGAAATAAAGCAACTCGCAGCCCAATCAGAGCGGATGGGCGTGGAAACATGTCATATGTAGGGATAGAACTTGTCGACACACACTAGATACATCTGGGTACTGATATTTTTTATAGATACTCAACTGAGAACCATATGTTGATCTAGCTCCGAGTATTGAACAAAGTTTGTCTTACAATCGATGCAATTTCCATTCAACGGCACAAGCACATGGGAGAGCCGGCTCCTTTGGCACTGGCAATGGCTAGTTACTAGGACAGATAATGGGAAGCAACCGTAAAGGATAGCAAACTGGTCAATCCCTTGCCGATAGAGGAAAGCGGGATCCGTTAAGAATTGTAAACCGTCCAGCCAACGTCCTCTGGCCTTCCTCATGCGGCTTGCTCAGACCCACCCACTGCTCCACGCAACACTGCCTACCTTGGTGGAGCCAAGAATTTTAGTATGAGTGTTCAAAGGTATCAAAATAACACCAAAACGTTTTTTTAATCAAAAAGAACATAATCACAATTGTCATATCAAAATGCAACAAGTTCTACATAGGCTAGAAAGTGAATTTTATTTCAATCCTCCATTCTTTCTCTTCAATATTAGTGAAAATATGTCATATAGCACTCTAAGAGCATCTCCAAGAGAGCCCCATAACTCCCCTCATTTTGTAGCTACAAACAGAGAAAGAATTGGAGCTCCAGCTCCTATTCCTTGTTTTTCCAATGGAATTAATGTTTTTATGACCCCAAATGCTAGTGTGGCCCAATCAAAAGTGTTTTAATCCACTTTTAGGGGAGGACTGTTGGAGGAGGAAAGCAAAATTGCCCCTCATAATTTTTTAGTTGCTCCTAAAAAACAAGTTTATGGGGCCAATTTTTTGTAGGAGTCTCTTGAAGATGCTCTAATGATGGTTTTCTTGCAAAATTTATTGGGAGCTGAACACCCCTGAACGGCCTATGTCGCCAGAGCTCCGAGCACATTTTTGTGGTTCCATAACAGAACATAGCAATTTATTAACACATGCATGATGTTACGATCAAATGTACCATATTAATTATGAAGCCACTTGCAATTATCTCCAACCAAGCGGTACCATACTAGAGCTAGCACATGAGTGAACCGGCTATTGTATGCATGTGGCCATCTTTAAAATTGATAAAAAAACACTTTGACAAGAACATAATGAATACCTAGCTGTTGCATCAATTTTTGTATGGAGGGATGCATTTCCACAGGCGTCATTGTGTTTGGATCTTGGGCGCTACTTTGTTTTGAAGTTTTCACTTCTCCTTTTCTTCATTGAAACAAGAAGCATTTCACTTCGTTTTGAAGTTTACACTTCTCATTTTCTTCAATGAAAAGATAAGCATTTCACTTCATTTTGAAGTTTACACTTCTCATTTCCTTCACTGAAAAGATAAGCATTTCATTTCATTTTGAAGTTTCCACTTCTCCTTTTCTTCATCGAAAAGATAAGCATTTCACTTCATTTTGAAGTTTCCACTTCTCCTTTTCTTCATCGAAAAGAGAAGCATTTCACTTCGTTTTGAAGTTTCCACTTCTCCTTTTCTTCATCGAAAAGAGAAGCATTTCACTTCGTTTTGAAGTTTCCACTTCTCCTTTCCGCTCATGAAAAGAGAAGCATTTTCACTCGTATATTTTTATCTTGGAGTCAGAAATAGCGGAAACATGAAAAACAAAGTAATCTGAGCAGAAACACATCGATATTGGTCAGAAAATGATAGTTCACATCGGACAAGTGCGATGTCGATGTGGCGGTCAGCCTATGTGAAAAAACATGAGGAGACAATCAAGTGGTATATTTTTCTCATGTGTATAGTGTAATCTTTAAGTACTATGTTTACATTTCTATCCAGTGATGTGCTGCTACATACACATATACGATCTGCGTGCATGGATAATAACAAAAAGTATGAACATGATGCTTGAAATAAAGTATGAAATAGTCAAATACTTGTATGTATCGAATGGAATGCTTCTAATAATTAATCTCACGCATACATGCACTATAATATCGGATAAAATACAAAAATTTCGGTTGTGATTTTTAGTAAATATGGCAATATGATAAAACGGATGGAAGAATTGCAAATCATTTTTGAACCATATTTCATATTTGTCACTCCAAATACTGTCCAATTTTCGTAAATTTTTGAATCAAACGAAAATGATCGGGAAAAGTGTAAAAATGGCGTCAGTAGTTTCGGAAAATTACCGTTCCGTTTTCATCCCTAAATGTACCCCGCATTATTATTTGTTTTTTTTTACGTTTCTCAACATACAAGTTGAATTTGAAGCTCAAATTTATGTGATGATATCTCACAGTACAACCCGTTATTTTAAAATAAGAATAACATATTTTGATACTATTTATATAGTTTAATAGCAATTAACATAACATAGATACAAATGAAGTGAGAATAAAATCAACTTCTAAATCAATATATAATCTTAAAACCCTAGAATGTTACACCTCTAGTTGCAGTTATAAGGAAGTTAAATATCATCCAAGTCCCCAATAAAACAACTTGAATATAGCTCGCAAACCATAGGAGATGAGAGCAATTGTATGACAGTGGTAGACAAGGAAACCTTGCTATGAACCAATATAATATATATATCATCTTAGAATATTAGTCTCTCTGTCCCAAATAACTAGTCATCCTGGCTATCTACCAGATTCATTGAATATTCTCTAAACCTGGATAACATGTGTGTCCAAGTTCACTGAACATTTTATGAATCTATATACCAGAAAACACTCCAAGGATGACAAGTAAATTGGGACGGAGGGAGTACTCTAGCCTCAAATGTGCGCCATTTATAGAACATCAACCATGTCTCCCATAAACTCTTTAAACATCACAATTTATGAAAAAAATAGTTACCAAACTTCAGAGCTATATGCTCCAAAAGTATGGTTCTTGATAAAATATAACATTGATAATATAAAGTAGTGGTGCGCAAAGTTTTATGCTCTGATTGTGCCATCAAATTTTAGCTTCGTCGGGCCTGTCTCCTAGGGTACAGGGTGTGCATGTGTTAAGCACAAGTGATGTAATCTGTCTTTTAAAAAAAAAATCATGTTATCACACCACGTCGTTTTCTACTTACTGGTGAGGTACTCTTCCGGGAGGTATAGTATATTTTGAAGTGCTGCATGCTCCACTAGCTATGTCTTTTGTATATTTTAAAGTGCTGCACTCTCTACGAGCTTCAATTCTGTAGCTGGTAAACTTGCAAGCATTTGTGCTAACTTAGGGCTAGGAGGATTGCAGATATGTGGCCCATGATATCAGGTAGTCAGTTCTCAAGTAAATGGAAACTTTGATTCCAGTTCCCAAAAAATACCACATCATCTTTTGCTTAGTTCCTAATTAATTAGGCACATCATTGTGAAAATGGGTCTTGGCCTAGTGGTTAAGGCTTCCGAGTAGCACCTTTGAGGTCCTGGGTTCGATTCCCGGTGGGTGCGAATTTTCTAGGATTTAACGACATTTGTCCTTTCAGCGGTAGGCGACGTGGCCGTCGACAGCGAGGCGCCAGTGGTGACTTCATCAATTTGGAGGATTTGCCGGCTCAGTCTTCGAAGATGCTCATAGGGGTAGGGTTTACGTGTGTGCGTTCATAGGGTGAGTGTGCGTGCGTTGTGAGTGTCTGAGTTGTACTGCATAATCACCAAAAAAAAATTAGGCACATCATCTCCTGGGTAGCTACTAATTCTTTTACTATGTACTCCAAGCAATATTTGTTATGGGGGGGTGGGGGGGGAGATTAGATGACTAGTTAGAACATCCGTGAATTTGGAGGAGCTAAATGAACGAGCGGTACGGTGTAGTTGAATCCGATTTCACACACTCTGTCAAGTTGCTAGGTGGATCAGCCAGTAT
This sequence comes from Eragrostis curvula, assembly GCA_007726485.1. Taxonomy (NCBI): domain Eukaryota; kingdom Viridiplantae; phylum Streptophyta; class Magnoliopsida; order Poales; family Poaceae; genus Eragrostis; species Eragrostis curvula. Next base: position 4,428,724 of record RWGY01000034.1, on the reverse strand, counting down.
AAAGCCTCTGCCAGACGAACCCCTTCTGGACCCAGCCATCTCTAGCACTCTTTCCCTCCCAGCAGCTTAAGTACACACTCTTTGTTTGGCAATGGCTATAACGCAAGCTAATGGTGCCGTGCGCGAAAGCCGCCCGAGGCGGCAGCACGCGGAAGGCTCTGCAGCCGTGCTCGCCATAGGCACAGCGAACCCATCGGGCACCATCGTGCCGCAGGACGAGTTCGCCGATCAGTTCTTCCGCGTGTCCAACTGCGATCACCTTGCTGACCTCAAAGGAAAGCTTAATAGAATTTGTAAGCATGCATATATGTTTCTTGCTGACACCGTTCCAATCCCTTGGTTAGCTTGCGCGCTTAAAATTTTTATTGATCTGATACTACATCCGTAATATAAACATTTTTTACTTTGATCAAAATCAAATATTCGTAAATTGGTTGTTAACAGTAAGAGTAGTATTAAGATTGTTGCAGCCTAGGAAAAAAATTATGGGAACAAAAAAATTTCGGAGGTCACCGACAAACATGAAATTTCGGAAATTTCAAGGAGCAAAATTTGTATTTTTTAAAAAATCAAATTGACATAATTTCAAAAAGAAATTGTCTCAAATCTATAAATCATCACGATTGCATGTATACACAAGACAATTTGAACACACAAAGGTGGATTGGAACAAAATTTTGATGCTACAGTACATTTAGACTTTATTTCGAAGCCCACTTGAAAAAAAAAAGGAAATTTTGGATATTTTGGTGAAATTTCGCTGAAATGTTTTTGCTAGTTGCAGCTATATTCATCATGAAATAGTCTGTTGTAACACATAACACTTTTCTTATAAATTATTTATTTACATATTACTCTATTCGTTCCAGAATAGGTGTAATTCTGGGTTTGTTTGACTGTGTTTTTTCCTAACCAACAATTTCTACAAATTCGGCCAACTTTAACACAAATTATATTTCTGGATTCACCATGAGAAATTTTTAGTAATTTATAATTTGCAGTCAAATTTGTATAAATCGTTGGTAATCAAAGAGAGAAAGAAAACATAGCCAACCAAATCTAGAGTGACATATATATATATATTTTGGGACTGATGTAGTATTGTTAGAGCAGAGAAATTTTGTTGTTGATAAATGCTGGAAATGTTTACATTTCTATATGCAGGAGTATGTCATACTACATGATTAACACATTTTATATTAACCACGAGAAATATTTTTGTAATTAATCTATAACTTGCATGTAAAGTTGATAAAATTTATATAAATTGTTTCTCGTCAAAGAGAGAAAACATAACGCAATCAACCAAATATAGAATGACATCTGTTTTGGGACAGATGCAGTATTGTCAAAGCTTAAGAGTTTGACTTTGAACATGCTTACATTTCTGGACGGAGTAGTATATCATACTAAATGATTAATCTAAAATTTCAGGCAGCAAAACAGGCATTGAGAAGCGTCACTTCCACCTGACGGAGGAAGTCCTCCTTGCCCACCCGGAGTTCCTGGACCGAGAGCTGCCGTCCCTAGACGCTCGCATCGACATGGTCGCCACCGCGGTCCCCAAGCTCGCGGAGTCTGCGGCGCTGAAGGCCATCGCCGAGTGGGGCCGCCCAGCCACCGACATCACCCACCTGGTGTTCAGCACCTATTCCGGCTGCCGCGCGCCAAGCGCGGACCTGGAGCTGGCCACTCTCCTGAAGCTCCGGCCCACGGTGAGCCGCACCATCTTGAGCCTGCACGGCTGTTACGGCGGCGGCCGCGCGCTGCAGCTGGCCAAGGAGCTCGCCGAGAACAACCGCGGCGCGCGCGTGCTGGTGGCCTGCGCCGAGATCACCCTTGTCTGCTTCGCCGGGCCCGACGGGAGCAACCTCGTCGGCCACGCGCTCTTCGGCGACGGCGCCGGCGTCGCCGTCGTCGGCGCCGGGCCGTTCGCCGGCGGCGAGCGTCAGCTGTTCGAGATGGTTTCCGCCACGCAGACCACGATCCCGAGGACGGAGCACGCGCTCGGGATGCAGGTCGCCGGCGGCGGCATCGACTTCCACCTCGCCATCCAGGTGCCCTCGCTCAGAACATCGAGCAGTGCCTGCTCGGCGCCTTCAGGGCGGCGCTCGGCGACAACGGCGCCGGCGACCTGACGTGGAACGACATGTTCTAGGCAGGGCACCCCGGCGGCCGTCCGATCCTGGACAACATTGAGTCGGTGCTCAAGCTGGGGCCCATGAAGCTGGCCGCGAGCCGAAATGTGCTGCGCCAGTACGGGAACATGAGCGGCGCCACCATTGTGTTCGTGCTCGACGACCTGCGCCGGCGTCGGGAGGAGGAAAGTGAGTTTCCGGAATGGGGGGCGTTGCTGGCATTTGGACCGGGAATCACTGTGGAGACGATCGTGCTGCGCTCCCCCCGCGCAGCCTCAAAGAAAACTGATTATTATATATATACCAGGTGGACGAAACTGCAAACTGCAGCTTCCGGTTTGCAGCGATGTACTTCACTTGTAACATTCTACGATGGTACATCTCCAGGTCATGATGGTGGAGAACTGACGTACGGGGGTGCAGTAAAATCAAATTGTCCTGCAGAAAAAAATATTTATTTGTGTACTTTCTCATTGTTCATGCTTTCGAAGGGTTGGTATGTGCCTCGAAGGGATGGTAGTGAAGTAATAGACAATATTTTGTGTACGTAAGTGTGTAATTTCAACTAGTGCTTAATAATATTAATAAATAAATGTCAGTTTGCTAGTTCTATTATTTATGGTTGTTTCCATATATTTGTTACTCCCTTCATTTCACATTCTATGTCATTCCCAATACAACTTTCTCTCTATCTCTTTCCTCCTTCACTCTTCCTAGTTTTCTGCGCACTCTCTACTTTTTTAATTACCCTTAATTCATGTGCCCAAGTCTAAAATGACCTACGGAGGGAGTATTTATTAAATGTTGTGGTTTGTGGTCTCTTTGAGTGGAACAGCGGGGCCACATGGCGGCGCGGCTGCAGGGAGTGGCAACACATATGAAGAGAGAGGGAGGGAGGGGACAACGACTTAGAGTTTAGAGAGAGAGAGAGGGCTAAAACCTTTACTTCTTGATTCAATCCGACTACAATTCTCTCATTAATTATATATAGAGATCCTATCTTGACTCCCAAGTAATCTAACTTAAACACTAAGTAAACTCTTTCCTAATCTATTATTGCCTAGCCACTTTGGAAAGGTGGGGGGTGGGGCAACCCCACTTGGCTGGCCCATTGCCAGCGTATGGGCGGCGACGTGGAGCTCGTGGGTAGTAGCCCCGCAATTGTTGGTTCATGTTGGTTTGTCCCATAACATTTCCCGCCCTTTGAGGTCCAAAGTGTCCTCGTGCTGGAGTGCTCTCCTCCCGGGGCTGAAACATTGATTTGGTTCAATGTTTAATTCTCCCATAACATTTTTGGAAATTAGGATTTTAGGTTCAATTCCTTTATATGTTGGTAATCTAACGAATATCTATAAAGTTCAAATGGGAGAAAATTCACTGCTGGATACCTAGCGCTTCTACAAGTGTAGAAAAGAACTCTTATTTTTCGGGCGTGGCTCCTCTGTGGTAATGTGATTACTGTACCTGTACAGTAACAACTACATCCAGCGCCCAAGCCCCATCTACCGGCTCTGATTTTTCAGTTAATCACAATCATTAATTAGCATGCCCCATTAATTAAGGAGGGAAAATCTCAGAGAAAACGGTGATATGGGATCAGACTTTGCGCCAATTTTCTTGCCTTCTGAATTCACCATAACACTGAATATATGTGAGCTCTGAATGTTGCAACATATTGACTTCTAAACTTACATGCTAAAACATATGTATTAGTGAAAATATCACATTATAAAAATATTTAATGGGTGTTTAAATCCATAAAAATAACTGTGAACATGAATATATCTAAAAGCACATGGCTATTCTAAGAGCATCTTCAAGAGACCCCCCATAAAATTGGCCCCATAAACTTGTTTTTAGGAGCAACTAAAAAATTATGAAGGGTAATTTTTCTTCCCTCCTCCAACAGTTCCCCCCTAAAAGTGGATCAAAACGCTTTTGATTGGGCCACGTCAGCATTTGGGGCCATTAAAACATTAATTCCATTGAAAAAGAAGGAATGGGAGCCCCAATTCTTTCTCTGTTTGTAGCTACAAATGAGGGGAGTTTAGGGGCTATGAAAAAACAGGGGGTGGTTCTGGGGTGCTGTTGGAGATGGGTTTTTTGATTGGCTCCCAATATTTTGATTTAAGGGAGGTTTGTATGACTCTCTTGGAGATGCTCTAAATGACAGTACTTAAGGAACGTTGCTCTGTTTAGATTTTCCCTCCTTAATTAATGGGGCATGCTAATTAATGACGGTGATTAACTGAAAAAATCAGAGCCGGTAGATGGGGCTTGGACGCTGGATGGTAGCTATTACTGCACGGGTACAGTAATCACATTACCACAGAGGAGCCGCGCCCTTATTTTTCATATCCTAACAGTCAAGTATATGATCTGCAGCATGGCCAGTGCCGAAAATAACACCGAAAGCATCAATGGAACTCCCACAACCACCCGGATCAATATGTGTGATGTGTCAAGAAGTGATACGTGAGGTTATGTACTAGATGCATTAGGTAGAAGAAAAGGTGAACGGCTCTCCATGATGCCATCCCCACTCGATGTCCCTGTCGACGCCCTATAGAAGGATTCAACATTTCAAAGAGTGAGTCACCAGGCCTGGTCCATCTGCACATGGACATATTCAGCTTGGAGTGGAGGAACTCGAATGTCTTTGTATCTTTTGCCGCTTGCGCTCAAAGTGCCCACCTTGGTTCCCAAGTCTTTGATATATGCCTATGTGCTGAAATGACTCCGTCAGCCACTGCTTGACGCCTTGACCCCATCTCACTGAGGGCTGTCATGATGTGGCGCGTATGAGCAGGTTGACGATTCGGTTACAACAAAGTACATTCGTACAGAAGTCTATCTCTAACTTCCTTGCATGGAACACCCTTGAATTGGTTGTACGTCTCCAAGCTTCTTGTGTATGTGTATGCCCATGAATTGGTCGTATATCTGTAAGCTTCTAGTGTGGCACACCCATTAATTGGTTGTCAGCCATTTTGTCTTCTATGCCCGTCCTGAACCAGCCCCATTTGGTTAGTCTGCCCGGCCCTTCACGTGGATACCCGTGGTACGCATCTCCACAATGTAGCCATAGATAAATTATTGATTTAAGTAGCACTTGTACAATATTTCTTTAATTTTATTTTCTCCCTATATTCTTAACTTATGTAATCAAATGAGCCGAACTAGAGGTGCAAGCTATAACTTAGATAAAATGAAATATACTGTCATTATTATTATGATCTCTTTATATCCTAGGTAACTGTCTCAATTAACATTGCTGGTTAATGTCATTCACAGATCCATTTTCATGATGCAGAGATGGGCTCCACTCAGTAAGACAGGCAAGAACCTGATGACGAGAATGGAGGATCGAGTGAAGGCTCTCCATTAACAAACAGACAGAATACTCGCAAAACACACACACTTTTATGCAATAGATAATGCACTAGCTTAAGGCCTTTTGAAAACACTTTTATCTTCCTAGTAGTAAGTGGATGCAAGTAGAGTTATGTTGGTAGAGCTGTGTTTTTTTTTTTTTTTTTTTTTTTTTTTTGCCGCCTGGTGCTTAGGGGCTGGAATTAAAACTCGGTAATGTTTCGTAATGCGCCTTATGTAAGCTGGTAACTCCAACACAAACTCGTTTGCTGGGCAATGACCTTTCATCTAAAAATGTCTCACAAAAGGTATATAACAGATAGTATAACACAAGAGTGAAACATCCCATGCAGATGAATCAGTTGATAGTTTTACAAATTTGTTCAGAAACAACAATGCACGGTGGGATCATACATAAATCTGAACTTTAACATAATTGAGATAGTGACAACAAAACAATAGAGGGTTTAACATACTATAGCCCTCTTTATTGCCAGCACATAGAGTTTATACCACATATGATGGAACATCTGATGTATGTATATATTGTTATCCCCCTAGTAAGTACGCTCCGATCATTTTGGGTAGATCTCAATAACCGAGAAAGGACCCAATACTGGCATGATTTTGTAGTCGTCACTGAATCCAGCATTAGAAATGATCTTTTTCCACTCGCTTTCCGCTCGTTCCATCCCATTGATATACATCATGAACATGTTCTGTGTTGTTTCCATCTCACTGATTTTTCTATTTCCCTTGTCTGATCCTGTCACCATGTCTATAATTATCACTTTCCCTCCAGCATTTCTAGCAGGTATTGCTTCCTTACAACGTTGAAGTATCTTGACGCAGTCTTCATCACCCCAATCATGCAAAATGTTCTAGAATACACATATATGATAAGAGAGAAAAGAAACAATTAAATAAATGATGAAGAAAACAAAACATTAATAACTGTACTATAATCCTCAAGTCTATTCCAGCATCCATGCAATCAGGCTCCATTGAATTTGGCGTGTGTGTGTGTGTATATATATATAGCATATTTAGCACTCTAGGTGCTAAATAGTAGTACTATATATATATATATATATATATATATATATATATATATATATATATATATATATATATATATATATATATATATATATATATATATATATATATATATATATATATATATATATATATATATATATATATATATAGGCCAGCGCTATTTAGTACCCAGGGTACTGAATAGCTTATTCAGTACCCAGGCCGGACTAGCACACCAGGCCAGCCGGGTTCTCACCAGCACGCACCCGCCTGGTTTTCATTGCTCGGAATCATATAAATGCAAATCACACTAGCGCATGCATTAAAACTCCAGCTGTGCATGCATGCATGCGGCAAAGGCACCTCGTCACCCTTCCATGTACTATTAGTTTATTCCTTTTTTATTTGTTTCTACCAACAATGCAAACCGGAAGTTCTGCTTGTTGATTGCCAAGTCCTATAACACCATAAAAAAATCATTTGTTACGCAGATTCTTAGGGTGCAGTGACACGTGCAAGCTTTCTTTCCTTTCTTTACCACTATGTACTCCATAAACCAAGGTCGTAAATAATATTTGTCATAATCATAAACAGGTGATATTTTAAATGAAAAGGACCAATCCACCAGAACCATAAAAATCTTCAAGATTTAATTTTCGAGTATTTGATATGTTCTTATACTTTCATGCAGAAAACAAGGTCCATGATGAATATTTTATGAAGAAAAAGAAATTTTACTATCGAGACAACAATTATTATTTTTTCAAAACCAACTATTTACGATTTGTTTCGGATAGACTGACCTAAGTCTCTCATGTTACTTAAAAATTAATGGTCCTTATAGTTTGAGTTTGGGACGTGAAATCACAAGGAACCAAACCATATATTTCATTTGCTCCAAGGTGACACATTTTATAGTTAAACTGGGAGTCATCATGCATACTATATTGTAAAGCCTCAACATCCTTTTGCATTATTTGTGATCTAACGTGAAATCATAAGGGTTAGCCTGGTTGGAGCATAAAAACTAGTATTGTGAATCATCAAGCTCAGAATGTCTAAGTAATTTAACTGTTCCGTTTTTAGTGTAAAACTAGTAATTTGAGATCATAAATTTCTCATATTTTTATTTTAGAAATACCCGTTAAGAGTATAACTCATAAAACGTTTAACAGAGAAAACTTTTATAGTATGGTTTGGCCATATAAAATAGTGATTTTAGTGCCAAGTTCACTAATGTGAGAAAACATGAAAATAAATTAGCCTGACCAATCAATAAAAACCAATGATGTTAAGTTTTATAGTTACAACACTTGACAGTAAAATTTTCATATGCAACATAACAATTTTATGATCATGGGTTGAGCCATAAAAACCTTTTCATGTAATCGTAAAATAGTGCTAGTTCTTACACTCACAACCATTGTTAGTAAAAGATTATTCGAGGCTATAAATTTGCAAATGACGTGTGTGTCTTCAAGTACAAGTGTAGTACAAAAATAAGTCACGAACATAAATATTAACATGTCAAGTCATAAAGATTACATGGCTGGAGTATAATAAAGAGTGATTTGGGTCACGTATATATATGGAGACATATAAAATTTTGATGTGAAATCCAAATTTTTAGAGACGAAAAGTTGTAAAAAAACATCAGCTAGTAATATAAGTTTTAGCATGTCAAAATCATAAAAAGTTTATGTTTGTACGTAGTATAAAGTCGTAAAATATTTTGGGTAGGGTCATAAAAACTAGTGACGTGAAATCATAAATTTCAAAACTTGCATGTTGTAAAGCTTTTTTTGTTGGGACATAAAAACTTGCGATTCAAAATTGTAATTTCAGACCGTGTAAGCTGTAAATAAAGATTTTTAAGAGTTGGGTATAAAAGCTGTTGATTCAAAATCATAAACATTTTTTGTCACTTTTACATACCAAGCAAAATTCATCGTTGCTACTCTTGTTCTGAAATAATGTCCGTACTATCAGAGTTTATATTTATAGTTAAAAGATAAGGATTTTATAGCTTGAGATGCAATGGCATAACGCTCAGCATGTGTAAATCTAAATCACAAATATTTGCAGCCCAAGGACATAAATAACTAGAGTACTATTTGTAATTTTGAAGATGTTGAATCGTAAAAACTTTGCAGTGCCGAAGTGTAGAAACTTGGTAGCTCATTTTTGAAATGTGTGTGGATCATAAACAGCTGTAGTGCTGAAGTATAAAACTTGTAATGCATAGTTATAAAAAAATTGGATTTTCAAATATGTCGAATCATAAAAACTTTGCAGTGCTTTAGTATAAAAACTTAGTAGCTCATTTCTGAATGTGTGTGGATCATAAAGAGCTGCAGCGCTGAAGTATAAACCTGGCAATGCATAGGTATAAAAATATTTGGAATTTTGAAATGTCAAATTGTAAAAACTTGTTGTGCTGAAGTATAAAAACTTGGTAGCTCAGTTTGAAATGTTCGTGGATCATAAAGAGCTACAGCGCTGAAGTTTAAAACTTGCAATGTATAGGTATAAAAATATCAATCCAAATTATTTCCTCTGCGAAGAACATGGAAAGTAAGTATATTAGCTCATTCTCAATGGAGGATACAAAGCGTAAAAACAATGATTTATACAGCTTTTTTCAATGATCAATATACATGTGGTGAATCAGTTTCTTCAACGATCATTATACACCTGCCATTTGTCCGGATAGGGAACACTAACATCTCTAACCGAATAACACTCAACCTCCTACTTACCGAGCCCATAGATTAGTTGAATCTTAGTTGTTAATGACAAATTCTCCAGCAACAGCAATGCCATGAAACCTACAATCCAGAATGAGCTCGTCACTGATCCAGATGACAAACTACTACGACACCCAAATCTCCATTAAATTAAACGGGTTGCCTTCTCCACTTTTTATGCACCTGAAATCAAAACAAGGGAAGCATGAGAAGGGCTGCGGGGAAAGAGAAACACCCAAACCGAAACAAAGAACCCCGTGCTTGCCTTTAGTATAAGCAGATCCTCAGGGCAGAAACTATTGCGCCCGTCAGCATGTCGCCGCCGAAGCTGTTGATGCCTCCCCTCGTCGATGATGTTGCTTAATTCATTGGAATCGATGGTATAGCTGGATCTCGCCGGATCGAATGCAAGGCCGTGCTCGCCGGTCATGGACGCAAGGAGAAAGCGAAGGACGGGATCACGTTTGCCCTCCTTGGTTCGCCGCCAGCCCGCACCAAAGAGATCGCCAGAAGACGGCGACGTCGCCAGATCTACCGTCGAGTTTGAAATGACGACGCCGACTGCAATTGAGGTAATCATTTGACAAAAGAAAATGAATTGGCAAAAAAAAAAGAAGATACGTACCTTGCCAGCATGGATTCTCTGGCCTGCGCATGGTTCATCGTGTGTTGCAATATGGCTCGTCGTTGACCTTGATGATGCGGATGGTGCTGTTGACAAGGATGTGCAAAGCTACGGCAAGGTGCCTTGAGAGAGAGAGAGAGAGAGAGAGAGAGAGAGAGAGAGAGAGATGAACAAATTGGAATGAGGGAACACGGCAGCCAAATCTTGAATAAAATGGAATGTCCAAAGCTACGGCAGCCAAATCTTGAGAAAATAAACCACAGCATTTATTTTCCATGTACAGAGGAAACAAGGAAACACAATTAGTGGAAAGGATCATATACTTGGTACGCGCATACATATCTCTCCTTAATTAATCCAAAAATTAAGGAGCATTGATTAGGTAATAAAATATTTGTATGCATGCTCCTGGTTGGTTTGTACGTGCATGCTTGGTCAGGTTGGGTCGGATGGCCTGGGTACTGAATAAGTTATTCAGTACCCAGGGTATTGTATAGAAGTTCTTTATATATATATATATATATATATATATATATATATATATATATATATATATATATATATATATATATATATATATATGCATGCTATTTAGCACCCCAAGCTGCGAGGGCCAGCAGAGCTTCCCCTTCCAATAACACCCGCAACCATAAAACTCTAGAGTTCTAACCCCGCAACAATAAAATTACCGCAACCACAACCATTAAAGTTTTGGCCAAACATTTCTGACTGGCGCGTGCGGAGAAGCCCCGAACCACAACCATTAAACATTGAAGTTTCACACACACGACCATAAAATCTTGACAATCAACGTTGAAGTAAAATTAGAAACGTCCACCCCACCTCTCTCTCTTTCCACAATTTCAGATCTCGATTTGGCGGCGCTCCCCGAACAGTTGCTCTAGCACCACCGCAGATGGGTGCCACGACGACCTGCGATTCGGCGGCAGGTCTTAGGGGCGCTGGTGACTGTCAGCCGCGGTCCCAGTGTGCGAGGCAGCGACGACCGAGGCAGGGCGATTTCCGGCTCCTCGGTCCGTTTTCAGCCTTTATCCCCATGCGAGTTTAATATACGAGCAAGCAAGAGGTCACCTTCAACTCTGGAATTCCATGCAGTGATCAGCATGCATTTCTTCTGATGTCCTTGTCGTGATTCAGTTTGATTTTCTAGTTCCTTGGATTCATGAATTTTTGACAGAGCAGCTTGTTTTGCAGTGAATTGTGTCGATCTGTGGCTTGATTCGTGGGGTCCATGGATCCACTACATCGGTTAGCATCTCTCAGTTCCTTCTATGCTGGGTTCTCCTCGATTTGACATCTTGATAAATGGATTTGGTTTCTGGGATTAGAGATTAGTGCTTGTTGATGCGCAGAAGTGTACGGTTGCTAATGAAAAGTGGTGGCGATGGATTAGCCAAATTTATTTCTGGATGAAAACTAGCAAGAGGTTAAATATTTCTGGTTGATATTTCTCAGTTCCCTTTTTACTGGATTCCCTTCGATTTGACGTCCTGGGATAAATAGATTTAGGTTCTTGGGATTGAGCTGAGTGCTTGTTTATGTGTAGAATTGGACGGTTCCTAATGAAAAGTGGTGATGATGGACTGACCCTTGATGATATTTATGAGGTTGGGAGGCTTCATAGTGCAGGTGATAATTTCAAGTCCCCTCGTTTTTTTAGAGCTGTGAAGCAATTATCAGTCGGTTTCTGCATTCCTGCATCCTGAATTTTATTTCTTTTATATATATATATATATTTCACCAAATAATGATTAGCTAGGTCTCATAATTGGTTACAAATCATTGTGGTTGTCAATAGCTATGTTTGTATTTGCCGAATGATTTTTTCCTTAATGGTTCACATGTTGTGAACCAAGTGTATATCGGTAGGCAGCATGATCGATAGTTTCACTACAACAACTTTTTTAGTTTCTTATCATAAGGTGCTCAGTCATTCCACATTGCAATACTTGCTGAATGAATACTCTGTTTAATTTTCAAATAAAGATTGGTGGATTTTTTAACAAATGGATGACAATGAAGCAGCTGCATGTGACTGCATTACCCCTCCATTTGGCCTGTTTGTTATGTTATAGTGCACACAATTTATAATTGTTATAGTGCACTGTCAATAGTTTTTAATAGAATACAGAATTAATCTTTTACCACAGGTAGATGCCACTTTTTTCATAATGTTAATTTAATATGTTTCTATAATCAAGTTTTCTGTGGCTCTTAAGTTTGTTTTTTTTTTTCAAATCTTCCCATGCCTCAACCTGATGCTTTTACACCTCTACTGCAGGATACTAATGTTCAGCCTAATACTTTTCTGTAGATTCTGATGTTCATGTACATGACAGTGAACTAAACCACGGAACACCTGTTATTCCTGATGTGCACAACGATCCAGTGCAAGAAAAGAGTCTCAAATCATCATCAAAACTGGGTTGCACGAGGATACATTTGACCCAAATGGTGTATTTGACTCATTTGAATTCATATTTTCTGTTTGCGATGCTGTGCCGGCTCCAATACAATCTCATCGTGTGATTCCTGGCCCTGGTATTTTCCTTTATGATGCCATTTTTTTATATTTCCCTTACTCATATACCTGTTCAAAGGTGAAAATACCAGTACCTCTGCCCCTACCAACACCAGTAGAAACTTGAGGTCGGCATTTAATCTTTACCTTATTTTCTATACCTTGTGTGAATCTTGTATCAAATCTTATTTTAATCATTTAAATTTTACTTAGTTACATCTACCAACACAGAAGCAGAAATCAATAACATTATATCCAACCTAAGTAGATGCTAATTACAACCCTATATGACAGAAGATAATTGTGCCAATGCCGATGATGACATAATAGTTATTATTTATTGCATTTGACCGTAAAACAATTCTAGGCACCTACTTAAGGCGGTCGAATGATTTAGCTTCAAAATTAACTTAGACTTTTTTTTAATCTTTATTCTGATCTGCTGATCAGGTTCAAATCCACAGTTGTTTGCTAGGTCTTCTTAATTCCTAGGAACTAATGCAAGAGGAGTTTAGTGAGTTCAAGCCCGGCAGCTTCGCAGGAAGCCTCAGTGCTAATCTACCCCCCAACAGACTGGTCTAATGTTCAAATGGTTAGACATTTTTCTCTCTCTCTGCAATTTGACTCCATATATTATGTTTATTCTGAAATATCAGCCAGACCATAACTATTTTTTGTATATCCTACTACTATGCAGATTTTGGTTTCAATGTTTCATTGTGGTCAGTTTTTTGTGTATTGCTTCAATGTAGAACATAACCCCATTGATATACTTTGGATTCGATGGACTACAAGTCTGGAGATCCCCATTTCTGTGAGCAGTCGATGATGTGAGCGGTTGTGCGCGTCAATACTTACAGCCACATTCCAACTGGAGCGCTTCACCAGGGGTCCAAATTGCACATCATCATGTATTTCTATGTATATGGAAGAAAGAGCTAGCAACGGTTGCTAGGCTATGGTTGTCCTAGGGCATCAATTGTTTATTTTTCCCTGAGATTTTCTGAGCATAAAACTGGCCTCCATAACTCTATGTAATTTTCATATTTGAATAGTTTAGATCATGAAGTACCTACAACAAAATTTTGGGTACACTACTTCTTCCATTTTATTCTCAGATTTTGTTTTAAATAGCATGGACGTTTGCTTCCTTCGTGTATATCGTCAACCAGAAGTGTTCAAGGTGTACAGATTCTGTTTTGATGCTCAAAGTCGTAAAACTCATACTAAGTGATAAAATATTATGCCTACTCCCTCACCTAAAACCTTAAATGCATAGTATACTTTATATTTTACAAAGCCATAATATTTACGGTCTAAAACTTTCATGTATGTTGTGAGAAATCTTATGATCGTAAGACACCTATCTAAAATCTTACGATTGTGAGAGATCTGACACTAAGCCTGGAATAAAAGGAAAACAAACGGTTGAGGGAACAAACTACAAAAACTTTTACGGTCCGGAGTGGACACTAATACTATGAGTTTCTTGAGAACCGCACAAACTAAATACTTAAATAGTGAAAGTTTTATTGCTGAAGTCCACGAGGAAGACTCGTTCCGGGTGGAAAAGGTCGTGTGCTACGGTAGTGTGTGCAACTGACGTGAAACCATCCAAATATTACGGCAGCAGGACACGCTCGTTGGTCAAAACAACAACCTGAAAAACTTTTATTGTTGCGGTAGCAGAGCATCACATATTTCTACGGTCGCGGGACGCTCGTCGGTTAAAACAGCTACCTAGAAAACTTTTATTGTTGCGGAACAGAGTTCTACGTTTGCGAGATGTTCGGTGGAGCTCTGCCTGACGGGGGCTGCCGCGCTAAATAAGCATTTAGCGCGCTGCGCGTTAAATAGCGTGGCCCTATATATATATATATTAAAATCTGGCACATCTGATTCACTTGATTCCAGCCATCCAGTATTTGGGTTCATTCAATCAACTCCTTACATTTTAAGTATTGTCGTCCTTAATTAAGTTAATATATATTAATGATTATATTCTTCTAAAATATGTATTCTGCATGAACATTGACTTCAGCCAACAAATAATGCAATGGATTTTTGTCATTCATGGCTAAAACAAATCCAATTATACTAAATTTGCAAATATTAGAGCACATGGAAAGACATTGATATGTGGCATTTTATATTAATAGTATACAATTTAGAAATTTCAAATAACAGTGTTTTATTATGTGTTGTTCGTGACATCAATGTCAAGATAATTTCTTTTGACAAAAAAAACCTAGAGGAGTCACTTATACACGTAAACAGAATTGCTAAATAAAATAACCGCATTTGATTATTTGAGGGGCTGAAATAGAGAAATTAATTTCAAAAAGTTGGTTGCATAAAGATAAAATGTGATCATCAGGCTATATAGCCTTCCTATACATGTGATTTTTTTTCTTTTTTTGAGTGGGATGGCTGGAAGCTGACCTTTGAGTCAAGGAAGAAGAAGAAGAAGCAGTCCACAAGAGTTTACAGTAATAAAGAGGTGGATCATGTTCAAGCCTATATGACGATAGTCAAATAAAAAGAAAAGACAAATGGACCTGACCTCTAGCCCAAACACGAAACAAGAGAATGTTCTGCTTAAATTGCCGATTGCTGTGAATCTACTTCGTACATGTGATTCTCATATTGTTATATATGCTACATACCCATGTACATCATAGTTTTGTTTTTAATTACAATGAGAATACCCATGTACAAATTATGTTGCAGACGCGTGAATGGCTTCTATCCTTAAGAAAAAAAAAATCACTGAAGAAGCTTTCGCATGTCTAAATTAGTGGATCCTGGAAAGTGAAGTCATGCCTTTATCCCTCCACGACCACACAAGTTGTTTGATCCCTTGACGTATCATAGCCAATTTTTGCTTACCATTGATTGTTTCCACAAGCATTTCATTCTATTTAAATCACATTATTTATACTACATTAACATATATGGAAATTATTTTGGATTATTTCTTTGTTTTTATTTCTATTTTTTCCCGTATCGATATGTCTTTGAAGTACTATATCTTTCTGCCCATTGCACACCATTTGTGTATGGAGAGAACAGAATAGAGGCGGTTATACATTTTCATCGTTTGTACTCCAGATATAAGATTGCAACATAAATTCTTCACAAAAAAAAGATTGCAACATAAATTTCACAAAAAAAAAAAGATTGCAATATAAATTGTAGCCAACTGTATGAAGTACACCAGTGGATTGGGGCGCATTTGGTCATTTTGTATTAATTTCCAAGTCACAATATAGATTTATCTCGAAATGTACTGTTGCTATACTATAATTATGTCAGAATAGATATTAACGTTGCATTTTGGATAAATACTTAGTGTTGACGGTTAAATTAAATGACGACATAGTCTGGGACAAGAGGGGCAGATAAGTATGCATTTAATTATTTTTTTTTTGCTTAAGTATGCATTCGGTTAGTGTCGAGTATTTGTAAATGATGCGATACCAATACCTTGAGTAAGACGGCATTTGCAGGTGGAATGGACTCGAACATGTCGCCAGCGACGAACTGCACATTGCCATCACCGGTGACGGTCTGGCCGATGACATGAGGAAGGTCTAACACGGTGCACTTGATGCGTGGGAATGCTTTCACAATGACCTGTGTGGCCGCGCCATGGCCACCGCCCACGTCAACCAGCGAGCTCAGCCCGCGGAAGATCCGACCCTTATCCAAAATAATGACTTCAAGGAAGAGCTTGCTATCAGCGACCATGGAGTCGTTAATTATTTTGTTCAGCGTGGAATCCGAGTTCGCCATCTCCCACTGTGAGCAGCCATGTGCCAGCTCAAAAAGAGACCTGGCGGCGGCCGGTTCGCTCTTGAGCCAGTCACCCAAGCTGAAGAAGGAGGACAGAACGGGAGGGCTCACCAAGAACGGCACCATAGGAGAGAGGTTGAGCGACCCTACCAGGAAGCGGCACGCCGTCGTTAGCTTGTACACAGAGACGGCACCGGAGTCGTCGGCACCGCCGCCTTCCCCGTCGGTGACGGTGAACATGCCCGTAGTGCTGAGCAGCTCCATGAGGCGACGTAGGTCGGCGATCCTGGCCGGATGTACCGCGGCGTCAGTCGCGATGTCAGTGAGGGTGGCGGCACCGCCCCGGCGATGCATGGCTTCAGGGATGCCAAGGTCCACGGCGCACTTGAGCGCCATGGACTTAACGTAGCCCAGCAGATGGCCTTGGACTTCGGCAAGGGCGACAAGCAAGTCCTGAGGGCTCACTTCGGCTAATAGTCTGAGCGTCATGTTGCTAGTTAGCTTCAGAGCAAATAATAGCCTTCACTTGTGGTGCTTGGCTCTGCCTACTCCATACCAAGGCTTTTTATACACGATCAGACGTGGAGAGGGCGCACCAAAACCATCTATCAAGACGCCACATTATCCTAGAAAGTTGTGTCGACTGCTTAATTCCTAACAATATATGGCTAAATGAAACCAGATAGAAAGCCTAAATAGAACTCTAGTTATAATTTTTGTGATCCCACTCGGTATTACTTCAAAGATGGTAAAAATGCTCTTCAATTTATTGCTCTCTTTGATCTTTGTTGACATTGCACTACTGAAGTTCGCAACATGATACCATGATAAAAAAAAAAATACTCCCTCCAGTCCCAAATATAAGTCCATGCATCAATTAAGCTTTTCTCAAATGCACCAAACGTAAGCCTACTCCGATGTGCTTTTTTACTAATTTTTCCATGACTGAACATTGTGATAAAGATTAAACAATAAGCGTCTGGCAGCCCAATCAGTGCGTGGGGACATGTCATAGGTAGGGATAAAACTTGTAGACACGCTAGCTACATCTGAAAACGTTAAAAGATTGAGGCTATAAAACAAAAATAAATAACATACGTGAACTATCCAAATATGTGAAAAGGAATAGAGACATTTGTATCTGGTTATTGTTATTTTGGATCAACTGACAACCATATAACTCCAGCTCCGAGCATTGAAGAAAGTTTGACTTGCGATCACTGCGACCTTTCTACTAAAACAAAAACATAGTTCATACCGGCTGCTAAGAACTATCAATTTTTGTACGGAGGGATGGGTTTCCAGACGTCATTATGATTGGTCTTGAGCATTACTCGCCAACTACCACACGCGTACACATCTGGTTTTGTGGGACGGGATGATTGGGTTGAACAAGCAAGTTGCAGGCAGCCAGTTGCCAGGAAGAGGCAGGATAGTATCCGAATGAAGTACTAATATTTTTTATGAGCAGTTTTATTGTCTAAAATAATGACCATTAGTTTGTCAAAAATAATAGCCATTAATTTAAGGACAACTTTGTAATTTCACTATTAATTAATTAATGAATTTGCCTAATGAATAATCGAATTTATTTTTCTTAACCGAAAGCTCTGCCTAACCCAGCCCAAATCCAAACTATGTAGCACGTACGATCCTGAAAAAGCGGATCCAATCGAATTTCACTCTCGTTCGTTCTCCCATTCTGTTTCTACCCCGCTGGCTGCTGGCATGTAGATCGAAGATACGGGAAGAAGAGCGAGCAAGCGGCTTCCTGCTCCATTGATGACGACGGCGGCACACCGTGTCCCACGGCGACAGCGCGCAAAGCCAATCGACCGGTTTCCTGCTCTGCGACGATTGCATGCATGTACTTCATTTTGGTCGATGGAATTAGTGTTCATGCAAATCGACCAATTTAGCGCTAATTTGGACGATCGAGAGCTAACGTAGTGGACAGGAATTATGCAGCCCTAATTTGTACTGCATAAATCACCGCCGGAATTAACATTCATGCAAATCGTGGTGGGCAGGAATTATGCAGCGCTATTGGGCGATTTAGCGCTAATTTAACTTGAACAGATTATTACTAGACTAATAAACATTGGAGATGAATTACATTACTATTTTGATTTTATTCATGCAAATAAACTACTTATTATAAGTCTAGCACACTTTTCCGATACTACCCTCAATGTAATAAAATACTGGCCATTAGTAGCGGATTCCCGAGATCACATCTACACCGTCGGATCAAACTAATAGCCATTAGTTTGTCAAAACTAATGGCCATTATTTTAGACTGTAAAACTCCTCTTGATGATAGATACTGTACTACACAACTGACAACCATAAGTCTAGCTCCGAGCATTGAACAAAGTTTGGCTTGCAATCGGTTTCAACATTACCTTAGATGTTGATCCTGGTATTCTTTGTACATTAAATGTGGAAATGGCCAGGAAAAGGAGCAAATCACACTCTAAACTCTCAAGCGCGGCCAAGAAGTGTGTCGAGGGATCACTAGAACAAAGATGCTGATTAGTGACGTTTTAAACGCGTCACCGACTGTTTGTAGTGACGAATTTTTCGTCATAAATCGCGATTTATGACCTTTTAGGATCCGTCAGCAGTCGAGCGTGGTCAGTCGTGATCTATGACCTTTTTTAGACACAGACCACAGGATGGTGACTGTTGCTCATTCGTCATAAACTGAGCCGAACCTAGCCACTGGTCACGTCGGATGGCCATCGCCCATTTTCGTCATAAATCGTGATTTGGTCCACTAACGGCCCAATTTCAGCTGGGCCGTTTTGTTACTGTTTCAGAAGCATGTAGGCCCAACAAATATGGTGGGTCCTACACAAAGTGGGCCGTTTTGTTACTGTTTCAACTGACATGTGGGTTCAATATTGAAGGTGGGTCCCACAAAAGAGGATGTTTTGTTACTGTTTCTTTGTGGGTTGAATGGGCTGGGTCCACATGTCAGTGCGCATTTCGTCACAGATTTTTTCACGGTCCAAATAGAGCACGGAAGAAGCCCAGCGCATTATTGGGCCGTTGTGTTTATAGCCCATACACGTAATTTGTTTCCCTTCATACAGCAGCTGGGCCGAGTTGCCATTTTGCTGCTGGCCCATTTCTTTGTCCAATTATAATCCCAAAACTCATTTATATTGGAATGGATATTACACAAATGACAGAACAGAAATGACAGAATATATATACAAGCTTCTTGTTGACGGTTCATTAACATGTGCCGCGAGACATAATCCTAAATAACTAACAAAACAAAACTACATCCATCGCACAACCAAAGGGTAAGGAGAGCATACTTAAGATTTCAGTGTACAGTTTGTCCAGAACGAGACAAGTGATGGAGCTTCAGCAGTTCCTCCAGGCGGACATTGTCAGTTTCAGTTTCCTTCTTCAAACATTCAAGTTCATCGGACTGAGATTTCCTTGGTGCATCTGCTTCTTTTGCCTCCTCCTTCGACGTTGCCAACTCTTGATGCTGCTTATCCATCAGTCGTCGAAGTGCTTTGTGGCATTCTTTAGTTGTCAGAACTTCAGCATGAAGCTCTTGTAAACTGTCGAAGGGGTCCTTGGAGAGTGACTTGATGCCCACAACTTCAACAACTGTACCAGATCCCACAACTTGAGGATCAACTTCGTTATCAACATCCTGGCAAATAAAGAGCGTCAACTCAGATTTCCATCATATACTAAAACTGCCTGCAGTGAACCAATGTGCAAGATGAGATAAAACGGACAAGGACTTACAAAAGGATCCTGGCTATCCTCAAAAGTGTCACATCCGGTCACCTCCGTAGCGCAATGCATCACTTTCTTCTGGAAAGATATGGACAAAAATGTAAATGGTAAGCTTGCAACGACAAAGGAAATGAAGCTTTCGTGATTGGTTATCTAAGGCATCGTTTCTTTAGCTTCTTACCACAGAGATGTAGCACTGACCTGTGAATTTGACCCCCTCACTCTTCTGTTCCATTGTCACACGCTTTTCCTACACATGGTGCATTATGGTAAGATGAGGCTATCTGATATAGTATGCTTTACATTGAAAGAAGCCAAATCAAATTAACAGTGTTCATAAGATATAAAATTGATGCAATCTGACGTTGTGATACCTTCTGGAAGGGGCTTGACCGCATCTCCAACAGGTCTCTAGCTGGTAGGTCTCCTTTAATTGTTGTTCCTTCCACATGCATATAGAAGCGACGTTAAATGAATGTAATCATCAAAGTATGTAGCTGTACTCAAGTGTGCAATAAGCTTTATTTGGGGTTGCAGTGCATTTTGATGAATACATTCAGAAGCATAATCATCAGGTATAGAGCTGTACTTTTTGGGTAATAAGCTTAAAATACTAGTATACTACTCAAGTAAATACAGATTATCATTGTTAGCGTTTGTCATGCGTATACTTATTTTCATTAATTCCGCAAGTGCACGGATCACCATTGTAGCATTTGACCTTGGAGTATTCCAGGGTTATCGTATTTATTTCTCTGCAGAGAGGAGCGAAAGGAAGTTTTGAATTGTAACAAAGTAAATACATTGTTGTGTAAAGAAACAATACATTACTTAATATGGGGGTAAAAGGGGTACATGATAATATAGGTGGCACTCACCATATAATCCAAGTAGATAAAAGAGAGAGTAGAAGTTACATTGGGAGAACAATGAGATAGAGACAAGGTTTCCTAAGTGTTATTCTTACATCTATTTACTCCTAGCAATTAGTTCTACAAGATTATACACTATAGCTAAGGTTATGCACATACAAGTCATGTTATTTCGGAGCACGGCCATTGTGCCAAGGTTAAATTGAATCCTAATACCGCAGGTTCCCCTTGGGATCTAACCGCTATTGAAAACCTGGTGGGTTAACCTTTGAACGTGGTGGATTGCAAAGGCCTAAACACGCCTGTCATACATGGGGCTACCATCCTCCGTAAAGATGCACGCCAATCGTGCATAGGTATAGCTCTAAGCACCACGCTTATAACTATCTAAGAGGAACTACTCCTGATCGAGGGAATAGCCCTATCTAAGAATGTAGCATAGCTTTCACTAAGCACGAACTCCATTTCGGAAAAGCACTCACTCATAATGCTTAGACACAATCACGAAACCCACAACAAGACTTCTACGAACACTAACTTAACTAAGTAAATAAAATTAAATAGAAAATAATTACTAAAAGAAATAAATAAAGAATAAACTAAATAATTATAGAAATAATTATATAAATAATAAAAGAATAATTCTACAAGAGTTAAAGTACAAGAACAATACCGAAACTCCGAGAAGACTTCCGGAACCCCGAGAGAGCTCTCACTCTACTCTACTCTACTCTAACTCCCAATAATAACTCTACTTCTACACAAATGAGTAATGGATCTCTTGGATCAGTTAGGTGCGAGTTGTTCCTGCAGACCCCATGGGTATTTATAGGGTCCTTAGGACAGTGGGGCTTATATAGCCAGAGGAGACTTGGCGAGGCCGCCAAGCCAAGCCGGCCGGCCTAGTAGGGGGGCGGCCGGCCGTCCACTGTGGCGGTTGGCCACCGCCTCTTCTGTGGACGCTCCAGATTGCCTCCTGAAGTCGGTCCGAAGGTCAGTTACTTCGTGGGGGCGGCAGAAGTGGAGCAAGGGCCAAGTTGAGGCCCAAACAGCCCACCATCTGGAATGTCGGTGGAATTCTACCAAGTGGGCTTTGGTTTCTACGTGTTTGGCCTATGTACAGCCCACTGGAAGAAGATCGGGGTCAATGGGCGACAAGTGGGGCCGGCCGGGGCCGGCCGGCCTACCTTTTCCTTGGTTCAGGCCCATTTTATTCCATAATTCACTCCTGCATCCAAATATCACCACAACTCGTGGAAGTAGGTTAGTTCCTAACTACTATGCATAGAATCTTGGTGGATAGCCTTTATTTACCGATATGTTGGAGGTCGAATGGTGTTTTAACGACCGCCAACAACCTCCCCAAGCTTAACCTTTGCTCGTCCTCAAGCAAACAAACTCAGGGTATCGGTGGATCAGGAGTTACAAAGATAGCGCCGCATAGGTAATAAAGATGCAACCACATACTCCTTAAATTGTGGTAAGTATACAAAAACAAGGAATATTCACAAGTGTTGCACATGTGTGGGGCGTGTATCCTTCACCTTTCCATAGAGGATCGCAGACTAGAACAACACTTTTGGACAGAACAATTCTAGCAGGTTTAAGTCCAGAGTTTTTATGTGCTGCAAGACAAGGTAAAAATTCTCCTTCGTTTTGGTTCACACTTCCCTTCCCTCCAGTGAGTCTATTCCTACAAGCTTCACTCAAATCCTACCTTCTACCAAATGAGGTTTGTATGTGGAGATTGGTAAGGATATGCACATTTGCCATGCGTGTATTGTAGAGCTAAAGAATAAATCTCAAGAGACACAGCAACTCTTTATATCTCGGTCATATGGAAGATGGGGATGGAGAGGGAGAAGCTGAACACACACCGATGGAGATGGTTTTGCAAACTTTTGGTCTTCTTTTATGCTCATGCTCAAGATGTTTATGATAAGAACCATAGTGCATTTTTGGATGCAAATCATGGAGTCTCTCTCTTTTTTTGTTTTTTTAGACTCCATGGTGCATTGGCACTAGTGACGATAGGTTAATGGGCATTTTGAAATATTCTTGAACTTTTTTATGTAGACCAAAAAGTTTTGCAAATGTGGATGGTGATGGATGGATGGAGATGTTTGATGATTTTTTCAAACATTCCTTTTTGGTGGAAGGAAAACAAAAACTCACGCGAAGGAATAATGACCGAGATTTAGAGTGCTTACTCTCCAAAGAATTTAAACCTTAACAAAACTCAACGCAGGAGCAAATGGTTATGAGTGGGGATGTCTCGAATATCTTGTATGATATGGCTTTGGTAGGTAATTAAATCCTCACAAGGGTAGTGTTCTCCAAAACGAAAGGGTTTTGGGTACTTGCAGCAATTAGATTGAAAAACATCTCTGGACTTTTACCATGCTAAGAAATCACAAAAAGTCCTAATCATGCCATATCGTAGCCCACAATGCTTAGACTTGGTGTGATGTATGCAGCCCACAAAAATATAGCAACACAAATGATGTGACTATGCTCAAGTATAAATAACACACATGTCAAGAGTAGAGGTTGCATCAATGCGACACAAGGGGAGCTATCATGTAACTACTTATCATTTCCCTTTAGTGTAGCATTCACCAAGATTCTAGCATTTTATTCGAAACAGGGAGTATTTTATTAATCGATAGAAATACTTACCTGGCGGTCCTCCCTAAGCTTGAGTCCTTGCAAGACTTAAGCTTGTATTAAATCGCCGACTTATCGGCAGGTCCTTCCCAAGCTTGAGCCTTTGCAAGGTTCAAGCTTGAAAAGGCCGCCTCCTCCATCCTTCTTGCACCTGCAAAAAGAACGAGGGTGATACAAGTGGCTAGTCCTTAGTGGGCATCACCGGTGGTGTTACTATTTTTGGTATTTTATATTTTATAATTTTTTATTTTCTAAATTTTAAATGGAAAAGCATGTGCCAGGCCTGGCTAAAGGATAACGATTGGGATGGCTTCCCCAATCAGAGGGCTCTCATTTTTACGTCTTTGAGCTAGACGTTCTCCTTCTTGTTTAGCTTGATTGGACCTCGCTCGCCGGAGAATCTGGCGGTGTAGAGGTCTCTTCTTTCTTCCGCTACATTTTGGTTGACTTCTTAGTGCTTGTGGCGGCGACCATTGTTGTAGGCGCCAATGTCGTACTCTCCTCTGTGGGTACCTTTGCTGCCCGTTTGTTCTTGGAGCGTCTAGCTCTCCTTCTCCTTGGCGACTTTGACTCGCCTGCTTCTTCTTGAAGTGCTGAGGGTGCTTGTGGCATCTTGGGCTGCGCGAGTACTTTCTTCGGACTTCTCCAATAATTGGTTGGCCATCTTTTCATTTCTCTTGCCAGGTAGTTCCTCATGTGTGTGATGAGCTTGTCTTGCTGCGGCATGGGTGGAGTGATTTCAAATGGGTGGAGTGATTTCAATCTTCTCCACATCTCTCGGGTTCTTTCCATAGAAGACCCTCACTTGGTTGCACTGTTCAACTTTGAGCTTGAAGTTGAATGTTTCTTCTCCGCCGTTGAAGTCCAAGTGGATCTCCCCTGTCCCCATGTTGATGTTGGCGTTGGTGGCGCTCAAGAACGGCCTCCCAAGGATGAGAGGGATCTTGTTGTCTATCTCTAGCACAACAAAATCAACGGGAACTGAGGCATGGACCAGAGGCCGGCGACCTCGGCTGGGACACAGAGGCAGCGGGGCCCCACGGTCCTCTACCTCCCATCACGGCGGGGCGAGCTGCACCTATCGCATGGAGGCGGCGCGGCCGTGCTTGCAGTAGGCGCGGCTGGGGAACTCGATTGGCGAGGAGAGGAGGGCTGCTGGAGCGCTGGGTGGTGCGGCCTTGTCCCGCTCGCCGGAGCAAGGTCGCGGCGGCCGGGGAGCGAGGTCCTGGCGGTGCACGCCATGGCAATCGGTCGAACAGGAAGACGCCGTGCTGGCTCGCTGAGTTTTGGTGGGGATAGAAAGCAAGGGTAGTTTTGTCTTTTCGCTACTTTGCGGTTTTACTGGGTAACTCCCCTAATCCCTTACATATTGGGACGGAGGGAGTATGGTGCAAAGAGTGGCGACAGGATAGGCTCAGTGTGCAGGCCATGGTTGTCAAAATGGACGAAGTAAAATCAGAGAAGAGAGCATGTCTTGGGCTCCCGAGGTGGTGGTGGATCATGAAGGATGGTATGGCAGAAACATAATGCAAGGTTGGCAACACTGATAGCTTGAAGAAACAAAGATGAGACCCGTATCGCATATGGGAGCATGCGGATGCCAAACAGATTATTGGAGCCATGGGGATCTTTGTGAGTTTGATAGCATCACTTATGTGGTTGCGCGGTGTTAACGTCATCCCAAAGTCTGGCGGTAATGAGGAGCCAGTATGAATGAAAACATACATATATACTAAATACTACTCCCTCCGTTCGAAATTATAAGTCGCTTGACTTTTTTTGTCCAAAGTTTGATCATTTGTCTTATTCAAAAAATCATGTCAAATATCATTTTTTTTTATCATGACTTGCTTTGCTAATAAAAGATTTTGATAAATAACTTAAATTTGACTATATTTGTATAAATTTTTTGAATAAGACGAGGAGTCAAACTTGAAGTCAAAAAAGTAAAATGATTTATAATTTAGAACAAAGGGAGTAGCAGCACTACATAACGTCTCAACAGGTGTTGGCTGCAAACCTACTCTATTCTATTGGATACGCCGACCAATAGATGAGAAGTGTCTGCGACTAAAAGTGAAAAAACAGTCGATTAGACATCCGACAGGATTACTCTATTCTATCGGTTCTCAGTAACAACTGACAACAATTTATGCACTACTCCCTCCGTCCCAAAAAGCTTGACGCTTTTATTTTTAGATAAAAAGTTTGATTGTTCGTCTTATTCAAAAAAATTTTGTAAATATTATTTTTTTTTTATAACTTGTTTTATCATTAGCAATACTTTAATCATGACATATTTATTTTAAAATTTGCATAAAAATTTTGAATAAGACGGACGATCAAACATGGTAGCTATGTTATTCTTTTTGGGACAGAGGGAGTAGCTGTGTCAGTTATTGTCTTGATCCAACTGCAGCGAGAAATATGTTGTCAGTCTGTGGTGAAGTCTCATTTCTTTATAGGACTACAATTGTAGGCTAACAACAAATCTGACATCATGATTGACATTGTGCTGACAGGCGGGAGTGGTACCTCATTGCATTCTTGTCAATGTTTTTCACACCTTGACCAACTGCTATTCGACATGCAAATCCAAGAAGAAAAACATTGGGCGCAGTATGTGCTAAATATTACCATCAACGGTAATATAATAATAGGATGAATCAATTGTTTAACAAATATAGCACACGAACGACATCAATTGTCATCCAAAGGTCCAAACCTGGCCGGGCGCCCTCACTCGGCATGCGGGACCCACTCCCCCACAAACCTACTTATGCTTTTGTTATTGATTCGTGTAAAAGGGCTAACCTAGGGGTTGGTGGTGTTGAACAACTTAGACTTACGTATTGGTCTTCTTCCCACTAGATTAGCAAAGTGGAACTAAATTTACACCTCATGCACATTAGTAAAGATGGGTCACTTGAGCCTAATCAATGGGCTGGATGTTGCGGAGACCCCCTCAAAAGACTCAACGTCCTCATCAGAACTCTGACAAGCAAACGACCAGTAACGGTATTTCCCTCTATTAGCACACGGCCGTGTCCAGTGTCATGCCGTGTCTCACAGGGCTCACACGTGCCATGCAGCATATATGTCTGCACCTCTGGCCCACGCGTCCCGTGTAACCCTAAGAGTCGGCTCTAATACGATTAGTAACATCCAAGGGTCCTAACATGGCTTGGCCTGCTCACACGCTCTATGTGAACCCCACACTCCCACCATCTTATTTACGCTTTTGTTCTCGTTTAGCATGAAAGGGTTAACCCAAGGTTTGTGATGTTGGATACCTTAGGCTTACACGTTGGTCTTCCTCCCACTATATTAGTAAGTTATGACTCAATTCCCACCTCCTCATGCACACTAGTGCACATGGGACACTTGGGCCTGATCTCATATGACCTGGATGTCTCATCAATGGTTGACGCGAAGCTAATCACTGCAGCAGTCGACGATATGCGGTTGGGACAGCGAGGCTGCAATTAACATGATGCTGAACGCCATGGCGGTCGATGATGAGGTTGGGGACAGCCATCTGAAACAAGAGAGGTTGCACATTCACGATGTCGACCGTTGGGAGATGGCGCGTCCGGAGGCGGTGGTTGATGCAGTAGTCGACGTTGTATTTGTGGATGGTTGGGGCTGCACACACATTGATGCTGACATTTCAATGGAAATTTGTTTGTTACATAACTGTACAAGTGATTGAAGTGCCATGAGCAAGCTCTCAGTAAATGTAACTACAATGGCAAACATCTCCGCAAAAGTAACTGCAATGGAAGAGGAAGCCAATAATACAAAATGGCGTAGGACATTAGAAACACATGGGGACGAACACGCACGTGAAATGCGTGGCTTTAATTTCAATAACAAGAACATCTTTAATTACCCCGGCTAAGAACCATCAATACTTGTATGGTGCAAACTTTTTGGAGGTCATTATTTTTTATCTTGACCACTACTTGGACACACAACTAGCTAGAGTACTGCACTGGGCACAACTTGACCAGGAAGAGAAAGCCGACAAGCTAGGCAGTGTACTGGGAAGAAACGTTGGGTTGAACACGCTTAATTAGCGAGCATCTGGTGGCCAGGAAGCGGTGGAGCAGTACACAAACTAGGAGATAACAGAAAATTTGTCGGGTCCTAATAATCTATTGGCCAGTTGTTCGATCTTAAATTATGATATTGACAGATTAGGCATGCACACATGGAAAACAATCTTCATTATTGCTGTAGTTTGATGTTCATCAATACTTGCCAACTACCGCGTTTCAACATATCATGAACTCGTTCCATGGATGGGACTTATTCTAATAGTCACAATATCTTTCAGTATCCTTTGAAATGATTTTGAGAATCACATTGAACCTCAAATATTCACATATAATATCCATTATAAATAAAGTAATCACATCACACATTATTACATCCACATCACGTACTATATATAGCATGAACATACGTCATCGCATTAAGTATATAGTTCATGACTACACTATACAATTTTCTTAAGTTCCAGTGTATTATACTTAAATGGTGCATTAAAATATAGTCCCTCGTGGGTTGCATGGTTCTAGACCGATATGTCTGACATAAGACTTTTATCCACACACATTAGTGCATTGACGAGTGCAGATCTTGGGTTACATAAACACAAGAAAGCATCGTGATTGAAATAGCATGGTTTCAGTAACATATTGTAAAACTGAACATAATTAAGATATCATCGTGATTGAAATTGTTCAAGGTAAATCTTACAGGGAAAGGCCTTGAATATATAATATATTCTGAGGAAAAGTTATATATATCGGTACTTCGTAAAAAGACTTCTACCAGCAAGATAAATGTACAATATCCTTGACATATAACTTTGAAAATAGAATGTTTTTCTTTTAATCTAACAGTGGGATCTCCAATATCCATGAAGTGCAGAATCTCCAATATTTTAATCTAACAGCGGCACTTCATGGTATGACTATCGCATTCTAGGGAAAGGCCTCACTACAGGAAACCCCGCATATGCTGAGTGATTCACGCTTTGCCGAGAGCATTCTATCGGGCACTCGGTAAACAGGGTATTTGTCGAGTGTCAAAGGAGAAGCTCTCGGCAAAGAACCAACACTTGGTAAACACCTGTTTGCCGAGTGCCAGATGATGGGGCACTCTATTAAAGATTGAGTCACGCCCCATGGGGCGGCGTGACCAAATCCTCACCCAAGTGCGTTGGCAGCTGCAAATTCTCACACGACAAGCATGCCGAGCCATTGAGGTGTGCAGCGTTTGTGTTGTTTGTGCGACGGAGCATGACTTTTGTAGTGATTCAACTAAAGTATTTAATGCAGCAGGTTACCTCTCTCCGCTACACAGCACTTGTCACCTGCTCGCTCGGTGTGCGCAGCTGAAGTTTTGGTCACGCCGATGCATGAGGTGACTCAAACTTCAGTCATACCAATGTGGTTGGCGTGACTAAAATCTGACGTGGCGGGCTATGATGACGTGGAAGCTGGTCACGCCGGTCAGATTGGAGTGACCGTACTCTCGGTCACACCAATTAGTTTGGCGCGACCATATGGACTAGATCATGGAAATAAAATTTATCGGGGACTATTCTTAAAATATTGATAAAAAGGTTTAAATAATAAAAAATGTGATTATACATCAGAAGAAATGCCTGAAAATGACAAGAGGCAACTTTTATCTTGAGAGTTTTAGATTACCACTACTTTATTAGTCTTAGCTAGGGAACTGTCCATAAAATAATCAGCCATGTTTGAGTTATCTAAAGATTATTTCCTTTCTCCAACCGTAGCTGCAGAATAGTTTGGTGCCATCAAATCTCTCTCTCTCTCTCTCTCTCTCTCTCTCTCTCTCTCTCTCTCTCTCTCTCTCTCTCTCTCTCTCTCTCTCTCTCTCTCTCATCTGTACTCTCTCTCTCTCTCTCTATCTCTCTCTCTCTCTCATCTGTACTTGTTGGATATGTTAAGATACATCAACGTCACGTATGCCTGCGCACAAAGTTCAACTCAATGATTAAGGTCCTTGAGCAGGACAGTTACTAGAAGGCGGTTAAACGTTAATGCCAGCGATTGCCATGTTTCTTTCCTGTAAAGTATGCCTATATATGATCATGTTGTTCAATGCATATGCTCATGTTGTTCAATATTACCACTTGGATCAAATGTTTTTTTGGATAGAGCATGCCATGCATATGCTAACGTTAATGCCGGCGCACCAAATGCTTTTTTTTAAGAGCATGCCATTATATTATGGTACAACAAAGAGGATTGACAAGCGTTAGAAATGAAGCAACATGCCAATGTATTTGGTTTGAACTTGATTTATGCGCTGTATAAGCCTTGTCGCCTATCAGGGTAGTATCTTTTTCTTTCTCTGTCATCTTTTAACTAGTAACTAATAAATAGTATGCAAGCTTAAATAGCATGATTACACGGTTCCGTTTGTGTGCTTCAGAGCAGAGTGAAAAAGCGTGCCATCACGGTGTGAAACAAATCTATGCCAGCGCCCCTTTCCCCTGTTAAACCTTCTTCAACTTATGAAGATATTTCCGTTGCATTGGTGATCCATATCTTCGACCAGATGTAGATGTGGGGAGCAAAAGTCCAATTTGCAAATCCTTCATTAATCAATGGGCCCTTTAATCAAACAATTTTGTCCGTTACTTTGATTTGCAATAGTGAAATAATTTATTTCAATGAACTAGTCCATAATTATGCGGGCAACTTCATACTTAGAATTCACCTAACACACTATGTCATTACGGCGCGTACTCTCTTCCTGCTGGTCCATAATGACTGTGTACTCTCTTCCTGCTGGTCCATAATGACTGCGTACTCTCTTCCTGCTGGTCCATAATGACTGCGTACTCTCTTCCTGCTGGTGTCGTGTTATGCATCAAAAGGGTAGGAGACTGGACCCCGTGGCATGCAGCATCTTTGTCAAATACTAGCATGGAATCATCATGGCGCCTTCAAGAGCTCATAAGAGGTTACCACATTATGTTGAGGTTCAAATAAGGATGATTGAAATAAGATTTTTTTTATGTAGAATGAATAAAATATAATTTCATTTGACGACGCAATAATGCGACATCAGGTATATTCAAATTAGAGCAGTTACAAGCACAGTAAGGGCTTGCTCTCATGTTTGTAAATAAAAGCTAGAAGGGAAATCATCAGTAGGGTATTCCCCACATGTCTCTGTCAAATACAAAACGCAGATACAAGAGCCGCCAAGTAATATGGCTGTAGTCATCAAAGCTAATTGTTCCCGTGGTTCTAATGTGAAGTTGCCGGGAGATTATTAGCTGTAATTTGACAATGGTGTTTAGAATATTCAAACAATAATCTGGTGTTTAATGAAACATACCGGTTGTCACATTGATGGCCGAGACAACAACAACAATGACCAACAAAAAGGTAAAATCTAATCCAAACTACTATGTTACTGGTAACTAAGTGGGTTGGGACATTTGCATAAGGTCATAAGTTCGAGCCTTGTGTGACGAGTTAAGTGAAAGTAATAAGAACAACTACTGCTTCTGGTGCTGCAGATACTACTAATATTACTGGCATATTTTACTGTTTATGTTTTCTAGCTTCTGTTTATGTTTACTGTTCTATGTTTTCTAGAAATTTTGAGAGTTTGTTCGTCTTTGAGCCATCTCCTCATTAACCTGAAAGATTTTTATTTTGATATGACTTTGGTCCGACAGAGACAACTACCAACTTCGTCCAATACGTCCTACATACCTGTTCTTTCCAACACAACTTTTGGCATCATTACCGATGTCCTAGCTATATTTTTGCATTCCATGATTTTGAAATAAACATCACACAGTCATTTTGATGAACCAATTTTAAGCATTGTGTCACCAAGGGCAGGCGGGGGGGGGGGGGGGGGGTGTTTGGTTGGTCCTACCATTGTCCTCCAGTGTAACTACATATGGTAGTTGTCAACACAAAAGGTATGAATCGGGAGAAGAAATGTCAAGGCTATTCTTCTATGAAAAAAAAATCCAATCGTATCCTTGCAAAAAGTATGATAGGCCCATCGCCACAACAACGCTTGTATATTCCACTCATACAGGAAGGATCGGAATGTAAGAGCTAAAAATTTTGCAGCAGAAATATCTAAAGTACAACTACAAGAAAACCAGATAAACTCGTGGCACTACTGCTGGGGAACCAACACATACTCTTTAAGATATTTTACTCTTTTAACTTTCAGTCTGTTACACCACCAATCCTTTTGAAAGGATCGGGCCTGCAAAAGTTTGCAAACACTTAAGGCCCTGCTTGGATCCTCTAGCCGGCTAATTTTAGCCAACTAAAATATTAGCCAGCTAATTTTTTAGCCAACTAATTTTAGGAGGTATTTGTTTGGATCCCTAACTAATGTCTCTGGCTTTTGTACTTTTTCTTGCGTTTTTATGTGTTTCTTGCCTTTTTTATATATTTAGTCACTTTTAGGACGGTTGAGGTTACTAGGAGTTAAAAGTTTAGGAGGTGAGCTGGCTAAGAGTTTAGTCACTTTTAGGAGGCCATGTTTGGGTCTAAACTGGCTAAAAGTTTAGGAGGTGGATCCAAACATGGTCTTAAAGCACTTTATCTGGCTAATCTTCAAGGATAAACTACACATCCGGAATTTGGTGTGAAAGAAACTACAATTATGTGCCCGGTGAGCTAAACTTTTTTTAGGGTGCATGTGATCTAAATGTGGAGGAAACTACATGTCACTTATTCTTTTAATGTCCCTTCAGCACTAAATGCTGGAATCTGGTTGGCATTTCATGGGATAACTCTTTTCTTTAGGCGGCAGAAGACAGAAATCATATCACTTAGGGCTCGTTTGGATTGAAAGAAAATTTTTCCTTTCCTGCGTTTTTTCTGTGAAATTGAACTGTTTCCTGTGAAATTCCTGTGTGATTCTTGTGAAATTCCTGCGTTCCAAGGGAGGCCTTATTCATGGAAATATTTGGAATCACTTGCTGGGTGATTCGGAAGCTGAGGAATTATTGTATTTTTTGGGCTGTTGACCATTTTTCCATTCCTTGAATGTTGTTTCGTAGAGAGAGCTAGTACTTATACCTGTTTTAGAATGATTCATTGTCTTAGACAACAAGTATCCTCTTTTCTTCAGAGCCTATTGTAAGATTTGCTTTCCTTTTTTAGACTACGAATCTTCAACATTTAGACTATATAATATACTACCATAGTAGGAACCTTGTACAGTTCTGTGGCTGTAAAAGGGGACAAATCCGTTAATTAAACAGAACCATGATACGAAGACCGTATAATTTTGAAAAATCAAACCTACACATGCTAGTGAAAGGATAGAAAACAACTACAAGCATATGGATAAACCACAATACAAACTTATTTAAGAGTGAATACAACAAATTCTGACTAAATACATTATCCAAGATGCACAGGTATATGCTTCGATAGTATTGTTGACGATAAAATTTAATAATACCAATGACATAAAGTGGGTACACACACAGTTAGATGCTCTGATAATAGCCTCATCAACCCTTAGCTCCATCGCGCCAGTCTGATATAGATACAGGGTGGGCATGTGCATGTGCTTAAGCACATGTGCGGTACTTTAATTTGGCACTTTAGAAATATCGTCTTATTAGACCACATCATTTTTTTTGACATTGCTCCTGGTGGGGGACTCTTCCAAGAGATAAGTGCCAACGAGCTATGCCTCTTGTAGATTTTAAAGTACTGCATGCTTCACGAGTTTCTAATTCCTGTAGCTGAACTCTGTTCCAACTTCAAAACATTGTAGTGTCTTTAGTGGACAACAATATTGGGTCAGTTTCAAGTTAGTTGAATCTTTAATTCCACTTCAAGAAAATATCATGTTATCAGTCATTTTTTGTTTACTTCTTAATTAGGCACATCATCTTTCGCGTACACCTGGTACAGTTCCTAACTATTAGGCATATCATCATCTTTTGGGTAAGGTCTATGAATGCTAAATATTGGCAGCAGCGACGTGCGAACTCCCAGTGATTGCCAATCAATAAGCGCATTTACTAAAATTTGACGAAACCGTGGCAGGCTGTCGCCATTTGCCGATCCCATAACCCCATCCTGTTGTTGTCATCAAATAATCTAAAAGATCACAATCAGCCATTATCGGTCAATGCAATGATTATAGTCCTCAAGCAGAACAGTTACCAGGAGGCAGCTTCATCTTAATATTGGAAATTGCGATGTCTTAGTTCTCATAAAGCATGCAAGTGGTCCATTGTTGTCGAATGCATATTCCCACCTTTAATGTTACCACTGGCATCATAGAACATATGTATCTTTCTTTGTACAGAGTGTTTGGCATGTCATTATATTTTCTTAGAGAGGCAACTTCCCTCAGAAATATAAGCAGCTATAACTCGTGATGGTAAAAACTCAGAAACCCATTTTTATTCATGTCTTGACTGGACTGTCGTCAATATATTTTGTTCAAACTTTATTTATGCATATGATAATCCTTGTCACCCTATCTGAACAGGATCTGTCTTTGTTTCTTTGTTACCCATCAACTAGTAACCTGACATAGCATGGTTATGTGGCTCCATTAGTACGTGTGATTGAGGATCACACAGATCAAAGTGAAGAAGGGTGCCATGAGGGTGTAAAAAGAATCAATGAATCCGCTGCCGTCCACCGCCTACGTACCCACCCCCCCCCCCCCCCCCCCCCCAGCACCACACACACACAAGCCCTTCTCTTCAGTTTATCAAGATATTTCCATTTTTTCAACGATCCGTAAGTTAAACTAGAATCAAACGTAAGGAAAAAAATTCCAGTTTCCAAATCCTCCATTAATCAATGGGCCCTTAAGTCAAACAAATTGTCCACACTTTTTATTCACGACAGTGAAATAATTTGTTGCATCAATCTTCTCGGACTCTGACTACCCACTCTCTGGCATGAAGCAAGTTTGCCTTCGAAAGCCCATAAGGGGTGACCACATTATGGTAGGATAGAAGTTGAACTGAAAAAATGATACTTTTATGCAGAGTGACATATAACCTCATTTGTCAACAAAACAGTAATGTGATATCAGTTCTATTAAAAGTTGGCCTTGTGGTTCTAGTCTGGACTTGCTGGGAAAGTAGTTGGATTAGTGACACTGGTGTTATGAATATTTCTTTATTTAAGTGTGTAATGAAACATAGCAGCTATTCCCACAAGAACAAATGAAACATATCAGCTGTCACATTTGATGACCGCAGCAGCAGGAACGACAACGGCCAACATGGCTAGCATAATGAAGAAATCTCTAAAATGTAGTAATGATGTATAGATTTTAGTTTATGTATAATTAAAAAGATCAATATCTTAAACTAAGCTTCTAGTAGGAACTGAGCATAGCTAAGTTCCTTAAGGGGTGGATGTGCGCATCCTGAGCACCAGGTTAAAGTCCTCTTCGATGAAAATCAAGGTGTCTATTTCTTCTTAATTAAATACCACCTAATTCCACCTAAGTTGGTTCCCTTTTTTTTGAAAAATAAGCTTCTTGGTATGCCGAAAATCATTTTTATCTATAAATGCATAGTTCATGTAAACATGCTTCAGATACAATCCAACCTTGTTTTGTTTAATTCTCCTAAATAAGTTAAACCTTTATAAATCTTGTGTTCGAATTTTGATCCTAGTAGCTAATATGAGGACTGAACCTGCCGCATTTTGCAATCCTTTAAGGTGATAACTTATTGCTGGTTGATCTCCTGTCCCACACGCACACAGGCATGAGGTCTGATCAATCTTCCTTCCTACTTCTGTGGTAGTGTTAATTTATATGCCCTGTGAATCCCTTGTATTACTTGGAAGTTGATCTCTTAGCATCAATATATACATGGCAAATTTACTATGTTTGTCTGACTGTTCCATTTATATGACAGTGCTCTTTCGCTCTGCAGGTTTGGAACCAAAATAGGAAAAGCAACTTCATTTGAAGCTGAAGCTTTATAAACTTGTAATTTAGCATTCTAGCTGTTTAATCTGAAGCTTGAGTGACGCTTGGACATCAGGAAACTGAAGACATTAGTTATATATGATGCTCTAGTTATTTATGAATGTGTATGGATGTGCAACATATTTTGTTTTCTGTGTAATGCATTCTTGTGAATGGGAATATTCAATATGGAATGAAATATCAGCTGCATTACATTGTATTTTACTTCAAGAGCAAGACCTATGTTTTGATATATTTTTTTTGGAAGACAAGATGTGTGTTTCAGTGCACAATGTAGTGAACGTGAGCCACCACATGACACGTATCGCATTGTGATGATTCAATTCGTCATGAAGTTCCTGGCTTTAGTTGGGCCTGGGCTACTCTATGACGGACAAAGAACGTCACAGATTTTTCACCATCCATGACGATATTTAGAAAATGTCACCCGGTCAGTTTATGACGTGACATACATGATGTTTCGTGACTGTTTTTCTGCATTCCATGACGAAATACAAACGTCATTGATCACCAGAATACATGATGTACATATGGTTGACGTGTTAAATTGAAAATAAAAGGCCCTGTAATCCAGGCGTGGAAAATGAAAACTTACTCTACTATGGGTAATTGGGCTTGGGGCACTTGCATAAGGTCATAAGTTTGAGCCCCTTGAAGAATTAGTGAAATTGCTAAGTAAAAATAGGGGTGTGACATAGTACCAATTGTTATTGTTAATTATTGGCATATTTTACTGTGTCTTTTCTACTTTTTAGGCTCCGGTGCAAGTTATTGCGTGTATCTTGTTAAGCCAACTCTATAGACAAACCAGTATCTTTGACATAACAAAAATGGTGGCTCATTTGTCATTTAAGGTAAGCTTTGTGTTGTAGCGCGGAATGAAACTAGTTATCAAGCTCCAGGGTTTTTGACCAAAGGATAACCCTGCTTTACTGAAAGCAACAAAATTAACTGGTATAGCCAGTTTCAAACACGATTTCAGTTGTGACCACTGGGCCACTACACCACAGAGAATGAATATGTGTTACCAACGGGTTATGTGTTACTGTGTTACCAAACATAAAAAAACCACTAAACATGCATATAAATTTCCAACAAAAATATGAATGGATAGAGCATGCAAGCCTCTGTCATGCAAAATTTCAAATACAACTGAAACTTGTGAAAGGAGAAACAAAAAAGAAAAATCAGCCTCTGAATAGTGACGGGTTGTGGGTTTGAGATGAACAGTCACAACCCAAACTATTCACTGTTTAATTTCTCTTTTTTAATTGCATCTTGTACTAGTTTCTGTTGAACCTCAGTTTTGGCATGTTGGTAGTAGAAGATGACATTAATTATCCCATCCGTAGTTTTGTTAGAATTTTTTAGCATTTTAGAATAAGTTATTTTAGTCGGTAACACGGTAACACCTAAAAAGGTGGTAACATCTGGTATGTTCTCCTCCACCACAAAGTCCACATAACAAAGACTAGTTCACACATTTTGGCCAACATGCACACATGCCCTTTAACAAGGAAACACTAAAGCATATTGATTATCCGGCAAGACTATTTCACACACGCCCTTTATCTCTAAACTAGTGGTCATTTCTAGTTAACCATAACGTCCATACACCTGCTTGTAGCACAAAGTGCATTCTATTTAATTTGACTTCAATTATTACCAGTCTCTATTAGTATATCATAAAATTCAGCTAGGC
The DNA here is from genome assembly GCA_007726485.1 of Eragrostis curvula. Classification (NCBI taxonomy): domain Eukaryota; kingdom Viridiplantae; phylum Streptophyta; class Magnoliopsida; order Poales; family Poaceae; genus Eragrostis; species Eragrostis curvula. Next base: position 4,391,437 of record RWGY01000034.1, on the reverse strand, counting down.
TGTTTGGAGCTCTAACCCAATATAGATGATGGCTCCAAACACGCCATCAGTATTTTGCTAAGTGGCTTTATAAAAAGATATGTTTCAGTTCAATGTGCCCCCTGTATGCAGTACCCCCCCCCCCCCCCCCCCCCCCCGCGTTTCTTCTATAGGGATTATTATCAGCCATAGATTAGTGTATAATTTTAAAATAAAACGATATGGTGTTACTCCCCTAATTGAAAATATAACCAAGCTACACCAATAAGACAATTTGAACATAGCTCAGAAGCCACGTAAGGTAAGAAGTTTAGGACAGTGATAGAGAAGGAAACCTTGCTATGAACAGCTTGATTATTTATATCATCTTATAATATTACTCCGCTAACCCAAATGTGTGCCATTTAGAACGTTAACAAGGTATCCCATATAACTCTCTGAATATACTTACTTCTGGAGAAAAATACATTATCAAAATTAACAGCTATATGCTTTGAAAGTGTTGTTCCTGCTAATATCGTCAATGATATAAAGTTAGCACGCAATTAAAGTTATATGCAGTTATCAGACGCCATCATTCTTGACTTTGCTCCTGGTGGGGTACTCTTCCCAGATATAAAGTACTAATTAGCTATATCTTTTGTAGATTTTAAAGTGCTGCATGCTCGAGCTTTTACATCTGTAGTTGATAAACTTACAAACCTTTGTGCTAACTTAATTAGGCTAGGATAATTTATGTGGCCGGACTCTATTTCGAACATTGTAATATCTCTAGTGGTCGACGATACCAGGTCGGTCTAAAATTAATGGATATCCTGTCATCCAGTTTAAAAATATCTTGTTTGGTTCATACTTAGGCGAATCATCTTTTTGGTATGGCTGGTACAATGGCAGGTGCTGAGGTACTATCGCTGTACATATGTGTGGCCGTGTGCGGGGAGAGATCAGGTAGACGACATGCGTGCTGAATATTAAGCTCAAAGCAACCTTTGATTTTGCCACAATTCATAGATTTTGTTCCACATTCACAAGTAACAAAGCCTATTTCGTGACTAATTTGAACAGCTGTGAAGTTGGATGAGCTAGCTACCCACATATACCTCAAAATATCTGCCGCGAACGAATAAGCGGCGTGTAATCTGTCCAACTACGCGTATTAGTCAAATCCTCTCAACGATATTTTTAAGTCAAGTTGCTAGGTCGATGAACCAGTACTATAAAGCCTCAACCACACGAGCCCCATGAGCACCCAGCCACATCTAGTACTTACTCTCCCAAAAGCTCAACTACGCACGTACTCTTCCTGCGGCCATGGATATAACTCATGCTAACGGGGCCGTGCGCAAGTACAGCCGCCGGAGCAGGCAGCACGCCGAAGGTCCGGCAGCCATACTGGCCATTGGCACGGCGAACCCATCAGGCACCATCGTGCCGCAGCATGAGTTCACCGACCAATTCTTCCGTGTGTCCAACAGTGACCACCTTGCCGACCTTAAAGAAAAACTAAAGAGAATATGTAAGCATGCGTAGATATTTTCCTTTCTGACACGGTTCCGGTGATCCTCCGTTAACTTACATGCTTGGCTGCTTTCCTAATTAAATTTCCACATTTGCTAAAATTCAGGCCACTGAAATTTACTTTTCTTCTGTTTGGAACTTTTCAGATTACAATACATATATTTGCGTGTTGCAATAGTTAATAGCTGGATGTTGCGATAAGTTCTCCATTTATTATTCAATTTTTCGTAGCATCTGTTACAGTAAGTATTATTGTATATCATGTTGCAACAGATATTTCTGTATGTTGCGGTAATTTTTCTTGTGCATTGTACTGTTATTCTATAAATGTTACAGTGTTGACCGAAAATTAGCGAAGTTCATATGACCGAGATATAATATGAAGAGCATATCAAGTGTTACAAGCGGGTTAGGTGTTATTGTGTTACCAAACACGATAGCACCTAGAAATATGCATGTCAAATTTCAACAAAAATATTGTTAGAGCATACAACTATCTACCATCATGCAAGATACTTGCGTGAGGCGAAAAAAAAAAGGAAATCAGCCTATGAATAGTACAATTTATCTTGGTTGCGGGTTTGTGATGAACAATTACAATCTGCACTATTCATATGCCAATTTATCTTTTTTGTTTGTTTCTATTTACATTATTTTGGTTGAGCCTCAATTTTTGCATATGGTAGATGGTTGCATGCTCTGTTTATCCATATTTTTCTTGCAATTTTATATTCGGCGTTATTATGATTGGTAACACCTACTCCTAAAGCCTTTGTAACACCCGATCTTTTCCTCAGTTGGGACCACCAAGCAATCATTCGATCGTTTGACGTGTCACCCGCATCATCTTATATCATCCAACATTTCAGGCAACAAAACCGGCATTGAGAAGCGTCACTTCCACCTAACGGAGGAAGTCCTCCTCGCCCACCCGGAGTTCCTGGACCGAGAGCTGCCGTCCCTGGACGCTCGCATCGACATGGTCGCCACGGCCGTCCCCAAGCTCGCGGAGTCCGCGGCGCTGAAGGCCATTGCCGAGTGGGGTCGTCCGGCCACCGACATCACCCATCTAGTATTCAGCACCTACTCCGGCTGCCGTGCCCCGAGCGCGGACCTCGAGCTAGCGACGCTCCTGAAGCTCCGGCCCATGGTGAGCCGCACCATCCTGAGCCTGCACGGCTGCTACGGCGGCGGCCGCGCGCTGCAGCTGGCCAAGGAGCTCGCCGAGAACAACCGCGGCGCGCGCGTGCTGGTGGCCTGCGCCGAGATCACCCTCGTCTGCTTCGCCGGCCCTGACGGGAGCAACCTCATCGGCCACGCGCTGTTCGGCGACGGCGCCGGCGTCGCCATCGTCGGCGCCGGGCCCTTCGCCGGCGGTGAGCGCCCGTTGTTCGAGATGGTCTCTGCCACGCAGACCACAATCCCGAGGACGGAGCACGCGCTCGGGATGCAGGTCGCCGGCGGCGGCATCGACTTCCACCTCGCCATCCAGGTGCCCTCGCTCATCGGCCAGAACGTCGAGCAGTGCCTGCTCGGCGCGTTCAGGGCGGCGCTCGGCGACGACGCCGGCGACGATGTCGCCTGGGACGATATGTTCTGGGCGGTGCACCCCGGCGGCCGTCCGATCCTGGACAACATCGAGGCCGTGCTCAAGCTGGGGCCCAAGAAGCTGGCTGCGAGCCGAAATGTGCTGCGCGAGTACGGGAACATGAGCGGTGCCACCATTGTGTTCGTGCTCGACGACCTCCGCCGGCGTCGGGAGGAGGAAGGTGAGTTTCCGGAATGGGGGGCGTTACTGGCCTTCGGACCGGGAATCACTATCGAGACGATTGTGCTGCGCTCCCCACCGCGCAGCCTCAAAGAAAACTGAATATTACCAGGTGGACGAAACTGCATCAGATATATATATATATATACATACAAATATATACATAAAAAAAATCTATATAATAACTATACAGGTGACGCCTACGCTTCAGCAACCATGGTGTGTCAAGACGCACACTCCGGCAGAAGGCACGTCAACGACGACCAGCTTCCGGTTTGCTCTTGTAACTTTCAACAATGGGACTTCATCTCAAGGTCATGATGGCAGAGAACTGACGTCCCAAATTAACCTGGGGGTCGAGTAAAATCAAAGTGTCCCTCAAAAAACATATTAATTTGTATACTCTCAAATTGTTGATGTGTTGCCGAAAGATATGTCTTTAAGGTACGGTATTGAAGTGATACCTCCAAATATTTGGGTTTGCAAGTGTGTAATTTCAACATTGTAGTAGTGCTATATCATATATAAATAAATGTCGGGTTGCTTTCTCTATTATTTATGGTTGTTTCAGTGTATTTGTTACTCACACTGTTGGTTTTATCTTCAAACTTATCAGTTGGCTATTCGCTCCATTCCTCTTCGATCCATTAGGATTTGAGTGGCAGAACCAGTAATATATTTAAGTATTTAGTTACGTAAATAAGTATATTCCCACTTTAGTGATATCATTTGAAATTTTTACGACAAGCTTATGTATCCAAGCGTTCTAAGTGATGTCCTTCTTTGCAATTATCAAAGGAGTCATTAAAAAACTAGACTATCACAAGTCTAGATTCTACTGACAAGAGGTTCTCATAAGAAGAAATACCGACTTGCCAAATGAGATATACTTTGCCGTTCATGGGATCAAGGAGGCCCTTGAGATGAAAACAAGTGGATATTGAAACTGCTTAAAAAAAGGGACTTGGAAAACATTGCTTAGAAATATATAAACACCCTCATAAAATGATTCACATTTCTAGAAAAGTCTCATGAAGATCAAAAATCAAGTGCTAGAATGTGGTTCTTTCATACAAGATTAATGATGGAACACATACTTCTCAACCTTCTCATCCTGGCCTCTATAGCATTAAGAATTAACCACACACTACGTAAGAAATACTTATAGGTGACGGGAAATAGGTGACGGACCTTTGTTGTCCGTCACCTGAAAAATATAGGTAACGGGTCACATCAAAGTTCGTCATCTATTACTCTATCCAGCTACAGCTCTCTAAATAATAGGTAACGGATATAGATGTTGCCCATCACCTATGACTTGGTCATGTAATAGGTGACGGGGCTTAATGTGGCCGTCACCTGTCAGGGGACATACAAGTAACGGGCATAGATGTAACCCCTTACCTCGGATGTGACCCGGACCCAAAAATATATTTCATCCGATTTCACACGGCTTCGCGTCCGTCTCTCTCTCTCTCCCTCTCTCTCTCTCTCTCTCCAAGCTCGCGGCGAATTTGTCCTCCCCGAATCGTCCTCCAGCTCGCTGCGGTGGCTGGAGCCTTCGCCCATCGCCGTCGCATCGCAGCACCCCCACGCCGTCGCATCGCTTGCCCCAGCTCCATCCACCACATCGTTTGCCCCAGCTTCAGCCGCCCCACCCTCCTCCCCTCTCCCTATATCTCTCCCTGCTCAGATCTGGGTGTGGGGAAGGATGGATCTGGCGGCGCGGCGAGCCGCCGACGTCTGACTACAACGGGCGGAAGAGCATGGCCTCGTCGACATCCACGACGAAGAAGAGCAACCCGGAGCTGTCGGAGGAGAGGGGCACGCAACGGCTGCGGTTGTTCGACCTGGAGGAGCTCAGCAGCACCACCGACGGCTTCAGCCATGAGCTCAAGGTCGGGGAGAGGGGATTCGGCTCCATCTACGGCGCCTTATTCCACTGAGCCGGCGGTGTCCGCGTCGTCCTCGCTGTCAAGAGTTTCAACCAGCGCCGCAGGTTTCTTCCTTTAGCCCGTCTCCCCTGCCTGCTCGATCACCGCACTGCACAGGCATATTTTGGGCAGAATTGCCATGCCGCATCCAGTTTGTTCATCATACAATTCTCTCCGCCGATTTATCAGTGGCTATAAGACTTAAGTTACCAATATGTGGACTAAAACTTCCAACTCTCTCTGCCGATTTATTTGGAGATCCTGCTGCCTATGCATGTATCGAGACATATACTGGTCTATTTGCGTTTATTCAGGCTTTGCATCCAACTTACCTGCTGCAGGTTTTTATATGCTGAAACTGCAGGTTTGCATCCAAATTAGCAGAGCATGTGTTCTGTTAAGAGCACTTACTTCAGGCTCTGAGTGCATGATTTTATACTTGTGCATTTAGTGGCCATGAAAATCAATCAAATGCTACACCCACTACCTGATGAAATGCAGTGTCTGAGATAAACAACACTATTTTGTAGTTTCATTATCTGCAGTTGTCGTCTGCAAGCCATACTGAGGCAAGGCAAATACATTACCGTTTCATTACTTGCAGTGTCTTGTTTGAGCAACACTACAGTGCAAACATGTAAAGCATCATCTCACCCTAATAGTGGAAGTCTGAAACTTCATCATGTTGCCTTCAGAGCTAGATTTTTTTTACATCATATATTCAGTTGCTCTGTTTCTTGTTTCCTTTTTTTGTTTACAGAAAACAGAAGGGGATTTCCCCTGCTGTACTTTTATTAATCAGTGGTTACCTTATGTACAAAGGGCAAAATGAAAAATGTTACAGTGAGGTTAGCCATAGCGTCATATCCTGCTTGAGGCTAGGCTTAGCTCTATGCATTGTCAACGAGAAAGCTCTATGACTTCCATAAAACACTCATGCATGAAAACCTGCTTGTACTCCTATTTCTTTTTTCCTTGCGTGCACAAGAAAGCGATCCTCATGCATAGCAGCGAAGTCAGGATAGAAACATCAGACAACATAGTATGGTGCATAAGACAACACCACCTTGAGTAGCAGGTTCCTGATTTGGTTTTGTGATAAATCTTTGTATGTCTTGATCATGAATGTCACATCATACAGAGAATTTGTCTTGACCATATCCATTTACTTGATTGCAGTTTTAAAAGAAGGCCGATTATGAGGCAATAAGAGGTGTCTATTCTGAATTTCTGTCCTCTCATTTCTCTCTCATTTACTGAATTTCTGTCCCATACTATAGTTTTTTATCTTGAGCAGTGATGGCAGGTAAAAACTCGGCACTCCTTCATTCTGGATTTACTTGATTGTCTTGTTGTTTGTAGTGGGAATTGGTGATAATCTTCTGTGCAGCTGTGCCATTGCTCATTGGATATATAGGAGCAGTAGAAAGCAACAATGAGATGCAGGGAAATGGTATGTAAATATCTCCCTGATCAAAATAGCATGCTGAACTACCTTATTTTGGCAACATTATATATTGTCATTCTTACTCCGTATCATTAGTATGCTTACAATCAATAAAACTAGTACTCTGTGCCATTGTTTATGGCATTGACATCTCACTCCCAACAGCGCTTGCATGCTTTGCAGTTCGTTCTCTATTATTGTTCAGTTGCAGCCTACAAGCCTGGCTTTCTGTTTTCCAGATAGCATGCTCCTCTGGTGTCCTTTCGTCCGTTGCAAATCTTACCTCAGTCTCTTTTATTGCCATTTTAATTATTAAATAGCTGTAAAAATTCTTATCTTTAGTGATTGGTTCGGGGGCTTTGGAAGCATTCTCTATCCTGTAAAATACTCTCTCTTTTATTTTGCAGCATCTGAGCTTATTAGGACATATTTATCAAACTTAGTCTGTTCATTCTAGTCTTAATGAGAATTAGTGCCACTCTTACCATACGTGCAATGCTTGTAATGCAGTAGTGTAAATCTTGAATAATATTTTAGTGACAGGTTAGGCGATGATGTAATGAGGTATAAATTGTCAAAGTGTTGTAAAGACAGTGGATATTTTGTCTCCTACGCAAATGTTCTTGTTTTGAGACTTGTAATGCAGTGTTGTAAATCTTGAACAATATTCTAGTGATAAGTTTAGAGATGATGAACTGAGGTATATTGTCAAAGTGTTGTAAAGAGCATAATTCATTACATATTTTGTGGCATACCTGTACAACTATCAGTTGTCCTATTTGTTGTAATTAATTCCATTTTCTTTTTTTTCTTTTTTTTGGAAATAGGTGACGGGCAACATGAGAGGCCCGTCACCTATTTACTCATACAGGTGACGGGCGACTTAATATACCCGTCATCCATAACCTGAGATAGGTGACGGGCAACATGAGATGTCCGTCACCCTTAACGCATAATAGGTGACGGGCAATATATGATGCCCGTCACCTATGACTCTTTACAGGTGACGGACATATGCCCGTGACCTTTCTCTTGTAATCAGTGACGGCGTAGGGGTGACGGCTTGAATGCCCGTCACCTATTACAGTCTTTGCCCGTCACCTATTATGATTTCTTACGTAGTGACATGCTATTGTAAACAATGTTCCGAGAACTACGTGTCGCTATATATATCTTTTAGACGAGCCTTAGTGGGGTATAATCTCAGTCATTGCCATAGCCTGGTAGCCAAGATTGATCATTTCAACTTATCTGATGAGAGAGATACCATTAGTTGAGTTTCAATCAGAACAGACAATTCTCTGTCTGATGTATGTATGTATACATGATGAATCTGAACACTCCATTCTCTCTCACAAACTGATTTGAAAATTGAAAATTCCTATAATAATAAAGATCAAACATTTTCTTTGGTATTTCAAAAAGGTATAATATTAACAAAGGATAAACTTGCAAAATGCAACTGGAGTGGTATTAAAACAATCAAACATTTCTTCTTTGACTGTCACAATGCAAAAACTACTTATAGGATAGTTAATATTGCTATTGGCTTACCCTCTTAGATCTGTAGCTCATATGTTGGAGGATTGGCTAGAGGGGGTGCATCTTAAAGACAAAAAAAAGCTATATTAGTAAGGGCGGTAGCCCTATGTTGTGCCATCTAGCATTGTCGAAATGATGTGAGTTTTGACAATGTCAAATATTCCTTCTTTATGCAGGTTGTTTGCTTAGAAACGTCATACTGGCTGTAGTTATGGGCTTTGCTGTAGCGTGATGGGACAAAAGAGACACTTCGTTCAGTGAGAGCTTAGCAATATGGAGATTGTTTCCATGGACTTCTTTGCGAAGAGTGAGTGGAAATTTAATAATAGACTTTGTTTTTAATTCGTTTTCCTTGATCTCAGCCAGGGAACTGAACTAATTATAATAAGTCTGAACGCTGTGTGTGAAAAACACAATGATGGGAGCTATTTCCATTTTCTAAAAAAAAAAATTGCGATTCATATTGAGCAAGGAATATATCTTACAGAGCCAGGATCGCGTGCAAATATACATTCATTTATTCGAGAACAATATTCTGGTACACTGCTTCCATTACATGCTTAAGGAGTTCGGATGAACTATTATTGATTCACACAGACATGAACAGAGGTAACACAACGAATACGGGGTAGCATGCTTGAAATATAGGGTAAGCACGGATACGGGGTAATAATGAATGGAAGGCTAAGGTTCAATATTGGCTATCCACTTGTCCCTGCAGTTCGGTTGCCTTCACTTAGATTGGCATGCCTCTCGGCACAATCTTGTCCTTCATCCACATGTAAATAGGCACAATGACATAATATGCAGCACATAAGGTTCCCAAAAGGAAGCGTAGGAGGAAGGTGATGGGATTCACAGGCTTGCTGACATCCTCAGCCTTGGGACCAAGCTGCACAGAAAATAAGAATATATTTCGAAAGTCTTAAATCAGAACGATACATGCCCAAACAATGCATTGAAACTTCCAAATGAATCATTGAAAAAGAATGGTACCTGCAAAGGAGAGTCTCCATGATCTTTCTTCACACCTGTAACAGCGCATCCAATGATCAGTCCGAACCTGCGGACACCGCGGTACCACTTGGGTCCAATTCTTTTGAGCTTGACGTCCTCGAACCCAGCCTTGGTGAACCACTCTATGTATTCTTCTTCCTTGGGAAATAGCATCCACATATCAGCGAAAAATTGGGACAACCAGAAGGTTGGGTATACCGGGCCAATCACACAAGCTACTCCGCCAGGCCTCAAGACCCTGTAGGCTTCCTTGATTCCGCGCTGGGGGTCAGGCCAATACTCGATGCTGGAATGTATCATGGCAGTTCAGTGTTTTGTACCAGAGCAGGGATCAATCAAGGATATGAATCGAAGCTAGTGAGATTTTTTTTTCCGGAGTAATTAGTACTGAAGTGAAGTGAACGGAATAGTGACCTGCCAGCAGAGACGTAACGGTCAAAGGTGTCGGTGGGGAATGACAGGTCCTCGGCATCGCCCTCCACGATGGTGATCCCCTTGAGCACCTCCTTCTTCCTCGCTTTCTCCAGCTGATGCGGGGACTGGTCCAGCAGCGTGACGTTCTCCGGGTCAACGTGCTTCACGATGCCGACCGTGGTGAACCCCGTGCCACCGCCAACGTCGACCACCTTGAGGTGGCGGCTGTTGAGGTCGGCGGTCTCGAGCGCGTCCTCGCGCATGGCCTCGGTGTACTGCTGTGGGCACAGGAGTTGGTCGTAGGCGATGGAGATGAAGCGGTAGAACCAGAAGGCCTCCTTCTTGTGCTGGATCAACCGCGGCGCCGAAATGGGTCGCGTCCCTTCTGAGGCGGGGAGGACGCTCGTCCGCTTGGCTTGGCCGCGGACCCTAACCTGGGCAGTCGAGTGGGTCGACGCCATTGCTGCGGCAAGGAAGGGATTGTTTTTAGTGTACAGAGAGAAGAGCGCACGGACAGAATATTATAAAGACTTGAGCAGCTGTACGGTGTTTAGTCAGCTGCAACTTTCAATTGTGAATTAATCTATGATTGAGACGCGTTCGGCTTGTATAACCCTCTCTTGCTTAATTCGTTTTTTTTTTAGAAAAAAGAATGACATTCCAGCATCTGCCTGCGGAAAGCACTAAAGCTCACACTCACACAGCCTGGTTTATTACATTGAACCAAAGAAGAGAAAAAAATAACTTTAGTACATGGATATACCAGTACTAAAGGTTGTCTGCTCCAATGTCTAATGAGTTTTCTCTCCGCCTTCACGAGTCAGTGTCTATGTAATTGCTTGCAATTCAGCATACAGACCATCCAAGATACTCACCACGTATTCAACAAGTTGTTATGGAGGAGGGAGTGTGACGGGGCCAATTGAGCATTTGCCCTCCTTCCCAATGGCCAGTAGCCAACTACCCTCCTTCCCAATGGCCTTCAAAATTTACCCTTCTTAGAATGGGCCAATTCAAAATATACCCTCTACATCATTAGGTAGCATAATTTACAAGATAAGTCAGCATGATTAACTATTTTACTAATCCCCCCTCTACTAAATTACCATAGTACCCCTGGAACAAATGACCGTCTTGCCCCTGGCCATTCGGATAAGGCGAGCTCCTCGCTTTCACTCTCCTTGCCGCACCCGTTCATTTGGAGACGCGCGTCCCGACAGGGCCCCCGAGGGCGAGGCGGCGGCGGCGGCGAATCCGGCCGTCCCCATCGGCTCTGACGCGCTGCGGCGGCTCTGCTCGCGGTATGCCCGTCCCCCTTTTCTCCCCGTCCTCGTAGCCATGGTCGCCTTCGTTTCCCCGTCCTCGTCTCCCTTGCGCTAACCCTAACCCTAACCCAGGTCGGCGGCGGAGCTGAACTCCGGTCGGGACGCGTGGCGGGTGCGGCTCCGACGCGCTGTGTTGGCTCTGCTCGAGGTACGCCCGACTCCCTTTTCTCCCCGTCCTCGTAGCCATGGTCGACTTCGTTTCCCCGTCCTCGTCACCATTGCGCTAACCCTAACCCTAACCCATGTCGGCTGCGGAGCTGAACTCCGGTCGGGACGTGCGGCGGGTGCGGCATGTTTCCGAAGGTTGGTTGTCCGGAAGGGTGAGTGGTTCTTTCGATCCCGTTGCTCTTGATTTGCTTCTTGATTTGCTTCTCGATTCCTATTTGCCGCGAGTTATAGCTGAATCCGAAGCTTATTTAGCCATTTTGCCATGTCCATTCACGGCAGGATGGATCCTTTTTCGGCGTCTGAGGTGATGGCCACGGTGGAGAGGAATGGACAGAAGTCAGGAGAGCATAGCTGGTGGACTGATGGCATGCCGAAATTGGAGCAGTTGGAGGAACAGTTTCTGCAGAGAGAAGCTCTGGGAAGTGAAGAAGAAGTTGTCTTTGAGGGATTGAGCAAGGAGAAGAAAGACTTCTTTATGCTTCGAACCAGCTTTGACGTCCGAGATCTGTTTCATGAGTATGATAGCAGCAGGTATGTGGTGCTGCAGGCCCGTATTGTGCATAAAGGGTTCATGGAAGAGCTGGTTGAGAAGGAGAATGCAGAGGGGCAGAAGAAGTTTTGGAAGGATCAAAACAAACAATTGAGGAAGCTGGGGCTGCTGCCACTTATGTTGAGGAGAATGCTGGCTGAGAGGAAGGCAAAGGGGGCAACGGTAGCAGCAAGGAAGAAGCCTACAAGACCTCCAGCAGCAGCAGCAACAACTAGGGAGAAGGCACCACAAGCAGCAGCAGCTAGGAAGAAGGCACCACCAGCAGCTGCAGCAGGTGGTAGGGAGAAGGCACCACTAGAAGCATCAGCTAGGAAGAAGGCACCACCACCAGCTGCAGCAGCACCCCCTGAGGCATCTTATTCAACTCCAGCAGATTGTGCAACAGGTCATGATGATGCAGCAGGTGGTAGGAAGAAGGCACCAGCACCTGATCCACAGCCATTTTACACAACTCCAGATTTTGGTCCAGATTATCATGATGCCTCAGATTCTGATGTTGCAGAAGGAAGAGTCGAAGATGAGGAGGAATGTGAGACCTATGGACCACCAGATTGTGATGTTGCAGCAGGAAGAGTCGAAGATGAGGAGGAATGTAAGACCTACGGACCTAATGTCCCTCCACCACCAGACTTTGCAGCAGCTGAAGCAAGTTATCCTCTTCGACCCCAATATGCTGCCCCTTGTGTGTCTGTTAGGCGTGCATTGGATGGGATATGGTCATCTTTGGCTGGACAACCCATTGGTATCCCAGCCCCATGACCCCGACCAGCTCCTGAGCCTTGCCAACCACCAGCAACAACTCAAGAGTTTGATTCACCATCCTAATCTCCTTGCCATACCCCACCACCACCAGCAACTCAAGATTCCCAATCCCCAAACCATACAGCAGGGCCATGTGAACATTGTTCACCAACACCATTAGTACCCTATGCATGCTCAAGCTCAGATTCATCACCACCAAGATATTGGGGTTATGATGGTCCCCTTTCACCCCCAGCTGCTATTCAAGGCTCCCCCGCATCAGGAGCTCCTGAGTCACCAGCAGCAACACATTGGGGTAATGACAGTCCTCATTCACCCCCACCTGCTACTCAAGCTTCCCCAGCATCAGCAGCTGATCCCGTGCAGATGTCTGATTTGGGTGTGGATTGGACTGAACTAATAATAGATCCTATGCCATTTGGGGACAACTCGAAGCACGATAGGACAACGGTTGCAGATGAGGACAGGGTGTATGTAGGACTTGGTCTGCAGGCTGATGATGATTGGAGAGCAAAGATGCTTAAGGAAAAATGAGCCGAAGCAAAAGCCAATAGGTGGCCTGCTGCTCCTGTCCCGGTAATTCCTCCTGATCTTCAGAAGAAAATGGATGATGCAGCCATCCCCGTTAATGACAATGACCCTGATGAGGTTGGGAATGTCTGGGATAGGGAGAACCGTGACATGACTGTGGGCACTTACTACTCTACCATGGGTGATTTGAGAACGGCTCTCTCGCAGCATTCAGTTGTGAAAGAGTTTGATTACATCATCAAGAAATCTGACAGGAAAAGGTTTACTGTCCGCTGCAAAGCTCAAGGATGCCCATGGAGACTTCATGCCAAAACACAGCCAGACAAATCTGTTAGGGTAAATGAACCTTGTTACCCCAATTCCTACTTGTGTTTAATTATGTGCAACTCATATTGTGTTTCTGACATCTGATTTGTGTGTTGCAGATTCAGAAGAATGATCATGGTCACCTGTGTGCTTCAACGCTTAGGCATCTAGAATGACGACACAGAGTTGGGTGGCAGAGCATGTCACTTCTGATCTTGCGAAGAATCCAGGAACAACGACGATGGAGCTTAAGGGACTCCTCAAGGAGAGGTATGGGATAACAATCCCCTATGGAATGGTTTAGGCTGGAAGTTTTGATTGCCTGTGGAGGTTCAAGGCAACCGTAGAAGCAGCGGATCCTAACACTGTAGTGGACATTGAGACAGAGTTGGATGGTGACCGCCAAAGGTTCAAGAGGTTCTTTTGCTGTTTTGGGGCTCCTAGTGGCGGTTTTATAGCCAGGTGCAGGCCTTACCTTAGCATAGATGCAACTATTCTGAATGGCAGGTCGGATGGAAGATTGGCTGCGGCGAACGCCATCGACGGTCACAACTGGATGTATCCCGTGGCCTTTGCCTTGTTTGCTGAGGAGACAATTGACAACTGGACTTGGTTCTTGGAAAATATGAAAATATGCATTGGTGAGCATGAAAATCTTGCCATACAATCAGATGCCTGCAAGGGCATTGCCCCTGCTGTGCGGGAGGCATTCCCACATGCTGAGCACAGAGAATGCTTAAGGCATTTGATGAAGAACTTGAAGCGACAGTGGAGAGGCACCATTTTCAAGCGGATGTGGCCAGCAGCTAGGTCATACACAAGCGAGAGGCATGGCCGTCACCTTGGGAAAGTGTTTGAAAAACAACCTGATACCCGTAAATGGTTGGACGACCACCACAATCTGCTATGGGCAAGGAGCAAATTCTCGACGAAGATCAAGGTTGACTACGTCAACAACAACTTGGCTGAGTGTTGGAACTCGTGGATTAAGGGGCTGAAAGGTCTGCCGTTGGATTCCTTGGTTGACGCAATCCGGGAGAAGATGATGGTCCTGTGGTACAAGAGGAGACGCATTGCTAAGAGGTTGCCCAAAGGCGTCCTCCCGGCAGTGGTGCACAAGCTGAATCTTTTGAGCAGAGGAAGGAAGGATCTGAGTGTGGTCAAAGGCTCTGATGACATCGTAACGGTGATTGAGACACGTGATATGGAGGAGATATCACGGCATGTTGTCAAGTTCAAGGAGATGGAGTGCACCTGCAGGGAGTGGCAGGTTGCCGGCTTGCCATGCGCGCACGCGTTGGCGTTCATAACTACTTTGAGGCAGGCCAACATGCAGAACTATGTCGACGAATACTTCACGACCATGTGCAACGATATCTGCTACGAGGCTAATATTCCTGCGATATGCGATAAGAAGCAGTGGCCACAGGTGGAGAAAGGGTTCTACTGCCATGCACCATTGCTCAAGGCAGCGGCACGTGGCAGGCCGCAGGTAAATAGGTTCAAATCTGCCGAAGAGAAGGGGGGCAGTTCCAAGGCAAAGGCCACAAGGAATTCCAGGTGCACCATGTGTGAAGACTATGGCCACAGGGCTGGAAGTGCTAAGTGCAGGTTCACTACTCCGAAGAAGAGGTATCTTTATGAATGTCATTTTGCATGGTTTTTTGGCTTCTCATGTTTGTGTTGTCATATGTTGCTTTTCACTCAACTCCCCTTTGTTTATTGTTTTTATAAGGTCAGAAATTGTAAAAGTGGTGTCAATGTGACCACCAGGCCATGCTCGGTTTTTGATGATGATGAATGCTCTGAACAAGCAGCAGGTCAGAGGAAGAGGAGGAGGAGGAGGAGGAAGCAACCCATCTATGTGCCTTCCGAGGAGGAGGTGGAGGGAGCAGCTGTCAGGAAGAAGGGGAGGAGGAAGCCTGTCCAGGTTCAAGTTCAAGAAGGTGAAGAAGGCGGCTATCCAGCTGATGTACAAACTCCTGACAGCTTCGCCAACCAAGGGTGGATGCTGTGGGAGAGAGCACAGTGCTCCCAGGACTGCGCTTCAAAAAAGCTAACACCAAAGAGGAAGAGATGTCATGCAGAACCTGAATCTCAAGGGTGGATGCCTTGGGAGTTAGTTCTGTGAAGAGATTACTTGTAAATATCAAGTTTTTTGGCTCACTGTACCTGGATGTGACTGCAATTGTGCAGCCATCGGTGTGATAGGCTAACAGGAGCTGGCTGTGACTGCAACTGTGCAGGTCCTCAGCGTTTTTAGCTTGAGTGTAGAGGTTCACAGATAGATTTTTTGGCTAACAAAACAGGAGCTACCTATGGCTGGAAGGTAGCAGTAGGTATTTTTTGGTTAACTAACACTTCTGCTCACGTGAGGTGGCAAAGTCAAGCTACATGGCTGTTGACAAGTCCTTACCATTGATCAAAAACCATGTGAATCCCCACAAGAGAATCAGATGTTCCTATAACATCACGTGGTGCTGAGTCCAATAGCCATACGTATACACTTTAATTAATTCAAGACATAAATAATCTAACAAAACATCTGGCCGCATCCTCACGTATCAAATCCACATCCTCCTCATGTACCGGTCCGGTCCCTCCCTTCAAAAGAATCAATCCCGGCCACCCTCGATCCACGCCATGCAACGAAATTCAAGCACGGCATGGAAGGGCTGGCAGGTGCCGCCAAGGAGCAGCAGAATGCCGGCGAGGCGACGAGCAACGAGGATAGCAGACCGCACGGTTGCCCTAGCTCCATACGGACATAAAAGAGAAATTAAAGAAAGAGAAGAAAAGAAGGAAAACGAGAGATGAGATGGTTGAGCGATCGATCTCACTGTCACATCTGAAGGGAGTTTTGACGCTCTTGCCGTATTCTGCTGCCATTGGTTGATGGCTGGACACGAGCAGGCAAAGGCAAGAAAAAGTTGGTAGGAAGAGGTGAAGAGCCGGGAGTAGGCTGAGGCGGCTCCAAGCAGCAGAGTAGAAGCAAGCAACCGGCAGGGTCCTCGCCGATTGAAGTTCAGATCATCTGGTGTGTCCGGTGAGTTGACATACAAAACTAATCTGGTTCTTGAAAATCACAATTATGCAATGCATCTTGCCTTATTAATCTTGGCCTAAGAGACGACGTATAAGTATAGCTGATATTGAGATCAAGCCCTCGATCTCGGCTGGTGCGGCAAGGTCATCCGTCCCTGTATATGATCTGTCTTTCAAGAGATAAATCATGTTTTTCTAAAGATGATCCATCCAAGATAAGTTGCATGACCCATATTAGTTCCAATCACCATCAGACTCAATATATCTCACAATATCTAAGAGAGAGGCACATGAAGATATTAGTCCATGGTGAGTACGCATTAATTGGTAGCAAGAGGCATGTCTGTGAGACACACCACCTTAGCCCATGACGCTCTAGCCATCCATGCACGCCGATGCAAGTTACTGGACTTGCCTGAAGTATCTTGAAAAGTTAGCAGAGCTCAGGCTACTGTTGTCACCCGCAGATAAATTAGACTTCTTCAATAGCTTTGCAAAAAGCACATATTATTATGTGGAATTTAGCCTAAATAAATGATACGATACACGCATGTATTCTCTACATATATATTTAATATGAATGATTTTAAAAAATCATAAAAGTGGGATTCATATGGTTGTTGAGAATTTTGTTTTTTTTAAAAAATCACAACTTTCTAAAATCCTATGCACGGGTTGATTGGCTAGTTTAATCTAATAAGTAATAAGTATCGTTTTATTGATCTTCTGAAAGTATTTTTTTTTACTTCCCTGATGGTTTTTGGGTCACAGGGATGATATTCCATTTTAGAGCTTGGCTACCCAATCAGGGCGTAGAGACGTGGAAACATGACATAGCAGGGTCGGATGGAACTTATGGAAGATAATCGTACATCTTATAAAGCTAAAACGTTAAGGGCCTGTTTAGGTACGGTGTTGTAGTTTGTCAAAAAAAAAGTTTAAAAAAAATCATGGTTTCACAAAGTAGAGCTCCGGAGTGGAGTATTTTTACAACTAAAAAATGGTTGCAGTTTTAGAAATTAAATACCATGGCTTTTAAAACTACAAAACTGCTTACATCCAAAACACCTTCGTACTTCTCAAAACCAAAGCATTTTGCTAAATTGTAGTATTCTTACAAAACTCCAAAAACACTTTGTATCCAAACAGGGCCTAAGGCTGAAACATCAACAAAATGCGAACTTTCAAAATATCAGAAATGGGACGTCGGCACCTAGCTATAACTGATATGGAACGATTACACAACTAGCTCCAAGCATTGAATTAGAATATTTGACTTCCGAGACCATCTGTTTCATGCAACCACCCACCAACAAGGATAGCATACTGGACGACCCCCCTTGACTATGCAGGAATAGAAACCGGTCAATTATAAATTGGAATGTAAAGCAACATAAGCTCGGTCTCACAAAAATGGCCAATAATGAGGAGCAGAGCTATCCTTTTCTTTGGCATGGCATTTGATTGGTTGGGGACGCACACACATTGTTGCAAATTCCAATAGGATATTTTTGATCAAAATATTCGAAAGAAAATTTGTTTAAGGTAATTATACGGGCGAATGCTGTGCCGTCTTGAACAAGTTTTGACAAACATAACTGTACCGTCACCTAAATTTCCATAAGAATTTCAAAAGAAGCAGATCAGGACTATAGAGCACCAAGAAGACATTGTGAAAAACATGCCAATAATCTAGCCTATAGGATTTTGAGCGCATGGGGCCAAACACGCCAGTGAAATGCGTACTATAACGCTCAGCTTGTCGGCTTTCTAAGATCAGAAGAACATGATTAAATATCCTTGCTGCTACAAACCGTCAATAGTCGCATGGAGGGATGAGTTGCAAAATTTCTAGATGTCATTATGTTGTGATCTAGACCACTACTTGCAACCTACTAGAGTTGACACATCTTGTCGTTATAATTCATCGGTCCATAATGATTTACGATTTTGATAGCGATCTAATACTAAAGTGTACACATCTTGTCATTTTTTTTTTTTTTTGCAAGGGAATACACATCTTGTCGTTAATGAGGAGATAGCCAGAAAGAAGAACGTCGCACACCCTCAAGGACCAAGAGGGTGTGGTGGAGTGATTCCCAGGAAGAGAAAGCCGACAAGCTGGGTGTTATAGTTGGAAGGTAGGGTATTGTTGAACCAGCTGGAGTAGCGTGCTGTTAGTGGGAAGGAAGAGGTGGGATAGTATCTGGATAAGCACATACCAGAAAATTTGTGGATCAGGAATGAGTCTTAATCCATTGGACAATTAATCCGTTCTTAAGTTGACAGGCGCACACATACAGAAAATATATCATCGTTTTTTGCAAAAAAAAAAGAAATATATCATCGTTATTGTTGCTTGATCTTGACCATTACTTGCCAACTACCGCATTACAACAGTTCAACATACGGGAGTTACAATGCTCCAACCTCTATCCTCAATCGTTCCATGACTGGAACTTATATTATAATTATTAATAGTCATCAGAATCAGTTGCCAATGGTTGCGACATTGGGACTTGATTCTGTTAATATCTTTTGAAGTGATATTGAGAGTCACACTATGAACATCCAATATTCACATATATAGACATCAGATAAATAATGTTATCACATTATTACATACATGTCACATAAGCATGGACATAGCATAAAAGATATAGTTCATCACTATACTACACAATTTTTTTATACTTAACTAGTACGATGCCCGTGCGTTGCAACGGATCTTTTTTTTTACAACATACATCATCAATAACTATTAATATATCTATACAAATGACGACATTTTGATAAGTGAACAGCAATAAGAATAACACATGAATCTTTACTCAGCTATAATCGATCCTACTAAATCATGAATCTATGTAAGAATGGAGCGCAGATATATGTATGTGTGTGCTTCGAATTAGACAATTGGTTATTTGCGTGCATAGAATAAACTCAATAATTTAGTGCGCATAAATATACTTATTATTTTGTCTTATCATTTTTCATAAATTTTGCACACAAATATCTTATTTAACAGGATAGATTGGAGTTGCAACAAATAGAAAGCTTTGAATGTACCCATGTTGATTTTAGTTCATTACTTCCTATTAAGTTTTTATCGATTTGATACAAATCAATAATCTAAGCCTCATAGTTAGCTCTATGTGCTGGAAGATAGTGGGCCCACTGCCATACCCAAGTCAATAGTCATCATCCGTTTTCTTTCCAACAGAAGTTACAGAACGCACGATTCTTCATGAAAAAAAAAAGAAAGAAAGAAAGAAAAAAATAGAAAAGAGCGCACGATGCTGCAGCTCAATTGTAAATTCGCGCTCGCCGCGACGCTGGATCTCACCGCTGGCCACCAAAATTCCAAATCCCATGCAGCTTCCGCAAGATCAGGCAATCGATAGCGGTACAGGACACCTCCGCAGCCTGAGCGTCCGCAAGGACATTCCACGCATATGAGCGGCAAGGACATGGCCATATCGCACGACGTGGGGCTTGAAGCCGGGCCGTCGGCGGCGATGGCAACGCCGGCGATGGCTGCGAGGATCTAACGGCGATGCCCGCCCCGCCATCGAGACCTCCACTCCGTGCGTCAGGCTGCGTGACGTGCTGGCGGCGCGGGCGCGGACAGGGGAGGGGACGGAGGAGCGGCGGCGTCAGAAGGGATGGGGCGGGCGAGCTGCGGCGTGCGGGGGGGGGGGGGGGGGGGGGGGGGGGGCGTCCGGAGGAGTGGGCGTCTTTTTTTTTTTTTACCAAGATCAGCCAGGGGTGGATGGGCTGGAGGAGATATTTTTCCTGGCCCACTTGTTGGCGCGAACGGGCTGGAGGCCGGCGGGCATGCCAACGAACGACCATGACCACCACCAACTCCCTTTTTTAAGAATGGTAAAGAAATCTCCATTACATTATATTTTGAATAGTGTGTTAAAATATAGTTCCGCCCCTAACGGGCTTAGCTGGTGGCTCGGTCAATCAGTCCGCTCTGTTGACACCAAGGCTTTTTATCTAAACAAATCAATGCATCTATGAGAACACAATCTTGGGCCTTAAACAAAAAAGGCAATGCATTTCCATATATAAACAAGCTTCAGTGATTTGAAAAGATATGGTTATTATTAGCTTAATGCTTACCTTCAGAGACCCACACACGCATTGCTTGGGTCATTTAATGTATACCGACGCCTTTGAGTGGCATATTAGAAGATTCATAGAAAAAATAAGGCATTACAGTGGTTTGCCCCCGAACGTCACTAAAAAATAGTGTTGTTTTCAACAGTGTTGTTTCCTGTTTGTATCGTCGATCTGTTTTCAAAACTGCCACTAGACATTTTTTTTTCTCCCGCCGCTATAGTGGCTGTTTGTTGTACTGGCTGAACCTAAGATAGCATCGTGATTGAAATTGTTCAAGGTAAAATCTTATAGGTGGAATATATTATTAGGAAATGTTATATTTAATTAGTCCTTCATATATAACTTTGGAAATAGACTTAATGTTTTTCATTAAATCTATGCTGAATACGAGATCCCCATCTACTGCACTTCTGGCAAGCTTAAGATAAGGCTGACGCCTTTCCTAGTGAGCATAAAAAAATCTTGCGGTTTCATATTGACACGGATTGTCATACCGCCTTCTTGGGACCTTCACAGGCGAGTCAGTGACACGGTCGTAGCAGAGGCATCGCTACCTTATGTGACGATGTCACGATGGTTGCCATCAGGCCGTTGGCGCGCGTTGCTAATCACCAGCTCGTTTTGATTATTTGACAAAGGTAGCCCCTTTGTTGATCGTGTCCATTGTCCATGTATGTGATACAGTCGTGTTAATTCAGTGAAGAACAATCGTGTCCAAAAAAGACAGCAATCAACTTTTAGAGTTTTAGAATACCGCTATTTTCGTGGTCTTGCTAGGGAAACAAAATAATCAGCTATGTTGAGTTATTTAAAGATATATTATTTCCTTTTTCCAGTTGCAGCTAATATAGTTTGGTGCTATCAAAATCTCTCCCTCTCTCTCTCTCTCTCTCTCTCTCTCTCACTCTCACTCTCACTCTCATTTAATGGTATACTAATTTCAAGAGTTTATATTCTTTTTTCTTTATCTTCTTTGATTCTTTATTTTGTGGCGCGTTCTTGAACACCACTCTCTGTTGTTGCCATCTGATAAGATATGTCACAATCAGCCAAAAGTTATCAGTTGCTCAAACTCATGCTCGCGCAGGAAGTTCGATTCAATGATTGATGTCCTTGCATTGAGCAGGACAGTTACCAGAACAGGCGGCTTCATCGTAATGCCTGCAGTTGCGATGTTACTTTCCAAAATATGCAACTTGTCCACTGTCCCATGCATATGCTCGTTCTCACTATTACCATGGAATCTTGTTTTGTACAGAATGATTGACATGCCATTATATATTTAGCACACAAGAATATGCATGGGTCAGAAATTCATTTTATTTATTTCTCGACATTACCGTTGTCATCATATTTGGTTTGAACTTGATTTATGCCCTGTATAATCCTTGTCACCCTACCTGAGTATGATCGTTTTCTTTCTTTATCACCTCTCAACTAATAACCAATAACTAGGATGCGAGCTGAAATAGGCATGGTTACGCGGTTCCATCGGTGTGGTGTAGGGTCATCTAGAGCGGAGTGAAGAAGGATGCCATCATGGTGTGAAACAAATCTTATGGGAGATGCCCCCTCCCCCCCCCCCCCCCCCCCCCCCCACCACCCCCAAACTACAACCACCACGAACCACCCAACCCCAACCCTAACCCTGCTCTTCAACCTATATATGAAGATATTTTCATTTTATTGTTGATCCATATCTTCAGATAGGATTAGATGCGAGGAGAAAAGGTCCAATTTCAATCATCCGTGAATCAATGGGCCCTTAGTCAAACAATTGTCCATAATTTTCCTTCACAATGGTGACTAAATTTATTGCAACAAACTCTAGTTCATTACTATGAGGGCAACTTCTTCCTAATCATCCACCTATCAGACTCTTACTGTCAGCTCTCTCCTACTGGGATCGTTTTATGCATTAAAAGGGTAGCTGTCCTGATCCGACGGCATGCAGCTTTCATGTCCACTACTACCATGGAGTCAGCATGACACCTTTGAGACCTCGTAAGGGGTGAGATCACATCATGTTGAGGATCAAAGTTGAATTGAAACGAAGATACTTCAATGTAAAATGAGATATAGTTTCAGTTGACAATACAGTACATCAGGTCAAGCCTTTAGCAACACATATATGTGTTCCTAAAGCTAGAGAAAAGTGTTATAGACACCTATAATAACACATAAAATAAGTGATCTATATACTTATTTTACTAGAACAAGTTCTAGTAGTAACACATATGTGTTACTATTTGTGGAAAAAATGTTACAATAATAATGTAGCAACACATGTTACTATGTCTAATAAAATGTTTTACAATAATAATGAAGTAACACAAATAAAAGATTTCAAATAATTAGTGGTTGCTAGGATTCAATCTTAGGACCTCACCATCATTTAATTAGTTGCTGAGATTCCGCACTACACATGCATATATGATAAGAAGTTATCCTTAATTGATACTTATCAATTATTTGAATATATGTTACTATAGCACAAGAAAAGTGTTTACTACGATTTGTAGTAACACGTAACAATAACATTTATTTGTGTTACTATGAGTTGTTGGCTTGGTATGTTTAGACATGCTGCTTTCTTGGTATGTCTAGAATAATTATCTGCAACACGTTTTTACAAATCAAGCATTTTTGTTGCAAGCACACTCAGTAACACTTATGCTTGTGTTAGTATAAATAATTTTGTAACACATTCTTAATTGTGTTACAGATGTGTGCTACGACATTGGTCCAATATATGAAAGAGCTTATATATAAGACTTCTTACCTTCCTATATAAAAAAAGATGTCTTACCTTCTAGGACGGTTTTCTAAATCGCAGCTAGAAGTGAAATCACCCCACTCAGGGCTTCCCATCATGTTTCTGTGACAATAAAAAAGCATTGGTAGAAGCTGTTGACGATGTCAATGAGTCATCAAAGCAAAGTTATCCCCATGGTTCTGATTAGATCTTCTCGTGAAAATTGTTGATAGTTTGACGCTGGTGATTAGAAAATATTCCAAACAGTGTCTAATCACCATGTGACACACTGTATGTGTATGTAGATGATATCTGTTAAAATGTAGGAATGATGTATATATATTATTTTGCGTATAATAGTTTCTTACATTAAGCTTCTTGTGTGCATAAATTCAGTGTCCTCTTTATATGCACACTTACGAGGATGTAAACACGCACCTACATCACTAATATGCACTGCCGACCCTTTTTTCGGTTATTATTTCTCCTGCTTGTGAAGTTAAATATTGTTCATAGATTCCTAAGTAATTACATGATTTCTGTTGGTACTTTTATGATTCATTATCTTGTATTCGAATTGAGATTCTAGTGGACATATGATTGACCTGTCAAAAAAAAAAGGTCAAACAATATATGTCAGTTTAAAGATAGCTTAGAAGCCATATATGAGACGAGCTATTATTATCTATAGTCTTAGATTGCTATTCCTCTAATTGCAAATGAGTGTCATTTAGAACATTAGCAAGGTCTCTCGTATACTCTGACTATTTAGAAACTTCTGCAAAAATCAGTTCATGGTAAATTCTATCAATAACTTCAATAATTAATATATCTTTTAGATTTATGGGTAAAGTTATATATATTGAACATGATGGTAAAAACTAGAAAACCTTGGAAAATGTCCTAGACCCACAATATTTGTAAAATTAGAAAAAGCAATGCTGCACTGACATTTAACCGCGAAATACATTGGGAGTGTATAATGTTTCGAAAGGGATTTAGTTTTTTTTTGTAATAATGATTTTAATATCAGTGGAGGTGGCTATATATAACTTCTGTTCACTACGTGTTTCATAATTTCATTGAAAAAGCTATTCTTTTTTTTAGTGAATTGACAAAGCTATTCGTTTAGTCTGTGTGGTGCATGCTCGTCAACAAGGAGACTCCTGTATTAACCTCGTCAACCTTTAGCTCCGTCAGGCCAGTCTCCTGTAGTTTCTTAATTAGTAGAGTGTTCGTGTGTTTAAACTACTCTTTTGAGATAAATATATCCTAATATCAGATCAAAATATTTTTCTTTTGGTTCTTAGAGAGACACATCTTCGTTTGGGTACTGTGCCCGGGAGAGTGAGAGGGAGACGAAGTCACGAAGTACTCCCCCCATGCAAGCATAGATGTTGCCACAATTCTGAGAATTTGTTCCACATTCGCAACTGAAGTTGGAAGAGATAGCTGCACAGATACATCAAAATACAGGCCGAGATCGAGTGGCGTGCAGTCAGTCCAACTATGCGGCTCCTCACACATCACTATGCCAAAACTGGACAAATAAGACACATCATCACAGACGCGGATTTAAAACGCGTCTCATATGATATATTACAGACGTGGGTTGATGAAACGCGTCTCGAGCATGACTATCCTAACTATGTAAGAGACTCTTCTCAACAAAACGCGTCTCCAATTTCCTAGGGACGTTTGACGAGAGACGCGTTTCCTCCAGCCGCGTCACAGGACACGCTCCTCGGACCCGAATGTTTTCTTAACTCTGGCTCAGCAGCGTGGAGCTCACACGTCCGGGCCTTATCCCTTCGCTCTGCCCCCGTCCCAACCCTTCGCTCTCCACAACCTCTCCGTGCCGTCGTCCCTGAGAGCCCCGGCTGTGGGTCATCGTGTCATACCCCAATTTCCGAGGTACTTGAATCCACCGTATCAGTCCCTGGATCAGACGCTGATACGGACATTCTCACAGAATGGCATTTTAGAGTCATACATTTATTTATTACCGAAGCTCATTACAAGCCTTTTGATTACATAAAAGGTCTTTGATATGGCCAGAGGCCTTACAACTCAACACATCACACCACAATGGCCATCGCTGGGAAGCAGCAATGCCACACTTTATTCTACGCAACGGACGGTGGAAGCAGATCCACTTCACAGGCAAACTTGCGCGTGACGACCCTAGTCTTCTTCGCCATCGGCTTGAAAGTCGTATTCCGCTTCTTCCTCTGAATGGTTGATTGAGATGGGGAGTGAGTACATAAGGTACTCAATAAGTCCTAACACAAGGGTGACTCATATGCAAGGGTGATGACAAGGAATAGGCTGAGGGTTTCCATTGATCGGCCGAAAAGCCAATTTTCAATGCAGGGGTTTGATTTTGAAAACCAAAACCTTTTGCAAAGCTCTAAGTCAAAATTGATAAGGATTTAGTGGGGTTGAGTGGCCTGGGGGAGAATAAATCCTTCCCGCCAGTTCCCAAATTTTAACGCTGGCAGACAACCAGCACACGGCTCCAAACCGGCGTTTTTCCAAAAACCCACACGCCAAGGATAACTCACACAGAAAATCTAATCATTGTGTGGCCATTGCTTTCGCTTAGTCCAATACCGTGGAACACGGCTATCCGGATAGGTTTTACACTCTACAGAGATTGTACACTTTACCCACGAGGCATGCCAGACCTTCCCACCGTCGTGGGTCGGAAAGTCATGCTAATGGTTCCGTACCTGCCTAATGTCACCACGGTACCACCTCGGAAAATCAACGACCAGGGGCTTCACATAGGCATAACATAGCCAATAACTTTCACTCGCCGGATCCGACGCCAATCTCGTCAAGATCTTCTCCTGGCTTCCGATTGCAACTCCCTGCCTCCTGGTGGTACCGGGCGATCACTAGTAGGGTGTGGTTCCAAACCCTGCCCATACAGGGGCTCGTGGTTGCACTAAAGTGCTAGGCAAGGCGGCACATGAACTGGTCCTTATACGACCGAAGCAAGCATCTTCAATAGCTACCCTCCAGCGAGGAGTAGCGTCCCAGAGATAGCCTCCCCGCTGAGGACTACCTCGCTTGCTCCCGTCTAAAACATAACCCCCACTATGGGTTTCACTTACTAAGCCCATCCCTTTTTATTTCACATACACATTACCAAGTCACACTCACACTTTTTCACACAAAAAGCAAGTGAAGCAATATTATTAATTACACAGTGTGATAAAACCTAAGCGGCAATATTTTCCAACAAATCATTAAAGATTAATGCTGTTGGAACCTAGGGCTAACAATGGATTAAGGATAGCAATAAACAAGGCATGGCTTTAAACAATAATAGGTTACTCTAACATTTAAATCATTTTAAAAGACCATGCATGTTTAATTTGCACACAAGCTCTAAATAGGATATTTTGTAGGAATTAATTAGGTTAAATATGATCAAGGTGGTTAGGACTTGCCTTCACCAAAATCTTCCTCCTCTAAACCTTCTTCGTAGTCGGAGTCCTCGTGCTCCTCCTCGAAGACTTGATCACCTATCGATTAAGTAAAAGAAAAGCTAAATCTACCGCTTAATACACAACTAAACACTCATTAAAATAAAATAAAATTTCAAAAGAAGACACAAAGGAAGATGGTTATGGTGTGGTTTGATAGGGGTTGATTTTAGAGGAATAATGGTGCAAGAACCATTAAATTTGGAGTTAAAAAGACAAAGATATGAATATTTGAATTTAGGAGAAAGGATTAAATTAGGGGTAGATTAACTTTAATTAAGTATAATCTCCACCCTAATTTTCCAGAGGTGTACAAGTGTTGGAAAAGGGTTAGAAATGATTTTGGGAATTTTTGGATATTTTTGGGAATTTTTCCGGATTTAATCAGGCTCTGGAATAAGATTCTGTGTACACTGAATGTGTGTACCCAGCGTTTTTGTGTGCGTAGCAGAGGCTGACATGTGGGCCAGCTGGGGCCGGGGCCCCGGGTGCTACTGTGCTGTGGACTCGGCCCATGAGCGTGTGGACCGAGCCGCGCCCGTGAGATGGGTGCACCGTGGGCCGGGTGCGTGGACCGCAGCGAGTGACTGACCGCGCGGGCCCGTGAGTCAGTGACTCCGCGCGGGGTCCCGGCGGCGCCGACGCGGCGGCGGCGGGGGAAAACGCCGCGGCTCGCCGGAAAACTCGCCGTCGTGTGCTACGGTGGTCGGAGAGGGGTACGGGATGGGTGCTCGTGCACTGCTCGCGACGGCGGACCGTGTGGGGGTGCACGTTGATGTGGGCGATGGCCGGAGCGGCGGTGCGACGCTGCCGGAGTGTGGTGGCACGTCGGTGTGTGTGCTGAGGTGCGCACGCGAGCGCGCGAGCACGAGTTTGTGAAGGGGAGAGGGTGCGCGTTCGTGCGGTGAAGGTGTGGGGGTGCTCGGCGATGTCGGGGAGTGCCCCGCGGCGGCCGGCGTCGGAGAGGAAAAGGAGGCGGCTGTGGCGCACAGTGAGAGCTAGGCTGAAGTGTGTGAGGAGGGAGAAGGAGGGGTGCTAGAGGTGCGGGGAAGAGTGCGGAAGCTCACCTTGAGCTCGGAGAGGAGTGGGAAGCGTTGGGAGGCGGCGGGATCGCTCGTCGGAGTTGGAGAAGAGAGAGGGAAAGCTTGAGCTGGGTTGGCTGGTGCGCGAGAGGAATGGGTGAGTGTGAGCAGAAGGAAGAAGAAGAGGGCCGGTGCGCCATTTTTATAATCGCTCAAAGGCGGTGGAGGGCCGGGAAATATCCCGCGGCTGCCGGGATATTTCGCCGGAGCTCCGTGGCGCGCGGTGCGAGATGTGGGGGACGGGGCGAGCTGGTGGCCACGCGGCGCGGAGGAGAGGGGGGTCTGGACGCGACGCGGCGGCGCTGCAGTCCGTTCTTCGACGGGGAAGGGCAGGGCCGGGCGGCGCGGCTCGCCGGATTTAAGAGGCTAGGGTTAGGCTCATGATAGTGTCGCGGAAAGGAAAGAGGGGCCCGGATGGGAAGCGGGAGAGCGAGCTCGACACTTTGCCAAATGGCGGGAGGGGGAAAGGGAGCGGCGACAGCTGCCGTGCTTCGCGCCGGCCGGTCGGGCGGCGGCGGCGGCGCGAGGTTGACGAAGGGCCCGGGCCCGCTCGTCAGCGACTCGCGGGGGGCGGACGGGCCGGACGCCAGCTGGGCCGTGGCGCGCGCGCGGACGACGCGACCCAGAGGCCGGGCGCGGGGGAGAATGGAGGAGAGGGGGAGTTGGGCCGCGCGCAGGGAAAAGGAAGAGGGCGGCCCAGTTAGAAGGAAAATTGGTTTATTCTTTTCTGGATTTGGAAATTTGGAAGGATTTCAAAGGAATTTGAATTCAAATTTGAAATTGGATTTCAACACTCACTTAAACAATTAAAATAAAGGCAATAAAAAGGCAAAAATGCACATGAGTGTTTCATGCATGAGTTTAATTTCGAGAAAATTTTTAATTGAGCCCTAATTGAGTCTAATCAATTATTTTAAGTTTGAAATTTCTTTTGAAAATCCATATTTTAGGGTTTATCGATATGGCCAAAAATACGGGTGCTACAGACCTACCCCACTTAAACAGAATCTCGTCCTCGAGATTCCAACTCGCTCTCGAACAGATACGGAAACTCTCTCTTGAGGTCATCTTCTCGTTCCCATGTGGCCTCTGCCTCAGTGTGATTGCTCCATTGCACTCGGCAAAATCTTATGGCATTCCTTCTTGTTAGCCGGGTAGCAACATCCAATATCTTTATAGGTCTTTCCTGATATCGGAGATCGGGCTGAAGGTCCATTACTTCAGGGGGTACTATTTCTTCTGGAACCCTCAGACATTTCTTTAATTGTGACACATGAAAGACGTTGTGTACGTCGGACATCTCCTCAGGGAGCTCAAGACGGTATGCCACTTTTCCGATCCTCTCAAGTATCTTGAATGGTCCGATGTACCTCGGGGCTAGCTTTCCCTTAATCTGAAACCTTCGTGTACCTCGAATCGGTGATACCTTGAGATACACATAATCTCCTTTTTCAAAATTCAATTCCCTACGCCTTGTGTCCGCGTAGCTCTTCTGCCTGGTTTGGGCTGCCTTCAGATTTTCTCTGACCAGTGCCACTTTCTCTTCGGCGTCTTTAATGATGGCAGGTCTGAAGAGCGATCTTTCTCCTACTTCTGACCACATTAGTGGTGTTCTGCATTTCCTACCATACAATGCCTCAAATGGTGACATTTGCAGGCTTGTTTGGTAGCTATTGTTGTAGGAAAATTCTGCGAAGGCCAAACTCTTTTCCCAGTCCTTTCCATAGACTAGGACACATGCTCTCAACATATCCTCCAGAATTTGATTTACTCTTTCTGTCTGCCCATCAGTCTGGGGATGATAGGTAGAGCTATAATCCAACTTGGTTTTTAGCAAACCATGTAAGCTCTTCCAAAATTTTGAAGTAAACTGTGAGCCTCTGTCGGATACTATTCTGCTCGGAACTCCATGTAACTTGAGGATGTTGTCTATATAGAGTTGAGCATACTTGTCTCCTCTGTAGTCTGCCTTGACTGGTATGAAATGTGCCACTTTGGTCAGACGGTCTACTATGACCCATATTGAGTCATTTCCTTTCTGGGTCCTGGGCAGTCCCACAATGAAATCCATGCTGATCTCGTCCCACTTCCATACCGGAACATGCAGTGGTTGCAGTAGTCCCCCAGGTCTCTGGTGTTCTGCCTTCACTCTCTGACATATGTCACATCTGGCTATAAATTCTGCAATATCTTTCTTCATGCCAGTCCACCAGTATTTCTGTTTCAAATCCAAGTACATTTTGGTACTTCCGGGATGGATGGAGTAGGCAGAGTTATGTGCTTCATCCAGAATGAGTTGTCGATATCCACCCGTACTTGGTACGCAGATTCGATCCTTGTACCACAGGGTTCCTTGGTTATCTACTCGAAATCCGGGGGCTTTGTCTTCCCCTGTCTTTTTCTTAAGCTCCTGTATTTCCTCGTCTGTCTCCTGAGCTGTGCGTATCTAGCTTTCCAGTGTTGGTTTTACACACAGTGTATTCAACTGACCTGGCTGTGCGATGTGTAGGTTTAACTTTTCCATTTCTGCTTGTAACTCGGGCATCCGTTTGGATGTCCTAACGCGATGACGTGGCACCTTGTGACTCAGTGCATCTGCCACCACATTAGCTTTTCCTGGATGGTAGTGTATCTCCAGGTTGTAATCCTTGATTAATTCCAGCCATCTTCGTTGCCTGAGGTTTAGGTCTGACTGGGTGAAGATATACTTTAGGCTTTTGTGATCCGTGTATATCTCACATTTATTTCCAATCAAGTAGTGCCTCCAGATTTTGAGCGCATGGACGACAGCTGCTAACTCCAGGTCATGAGTAGGGTAGTTCTGCTCATGTGTCTTCAATTGCCTTGATGCATATGCTACCACTCGTCCATCTTGCATTAGGACGCATCCTAAGCCCTGTCGTGACGCATCGCAGTACACGACGAAGTCTCGGTGGATGTCTGGCAAGGTCAGCACGGGGGCTGTTGTTAACCTTTTCTTTAACTCCTGGAAACTTCTTTCGCAAGCATCTGTCCACTTAAATTCCTTGCCCTTCTGGGTCAAAGCTGTCATTGGCCTGGCTATCTTGGAAAATCCTTCGATGAATCTGCGGTAATAGCCTGCCAAACCAAGGAAGCTTCTGACCTCTGTCACATTGGTTGGTTGCTTCCAATTGATGACTGCTTCAATCTTGGATGGATCGACTGACACTCCTTCTTCGGTCAGGATATGTCCAAGGAAAGCCACTTTGTTTAGCCAAAATTCGCATTTACTGAATTTGGCATACAGTTGATGTGCCCTCAACCTTTCCAGAACTATTCTCAAATGTTCCTCGTGCTCTTCGGTACTCTTAGAGTAGATCAGAATGTCGTCTATAAAGACAACGACAAATCGATCTAACTCCTCCATAAATACTTTGTTCATCAGATTCATGAAGTAGGCAGGTGCATTTGTGAGTCCAAATGGCATCACAGTGAACTCATATTGTCCATATCTGGTAACAAAAGCTGTCTTAAGGATGTCTCCTTCTCTAATCTTCAACTGATAGTACCCAGACCTTATATCAATTTTGGAGAAATACTTGGCTCCTTTCAACTGATCAAATAAATCATCGATCCTGGGCAATGGATACTTATTTTTAATGGTGACTTCATTAAGAGATCGTAGTCTATGCACAATCTAAGACTGCCGTCTTTCTTTTTGACAAAGAGAGCTGGTGATCCCCATGGTGACGAACTTGGCCTAATAAAGCCTTTCTTCTGCAACTCTGCTATTTGTGCCTTCAACTCTGCTAACTCATTAGCTGCCATTCGATACGGTCTCTTTGCTATTGGAGAGGTTCCGGGGATCAGATCGATGATGAATTCTATATCTCTGTCAGGTGGCATGCCTGGTAGCTCATCTGGAAATACATCTGGGTATTCACAAACCACTGGCACTTCATCCAATGACATTGCTTCCATATGGTGAACCATTGGCGTAGCTTTTGACCTCTTTGGTTCACATATCACCTTAATTCCTTTGTGGTTTACCAGGGTAACTTTTTGGGTGTCACAGGCTATATTGCCTTGGTGCTTACTTAACCAGTCCATTCCGAGAATGACATCTATCCCCTGGGATTCTAGGACTACTAAGTTCGCTAGGAACTCTACCCCACTTAAAAGGATCTTAACCCGTGGGCATCCCAAGTAACTTTTGGTCTCTGCCCCGGGAGTCCGGATTATTAGGGGTTGTTTTAGCATAACAGTTGGCAAACCATTCGTAGCAGCAAACTTTGATGAAACAAACGAGTGCGAAGCTCCAGAATCAAACAGAACGGTTGCAAGAGTTGAGTTGACGAGGTACTCACCAAGAACAACGTCTGGAGTATCCTCAACTTCATCTGCATTAATGTGGTTGACTTTGCCTCGGTCGAAGGTTTGATTGTTCCTTCGCTGTTGTCCCGAGGATTGTTGTCCACCACGTCCGTTTCCTGAGGCTGCAGTTCTGGCGCTATTTGGTTGATGCTGCTGAGTTGGAACATTATTTTGGTTTCGATAAGGGCATCTAGCAATCATATGGCCTGGCTCGCGGCAGTGAAAGCAGGTTCTCTTTTCGTTGTTATTGGGCTGGGCGACACTGGAACCGCTCTTCTGCTGGCAGCCAGAATTCTGATTGCGGTATGATGGTGCTGAACTCTGCTGATTGGACGCTGAGGTCCTGTATTGCATTGTTGGCTAGTACTTTGGTTTCTGAAAACTGTTATTAATTCTTGGCTTCTGATTCCTTTCCTGCTGCTTGAGCTTCTGCGCAGTGAATTTGCGCTTCCTGTCATGCTCAATGTGGAAACATGCATCTTCCAAAAGAAGTGCACGATTCATAAGAGTGTTGAAATCTGGATATATGTGAGTGACCAGCTGCACTTTTAATCCAGGATTAAGTCCCTTTCGGAAGCGATCCTGCTTCTTCTTGTCGGTATTGACATCGTTGGGAGCATAACGAGCCAATTTCATGAACTTCCTGATATATTGATTTACTGTCATTGCTCCCTGCTTAAGTGAGCGAAATTCATTGGCCTTCATTTCAATCACACCTCTGGGATGTGATATCTCCTGAACTCCTCCTGGAATTCCTCCCAGGTGATAGCATCTGCATTTTCTGCACCTTCTCGGTAGTTATCCCACCATTCGCTCGCTGCACCTTTCAGTTGGTGAGATGCTAACAGCACCTTCTCTCTGTCATCCGCATTCACCAAGTGCAGCTTCTTGGTGATATCTCTCAGCCAATCATCAGCTGCCAAAGGGTCCTCCTCAGTACCCTCGAATGTCGGGGGTCTGAGCCTCATAAATTCGGACATCTTGCTCTGGGGACCTGGAGCACGGTCTAACAATCCTTGAGCAATTACCTCCATCAGACGGGTCTGATTATCCATTACTTCCACTAAATTGGTGATAGGTGGTCCTGGTATCCTGCCACCTCGTCCACCACCTCTTCCACCTCTACCACGGTTCTAATTTCCTCCACCTCTGTTCTGATTATTATTTCCCACCTCATCATATCCTTCCTGGTTCTGACTCGCTTCATCCTCTTGTTGATCTTGGTTGTTGTCATTCTCAACTCTACCTCCACCTCTACCTCTACTACGCGGGGCAGTGTTCCTGCCTCTTCCACGCCTATTTCCCTGATCCTGGACGTTGTCCTCATCATTGTGCTCTTCACGCTCACGGCGTTGCTGTAGTCTGACAGATCTTTTGGGAGGCATCTGCTTAACGGGTTTAGCAAGAAGGTGATATAGGACACTCACGGGATCTACGAACTACGAGGCATGATAAAACAAGATCAATGGAAAAGAGATTCCAGAAATCTTGCACACATGCAATCAGAAAGAACCAGCATCATTACATCAACACAGCACTGCATTCATAATAACAAGGTTCGATCACACATACCAAAGTCCTTTCTTATTTATATACATAAAAGGACTCGACGCTACCTAGACTACGACAGGACTCGACCACAGGGGGAGTTGTAGACCACGACTCTCATCACACAAGACTCCACTAGAGACAACCCTAACTCTAGACTCTCGACACTACTCGAGACAGCGCCTAGCACCAGAAACTAGGCACTATCGAGCTCCTGCGCTACTCCTATCTAGCGCTCCTCAAGCTCGAAGACCCTGAGCCTGCTACCACTCCTCGAAGAGGTCGAACGGGTCCTGGACTAGCTCGTCCGTGCTGAGTAGGCGGTAGTACTCCTCCAGTGCTGGGTCCGCTGGGGTCGGCGTCGGGAGTCTCTCTGACAGCACCAGTGCTGGCGGGGTGTCGTACAGTGCTGGCTGCTCCTGCTCTGCTGGGTGACGAACTGCTCTGGCTGCTCCTCGCCCATAACCTCGTCGTCGTCTCCAGGAAGGTCCACGAAGTTCTCCGCCACTGACTCCTCAGTGGGGGCAACTCCGTAACAGTCCTCCTCAGTGGACTCCTCTCTCATGAGTGCGGCCTCCAACTCGGCGGCCCACTCCATAAGGCCCTCAGAGTCCTCTGAGTCAGTGTGACCCTGGCTGTCAGATCCTAACCCTGAGTCGTCTCCAGACGGGTCCGAACCTCCAGAAGACCAGGAGTCTCCAGTCGGCTCAGTGTCAGGGTCTGAGTCAGTCGGGCAGGCGTAGTGGAGGTGACATGCTGGTCCTCCGATCCTCGGGGTCATCCTGCGACGGGGTCCTGCTCCAACCTCATGAAGCCTCACGTAGCAGCGGTCCACCTCTCTGATCAGGTACAGAGCGTCCTCCTCCCAGAGTCCCCTCACAAACTCGAGGGTAGAGGTAAGTCGTGCAACCTCAACCTGGGACGCAGCGAGCTGTGCCTGAACCTCTGCGAGCTGAGCTTGGGTCTCTCGAAGCCTGCGGACGTCCTCGTCCCACATCTGGGCGGTGTCCTCGAGAACGCGGGCAGTCTGAGCACGGCACTCCTCCAGCTGGGCTAACTCTGCACAAAGGTCCTCCATCTACCTACACACAAATTTTGAAGAAAAGGTGAGTACTGGAGAAAATAATTTATAAATAGAGTATAGGTAGAGAAGTAGAATTTTATAGATAGTTTGTATAAAATAATACTCCTCTCTCACACGTTTCCAAGCTAAGGGTCATCCTACGGGCAAGTATGGCTCTGATACCACTCTGTCATACCCCAATTTCTGAGGTACTTGAATCCACCGTATCAGTCCCTGGATCAGACGTTGATACGGACATTCTCACAGAATGGCATTTCAGAGTCATACCTTTATTTATTACCGAAGCTCATTACAAGCCTTTTGATTACATAAAAGGTCTTTGATATGGCCAGAGGCTTTACAACTCAACACATCACACCACAATGGCCATCGCTGGGAAGCAGCAATGCCACACTTTATTCTACGCAACGGACGGCGGAAGCAGATCCACTTCACAGGCAAACTTGCACGTGACGACCCTAGTCTTCTTCGCCATCGGCTTGAAAGTCGTATTCCGCTTCTTCCTCTGAATGGTTGATTGAGATGGGGAGTGAGTATATAAGGTACTCAACAAGTCCTAACACAAGGGTGACTCATATGCAAGGGTGATGACAAGGAATAGGCTGAGGGTTTCCATTGATCGGCCGAAAAGTCAATTTTCAATGCAGGGGTTTGATTTTGAAAACCAAAACCTTTTGCAAAGCTCTAAGTCAAAATTG
The DNA here is from genome assembly GCA_007726485.1 of Eragrostis curvula. Classification (NCBI taxonomy): domain Eukaryota; kingdom Viridiplantae; phylum Streptophyta; class Magnoliopsida; order Poales; family Poaceae; genus Eragrostis; species Eragrostis curvula. The sequence goes on along the minus strand of RWGY01000034.1, from coordinate 4,356,004 downwards.
ATAAGGATTTAGTGGGGTTGAGTGGCCCTGGGGGAGAATAAATCCGTCCCGCCAGTTCCCAAATTTTAACGCTGGCAGACAACCAGCACACGGCTCCAAACCGGCGTTTTTCCAAAAACACACACGCCAAGGATAACTCACACAGAAAATCTAATCATTGTGTGGCCATTGCTTTCGCTTTGTCCAATACCGTGGAACACGGCTATCCGGATAGGTTTTACACTCTGCAGAGGTTGTACACTTTACCCACGAGGCATGCCAGACCTTCCCACCGTCATGGGTCGGAAAGTCATGCTAATGGTTCCGTACTTGCCTAATGTCACCACGGTACCACCTCGGAAAATCAACGACCAGGGGCTTCACATAGGCATAACATAGCCAATAACTTTCACTCGCCGGATCCGACGCCAATCTCGTCAAGATCTTCTCCTGGCTTCCGATTGCAACTCCCTGCCTTCTGGTGGTACCGGGCGATCACTAGTAGGGTGTGGTTCCAAACCCTGCCCATACAGGGGCTCGTGGTTGCACTAAAGTGCTAGGCAAGGCGGCACATGAACCGGTCCTTATACGACCGAAGCAAGCATCTTCAATAGCTACCCTCCAGCGAGGAGTAGCGTCCCAGAGATAGCTTCCCCACTGAGGACTACCTCGCTTGCTCCCGTCTAAAACATAACCCCCACTATGGGTTTCACTTACTAAGCCCATCCCTTTTTATTTCACATACACATTACCAAGTCACACTCACACTTTTTCACACAAAAAGCAAGTGAAGCAATATTATTAATTACACAGTGTGATAAAACCTAAGCGGCAATATTTTCCAACAAATCATTAAAGATTAATGCTGTTGGAACCTAGGGCTAACAATGGATTAAGGATAGCAATAAACAAGGCATGGCTTTAAACAATAATAGGTTACTCTAACATTTAAATCATTTTAAAAGACCATGCATGTTTAATTTGCACACAAGCTCTAAATAGGATATTTTGTAGGAATTAATTAGGTTAAATATGATCAAGGTGGTTAGGACTTGCCTTCACCAAAATCTTCCTCCTCTAAACCTTCTTCGTAGTCGGGGTCCTCGTGCTCCTCCTCGAAGACTTGATCACCGATCGATTAAGTAAAAGAAAAGCTAAATCTACCGTTTAACACACAACTAAACACTCATTAAAATAAAATAAAATTTCAAAAGAAGACACAAAGGAAGATGGTTCTGGTGTGGTTTGATAGGGATTGATTTTAGAGGAATAATAGTGCAAGAACCATTAAATTTGGAGTTAAAAAGACAAAGATATGAATATTTGAATTTAGGAGAAAGGATTAAATTAGGGGTAGATTAACTTCAATTAAGTATAATCTCCACCCTAATTTTCCAGAGGTGTACAAGTGTTGGAAAAGGGTTAGAAATGATTTTGGGAATTTTTGGATATTTTTGGGAATTTTTCCGGATTTAATCAGGCTCTGGAATAAGATTCTGTGTACACTGAATGTGTGTACCCAGCGTTTTTGTGTGCGTAGCAGAGGCTGACATGTGGGCCAGCTGGGGCCAGGGCCCCGGGTGCTACTGTGCTGTGGACTCGGCCCATGAGCGTGTGGACCGAGCCGCGCCCGTGAGATGGGTGCACCGTGGGCCGGATGCGTGGACCGCAGCAAGTGACTGACCGCGCGGGCCCGCGAGTCAGTGACTCCGCGCGGGGTCCCGACGGTGCCGACGCGGCGGCGGCGGGGGAAAACACCGCGGCTCGCCGTAAAACTCGCCGTCGTGTGCGACGGTGGTCGGAGAGGGGTACGGGATGGGTGCTCGTGCACTGCTCGCGACGGCGGACCGTGTGGGGGTGCACGTTGATGTGGACGATGGCCGGAGCGGCGGTGCGACGCTGCCGGAGTGTGGTGGCGTGTCGGTGTGTGTGGTGAGGTGCACGCGCGAGCGCGCGAGCACGAGTTTGTGAAGGGGAGAGGGTGCGCGTTCGTGCGGTGAAGGTGTGGGGGTGCTCGGCGATGTCGGGGAGTGCCCGCGGCGGCCGGCGTCGGAGAGGAAAAGGAGGCGGCGGTGGCGCACGGTGAGAGCTAGGCTGAAGTGTGCGAGGAGGGAGAAGGAGGGGTGCTAGAGGTGCGGGGAAGAGTGCGGAAGCTCACCTTGAGCTCGGAGAGGAGTGGGAAGCGTTGGGAGGCGGCGGGATCGCTCGTCGGAGTTGGAGAAGAGAGAGGGAAAGCTTGAGCTGGGTTGGCTGGTGCGCGAGAGGAATGGGTGAGTGTGAGCAGAAGGAAGAAGAAGAGGGCCGGTGCGCCATTTTTATAATCGCTCAAAGGCGGTGGAGGGCCGGGAAATATCCCCCGGCTGCCGGGATATTTCGCCGGAGCTCCGTGGCGCGCGGTGCGAGATGTGGGGGTGTTGACGGTCGTTACGGCACGATTTTGACCGTCAAATACCTGCACAAATGGAATCAAAGTTAACACCAAACATAGTGTTAGGGCTTAAAACTAACAAATTCCACAAGTCTTGGTGAGATTTTGAGTGCAGGTGCATTTCATATCAAAAGGAGGGAATTCACATCAAGAAGGCCACAACACATCACTCCGAGAAAATTAGCACAGGCAGCCCAACAAGATATGGATCAAAAGTCATACAAAACCCAACCAACTTGGGCCAATGCACGAAGATCATTGAACAAGACATCAAGGAGGACCCCTCGGCCAAAGCCCAAGGCCAAATGGGCCAAGGGGGGGTCGGCCGACCTGCTACAGTGAGGTCGGCCGACCTGCTACAGTGGCCAATCTGGCCCATCTTTCTCTGGCTGGTCTCCACCGCCTTCCTGATGTCGGTTCTGCCTGCATTTAATGCCCAAAGGCGGTGGGTGAGGCGGTGGAGGCCCCAAACTGACCTACTCAAGCCTATAAATAGAGGGGTACCCCCTCCCACACATAACACACAAGAAGGAGAGCCTCATTCCACTCCCAAGGGCCTAGAGCCCCTTGTATACTAGTAGAGTAGGGAGAGAGTAGGGTAGAGGAGAAGGGTAGTCCTCCCTTTGTGAGGATTTAGCCCCAATCTTGTATCTTTGAGAATACTTCTTTATAATAGTCATTGTTCGTCGTTCGTTCATCGTTCGTTCGTCGTTCGTTCATCGTTCGTCGTTCGTTCATCGTTCGTTCGTCGTTCATCGATCGTTCATCTTCATCATAAGTAAGTATTCTTGATCTCCTATTGGATTGTGTACTTAGTGTTTAGATTAAGTTCTTTCTTTACTTGTTTACGGGATCATCGCTCCGCAAGGAGTGCTCTAGTCTTCCAAATTGGTACCAGGCCGGGGCTAGAGTAGTGATCGATAGCATAGACGTGGTGTCTAGGCTGGAAGTCGCCTTTGTCCGCTGTGTGCTCCACGGTTTGTAGAGATAGGTGGCAGGAAGTGACAGCCCTGTCCATCCAAAGGAACCCTCCACGTTCGGGTACATAGTAGAGCTATAAGCCGGAGTGGCTTGGCAGACCAAAGCCTAAGCCGGCGCTCGAAGTAAGCAATTAGAGACAGGATTTATCTTTTGCTAAGAAACTCATCCATAGGAATCCTCTCTACCCAAATCTACCGCTCTTCTTCGTGTCCTTGGACTAATTAGACTAGAAGACAATCACACACCGTTCCTTTGGGAAAATATAAATAACGATACCCTTGAATACTCACTGGTGAAATGCTATAACGGTATTCCGTGCGCTTGCGGATTTGTCTGTGACGTAAGAAATACCAACAGGGGGACGGGGCGAGCTGGTGGCCACGCGGCGCGGAGGAGAGGGGGGTCTGGACGCGACGCGGCGGCGCTGCAGTCCGTTCTTCGACGGGGAAGGGCAGGGCCGGGCGGCGCGGCTCGCCGGATTTAAGAAGCTAGGGTTAGGCTCATGATAGTGTCGCGGAAAGGAAAGAGGGGCCCGGACGGGAAGCGGGAGAGCGAGCTCGACACTTTGCCAAATGGCGGAAGGGGGAAAGGGAGCGGCGACAGCTGCCGTGCTTCGCGCCGGCCGGTCGGGCGGCGGCGGCGCGAGGTTGACGAAGGGCCCGGGCCCGCTCGTCAGCAACTCGCGGCGGGCGGACGGGCCGGACGCCAGCTGGGCCGTGGCGCGCGCGCGGACGACGCGGCCCAGAGGCCGGGCGTGGGGGAGAATGGAGGAGATGGGGAGTTGGGCCGCGCGCAGGGAAAAGGAAGAGGGCGGCCCAGTTAGAAGGAAAATTGGTTTATTCTTTTCTGGATTTGGAAATTTGGAAGGATTTCAAAGGAATTTGAATTCAAATTTGAAATTGGATTTCAACACTCACTTAAACAATTAAAATAAAGGCAATAAAAAGGCAAAAATGCACATGAGTGTTTCATGCATGAGTTTAATTTTGAGAAAATTTTTAATTGAGCCCTAATTGAGTCTAATCAATTATTTTAAGTTTGAATTTTTTTTTGAAAATCCATATTTTAGGGTTTATCGATATGGCCAAAAATACGGGTGCTACACATCGCCGTCGTCATCCTCCCCGTCTTCCCTGCTCTCTCGCCGCCACCATTGGGAGCAGGGATGCTTTTGCCTCCAGCCGCTGCCCTCGCGAGATCCCTTCTCGTTGCCGTCCCGACCACCGCAGCGAGGATGACGAGGACGGCGGCGAGCGGGCAGTCGTGAAGGGGCTCCTAGACGGTGGCTCTTGCTCGGGCCCTGGCAGATCCAGCCACGACAAAGCTAGAAGGTGGCGGACCAGGGCAGGGGAGGATGGATCTGGCGACGCACTCCTACCCTGTAGATTTGGTAATGCGCGATGCAGGAGAGGAGAGCGGACCGCGCAGCACATGGATCCGGTGGTGGCACTCCTCCTTCCAGCTGCTGCTCCCCAGATCCGCGCCCCGGCTTCCTCTTCAGCGCTGCTCCCCGGTTCTGTGCCCCTGGTTCCTCTTCGGCGCTGCAGAACCTGCTTCGTCTCCGCATTTGCAGGACTCAGGCAGCCATCTTCTTCATCCAGCGGTGCAGGCCCCTGCTTCTTCTCCGTGTTTGCAGGACACAGGTAAATGGCATCTTAATCTCCCCCTGCCTCTTCCCTGTTCTGCTGGCCGTCGTGCACTTGTGTCTTCAGTTGCTATTATGTTGTACTGATTAGCTCCCCCAAATGCTCTTCTTTGTACGCTGCATTGTATGAATGTGTGGCCCTGCTTAATTGCGATGCTGTGTGCTGACCACTAGCGGGTGCTTTTGTTAGTGATTATGCCTTAATGCATCTGGCATGTGCTTTGGAATTTTTGCTATTTACACAGACTTAGTATTCTGTGATTAATACATATACCAATGCTTGTGATCCGTGCTCCAAGTGCTTGTTTGATTAGCAGAATCATAAATCTTGTTACTCAGATTTGTATAGAGGAGACCCAAAATTTATTTAATTATCTGTAAGTGTAACATAAAGTGTTACTATCAGACTCATTAGCTCCCCTGAATGCTCCTCAAATGCTTGTTTTATGATGACTTATATATACATAAGACAAACATCTGAATTCTTTTATACTTGGAGTCCTCTGTCAGAACCAAGAATTTGGTGGTTTCATCAATTTGGTTGTTCCGGCACCGAATACAAAAGGGGTTAGTTTCTTGTATGTCTGATGCCCTGTTTAGAAGTTGCACTATCATGACTTGCTTTTCATTAATTGTACTGTTATCCTCAATAGAATTGGGGCGTCTTGATTTCATTGAATTGTCGAACTTCAGTGACTGATTTATAGCTAACATCATATTTAGTCAGTACATCCCCATATGTTTTTAAGCTTCCAAAATTTTTTTTGTGCTGTTCAGTTGGAGGGAAGCACCACGTATCTTACATGGAGAATGATGACCACCTATTTGCTTATTATTTGTAGACTTTCCCATTGAAGTATTGCTTGTTTCAATATTTCTATTAGAAAAATACCTTGCTGGCCTAATTTTATCTGCAAGCCATGGATGGTTCATTGTTTGCTTTACTCATATTTCATAATACATCCTAAGTGTTCAATTTTTGATCAGTATATGACAGCTGGAGTAATTTCCACTCCTTTTTATTTGGTTGCTTTCAGAAGTCAGAACCCACTCTGATGTGCTTGGATTATTTTAGATATTCTGCTATCTTCACTGGAAGGTCCATGGTCATACCATTTTCTTGTTATCTTGGGTTATTTTAGATACTCCTACATAGACCGTGGTTTCGCTTCTACCTGTCTAACCAAAGAAAATGATGTGTAGGCTAAATACTGAAGTTCATGTTATCTTGTGTGACCAACCATGACCTGCCATCAAAACCATGCATTTCTCTGTGTTGTGATGCATAGCCTTCGGCAAGACCTGTTGGGTACAAAACCATGCATTTCTCTGTCTCGTAGCTAATAAGCTGTAAATTAACTAGATCCTCCTGCATGTGCTCTCGCCTGCTTGGTTTTATTGCATTTTGGCATGGTAATAATTTTAATGCATTCCTCCATTGTTCTCTAGAATAATTGTTCAGACAGTGAATAAAAACAAAGCATTATAGATGATACTTTATCTGTTGGCTAACTTCATAGCTGCCTGCTACAACATCTATGCTGGTTCAGGTTTAGCACTTAGCAGGGATGCTAACGTTAGAGATCACAAATTGGTTGATGCACAGAGGAAGCAAAATCAAACAATACATATTCTTTTCTCAGGTGGTATTGTTCTTAGCTACATGGTTGGCTTGTTATCAATTTGTATTGAGTGCTGCATCCTTGTGAATTTTATTCATTTATTACCGTAAGATGATGATTTCACATTTTTCGCTTATATGGGTGTCTCAATAATTGCAGTGCCATGTATAAGGATGAACGGATTCAGATTTGATGCAGACTTTGCTTGAATGTCTTTGGTGAGGTTTTTTACAATATTTCATCTCATAAACTTATACATGATAGTTAGCTTGATACATTCTAATTAGCTTGATTAATGCCATATTGCACCTTGGCCTGTGTATGTTTTGTTCTGATCAAATTTTGTATTACAAAAGGTGACTTCAGTGGTGATTCTTATTGACAGCTTGATGTAGCTTTCTTAGCAATGTTCTCCTTTTTGCTGAGGCGATCAGGAGTAGAGCTCCATAGCTGATTAGCTAGACAATTGTAGGGGTGATGGTGTTGGAATTATGTACGTGATAGCTGATTAGCTAGAAAATTTTCCTGATGTATCATTTTCTCTCGACATTTTCTGGAATTATGTAAGTGATTAGCTGATTAGCTAGAAAAGCTTCCTATTGTAACACTTGTAATGTATATTGATTCTGGACAGATGTATATTTAATGAACAAATATTGTGTATTTGTATCCATGTAACGGAGAAAACGTGTATATTGTTTCTTTTTTTTGTTTTTCAGATTTATCATTAGAGACGCGTTTTGACCATCCGCGTCTCCATTGTTGTACCATCAGAGACGCATTTCGCCCACCCGCGTCTCCATTGATGCTCATCAGAGACGCGTTTTGCCCACACGCGTCTCCATTGGCACATCATCAGAGACGCGTTTTGGCAACACACGTCTCTGATAAGGTTACATTAGAGACGCGTATTTCCGCGTCTCTGATATCCCCACATTAGAGACGAAAATTTTCAGACGCAAAAAAAACCGCGTCTCTAATGGACTTTGAGCCGCGTCTCTAATCAACTTTTCTGGCATAGTGCATGTCGTCAACAATATGAATGTCTCTTGCTGCTAGGCCGATCGGTCGGCCAATATAAAGCCACAGCCAGACCACCCCCGGCCCTTGGGCACCCAGCCATCTCTAGCTAGTCTTTTTATCCTCAAAGCAGCTCAAGTACACACGCTTCCTTTAGCTATGGCTATAACTCAGGGTAACAGTGCCGTCCGCGAAAACTGCCCAAATAGGCAGCACGCGGAAGGCCCTGCGGCTGTGCTCGCCATAGGCACAGCGAACCCATTGGGCGCCATTGTGCTTTAGGAAGAGTTCATCGATCACTTCTTCCGCGTGTTCAACAGTAACCACCATACTGACCTCAAGGGAAAGCTTAAGAGAATTTGTAAGCATGCATATACATAAAACATATTCTTTGCTCTTCCTCAAAAAGAAATATATGTAAGCAAACAACATATATATAAACATATAAGCAAGTATATATGAGTCTTGCTGACACCGTTCTAATCCCTTTTTAGCTTTCGTGATTGACAACTCTCATAACCAAAATTATCAGTTGGGACCACCAGCGCTAACTGCTAAACTACAACTATTATTGTCTTCTATGACGAGTTAATTTCATCACAAAACATGAGAAATTCGTCATAAATAACCTTCTATGACGAAAATCAGTTCGTCATGGAATGTGCGTCACTGATTACCTTATGTGACAACATTCAGATTTTCGTCATAAATTTGTGACGATATACCAAAACATCATAGATCTTTATGATGATTTCAAAACCGTCATAGAAGTTTATGATGATTTTTTTCGTCATAAACCATTGAACGTCATGTTCAATCCATTCACCCATTATTTTCCAGCCATTTATTTTAGCCCATATACTCAAGAATACATCACTATACAGGCATGCAGTCCAAAGCAAGCTAAAAGGATCCAAAGAATTAATTAGACATGAAAGAATTCCAGATGAAAATGGTTCTCATTTGTCACTAATCATATCAGTATCACAAAAGCTTTCATTGGTGATTACATACAGAGGTTACCATACACAATGTAGTGCCCCTATTTCTGTTCCTAGAAGGCAAAATCAAATACAGAACATAAAGGAACAAAGCTAAGATGGACGAATCTGGCTATGATTTGTAAAGGTCAATCAACACCCAGCTTATGCAAACTGCAAAAGATCAAGGAATACAAAGTCAGATATTGGCATAAACAATGGAAGCAAACATGCAATTACCAGAATGATCCATCATAGCTTCATCAAACTTTCAGTACTTTTGCAAATTAACACTAAGCTACTCAGGCTGTTCATCTAAGCATTATTCAAACAACAAAAATTAACTCTAGCATCCAAGAAACCAAACTGACAAACTCAAAACCATTAGATGACAAGAACAGTATGAAGCTTGCTTAACTACTGCTGATTGGAATCACATCGAACATGTTGGGGTCATATGATCGTAATTAAAGTCACTAAAGCACAATGAGCACTAGAAACAAACTCAATGGTAAATGGATTATCCTGAACAGTGAGCACCTGTAGCAAGAGCCTTTGGTATTCCATTAGCACAGCGGGATGGATCAGCTGTAGTACCCCTGCAAGAAACATGATTCATTATTCAGTATCATAACAAAACCACATGCGCGAATGTCTAATTAGCAACATAAATCAAACTAACAGCAGGGTGGCGAGAGTAACAGATATTGTTAAATATAGCATTCAGTCACCAGAAACTAAACAGCACTATTATGGAATCATTGAGACACCATTTGGAATCAGCTAAACTATAACACGACAGCAGATGCAGCACATGCAGACATAGCATTAATTTTTCTGATCTTTTTTCAACTTAGACTGTATGCCTATCTCTTCCATGAAGAATATACCCAATGAGCCTAAGGATAAACTTTGCATAGGCCAAAGAAAGAACCCTTGTGAAGTAAAAAAAGTTCAACTACAAAATGAGCACAGAGATCAGCTCCACTTAGTTTGTACTACCAAATTAGCACAGAGATCAGCCCCGTAATGCCTTACCACTAATGCAAATAAGAAAGGAACACATATTATTAAGTATGAATTGGGTGGATTCACAAGGGCATATGTAAGTGCATCAGAAGGACGAAGATGGCATACCGTTCTTGATGATGGCACAGATCTGTGGTGGGACTTTGAACTCCTCGGCCGATGAGAGGAACCTACGCCGACCTTGCCGCGAGGAAGGAGAGGCTGCGCTTGCTGACAAGAGGAGGATGCGCCGCCCGACGTGTGGAGGGTCGTCGTCTCTTGATGAAGAGATGAGGGTACGAGTGCGTCCTGGAGTCCTCGCCCGCAGGGGGGGGGGGGGGGGGTTACTGGAGTCGACGATGGCTGAGGGCTCCTGCAGTCGTCGGTGGCCAAGGGCATCTGAAGCATATGGAACCACCTAAGAAGATTTCTGTTTTAGTTTTAGTTTTAGTTTCTGTTTCAAAAAAAGTGAAAGCTTTATGGGCTGTTTGGTTTGACCTCCCAAAGTTGAGTATTGGCAAGTATCAAGGGCAAGTAAGTTTTAACCATTTTAGACCCAGCTTGGTTGCAAAAGACCCCTCGATGAAGTTCATCACAAAGAAAATTGTCTCTTACTGCATAAATTAGCAATTATCCAATCCTTGTCAAAATTGCCTACTCCGAGTGTGACATCCAGCCCATTGAGATTAGGCCATGAAGAGGTAGGAGTTTAGTCCCACCTTGCTAGTCTAGTGGGAGAAAGGCTAACATATAAGCCTAGGTTGTCCACCACCCATCACTTTTAGTTAACCCTTTTACGCGAAGCGAGGCCGAAAGCGTAAAAGGTTGGTGATATAGAGTGGCGTCCACTCAAAATGTGAGTGGGTCCAGCAAGGTGGGACATAGGATATTACAAATGATATCAGAGCCGACCCTCGCGGTTGCATGGGCACGTGGGCCAGGGATGCAAACATATGGCGCATGGCGCGTGTGGGCCCGGTGAGTGGGACACGGCATGACATATGGGCTGACACTGGACACGGACGTGTGCCAAGAAGGGAGCATTCCTGATCCTTTATCCACTAGGGTGTGTTGCGCTGGTATTCCGACGAAGACGTCGGTTCCTTTAAGGGGGGGGGGGGGGGTGTTTGTGACATCCAGCCCATTGAGATTAGTCCCATGGTGACCCATGTTCACTAGTGCGCATGAGGACGTAGGAGTTTAGTCCCACCTTGATAGTCTAGTGGGAGAAAGGCCAACATATAAGTCTAGGCTGTCCACCATCCATCACTCTGGGTTAACCCTTTTATGCGAAGCAAGGTCGAAAGCGTAAATGATTTGTGGGATAGAGTGGGGTCCGCTCAAAATGTGAGTGGGCCCAACCAGGTGGGACCTAGGATGTTACACTGTGATACTGATTTTGTAGTAATAAATTAATTTAGGATGTTTCACTTGTTGCACTATTTTCATGAGACATGTACTATCCTGCTTAGCAACTTTCTTCTAATCTGTAGCTTGTTACGACTGCAAGAGTTGTTGATTTGTGAAAGTTGCATTACACAATTTTCTTAGCAACTTGTCTAATTGCACAAATGGCTTTCTCAATCCACATTGAACACTTTTTTAGACATCGTTATTGTATCTAAACCCTTAAAGAACCAGTTGCGAGGAAAATCAGTTCCACCCTGCCATCCTATCTACCTTGCCATCTGAACTGTCCTGCCATATTGTGGGCCTAAGAGCAACTCCAGTAGTCTCCCAATCTCCCTCCCAATACTAAAAAACCTGTCATATAGGGAGGTTGGGGGCAAAAAAACAGCTCCAGCAGTCTCCCAAAAACCTCCCTATTTTTACTCTCCTCCCAAAAAACAGCCCTGTCCTCCCAACTTTGCTCCAACTCTCCCACCCTCCCAATCCCAACTTCTGACGGGCCCCATGGCTTCACGAGCGATGCGCGCACTTCCTCTTCCCTTCCCCGCTCGCCTCCCGCCGTCCGTGCTCCAGCGCCGCCCCACCTGCCGCCTCGCCGGAGGCCCCAACCCGTTGTCCTCGCCGTCACGGCGGCCGCACATGGACTAGTAGCCCTCCCCGCTGCCCCATTGAGCCGAATTTCGCGTCCTCATTGATGACTCGACGCCAGATCCAGCCGGCGGCGGCGCGTCCCTGTTGAGCTCGCTCGCCGCGGCGGCGCTGATTCATCGCCCCTGGCCCGTTGGTAGGACGCCGCCACCGTCACCACCACTCGAGGTCGCCGCCGCCACCACGCCACCTCGACGACACAAAACACACGGCTCACGCATTTCCCTTCGCGCTCGCGTGCCTCCCCGCCGCCGCCTCGCCGGCAGCAGCACCGTCCAAGACCCTGGCCACCTGACGGCGACCCGCCCTTCCCCTTTTCCTCGATGCCATCCTGCCCCTCTTCGCTCGAGTGCTGCCTCATCGAGTTCACGGTGGACGCCGTGTGCTCGCGGCGCGGTGCGGCGTGGACGTCGCGTCGTCCTGCGTCGAGGTCGTGCCGCCCTGTCACACCATGGACGCCGATGAAAGCACCTCGAGGTGGCCCGCCATGGTGGTCGCGCTGCCCCTGGACAACGCAGACGCTGTGCTTGGGGCTCCGTGCACCCCCGGCTGGGGCTCCCGTCGTCGTCCTCCACCTGCCAGTCGACGGCGGCGTGGTGGACACCAAGGTAGAAGAAACAGAATGTGTTTTGGGTGTTTTCGGGTTTTGAAAGCGTAATCGTATTCATATGTTTTCATATTGGGAGGAAGCTATTGGGAGACTGCTGGAGTTGCCCTTCCCAATATCCTGAAAATCCTATTGGGAGCCTCCCAATAGAGGATATTGGGAGGCAGATTATTAGGAGACTGCTGGAGTTGCTCTAATATCCAACGCACCGAATCGTTTCGGGCATCCCCCAGCGTCACACCCCCCTCCGGATCTCCTGGGGTCACGCCGTCGCCCCGCTGCCGTAGGTGCTCGCCAGGAACGCCGCAAGGATCGTCTCCAACGACGGGTGCACGACGTCGAGTGAGACGAAGTTCCAGGATCGGCTCCAGCTTGCGGCGACCTCAACTTCTCTATCGACGGGTGCACGACGTCGCTTGAGGTCATATCTACGACTTCTCTATTGACGCTCCCCATTTCCTTCCTCTTGATTTTCCTACCCGCCTGATGTGCCGTCCAGATTTTACACCAGCGTTTCCTTCCTTGCCTCGATTCCTTTCCATTACTCTTCCGGCCTACTTGTTCCTTCAATTCAATCCAGGACGGGAGGAGCGCAGCAATCGCCGGATCCAATCTAGCCTCACGCCGAATCGCACCGCACCGCCGGCCAGGCGCGGCACCGGCACTATCCAAGGGAGCCATCGCGTCGCCGCTGTAGCGGATGTTGCTAGCCTCCCGTCTGGTACGGTTCAGGCAGGCCGCCACCGCAGGAGCTCGTGACACCAGCACCGATTTGGCATCAACGCCAGTCAGATCCAATCCATCAACCCGGTCTGTGGGGATGGCGACGCCCCAGCTAGCGCCGGAGCTTGTCGGGTCTGGTGGCAAATTGCGTGCTCGCGGCTGCAGTTCCTCGTCGCCGAGGCAAGCGAGGATGCCCCCACCCCCCTAACGGTCTTTCAGGCAGAAGATCGTCTACCTCCGGCTGCCGGCAGCCATGGAGGCAACGAGGTCGTGGGCGTCGTCGTCGTACCTCCCACCGGCAGCCATTAGCTCGAAGATAAAGATGACTTATTTTTACTTAATCCCTCTCTGGTTTAAGTGATTAGTTCTCATACTGTTGTGATTGTGGAACACCGCATGGTGATTATGCTAATGGCTTCACGGATTGATTTGCTAGGCAATTTCAAAGACATGGATGACAAGAAGCACAGGGCAATACGAGTTGCTCGCTGACTCCCACAAGAAGCTATAGTATTTCTCTGCCCGCCAGACGGGTAGCCATTTGCGCCATTTGCTAGGGAGCAGGTGATAGCTTTCCTAGAAGGTAATGTGCAATTGTGCAGTCTATGAGCAGTTGTGAGGTGCTATACGAAATGCAGCGGGTGTAATGGTTTGTTGTACTAATATTTTATTACTGACATTTTACTTGTTTGTGAAGTGCGATACATAGTGCAGCAGTTTGGGTTTATTCATCTCCTGTTCAAGAGTTAAGTCATTCGTGTACCTCTGATGAAACGGCAATGCTGGTTACCGATGAAAGATTTTATGTGTTCGAAGCGTCTTCTTTTCAATCTATCGAGGAGATGAACTTCTGGCTACATATGTACCCAAAGGTCAGTCAAAGAGAATAAGGCTCTTCAGTATTGTTCTGTATCCTTTTATGGTGTATGTAAGCACCTCTCTTTTTTGCAGGGCTTTCTTCGCCAAATAACATGGGAAAGTTAGTCTGGCGAGTGCTTGGCATCCAAGCTGCACAGCTAGGTCTCTTTGGAGTCGAAGAGCATGAATATGTCATGAAGGACGCATTTATAAAACCATAGTGTTAAGAAATTGATTTCAAGATCTCGCTAGACCATGATTTAGGTATTTTCTTTGGTGTACTTCAGATTGGCTTTGTTTTATGCTTGGTCAATGGTCCCTCCATGATTTATAGAATTACTATTAGTTGAGCAAGTATTAATTCCGAACTAATCACTTCATATGCTTTTATCTGTGTGCTGTTTTTGTTCAGATTTAACTCCGTTATTGCCCATATCAGCTAGATCGATACCTAGATCAAGGTAACTGATTCAGGATTTTTCTATGGCAATTGTATCAAATAATTTATGAGCATACTATTTCTTTTTTGTTACGACTATGTTCGTTTGAATGAGCTGTATGTGTGTTGCATGGATCTGCAGGTTGCACAAACTTGAACTGATCCAAGTCAATTGAAACCTTCTAGCCATTGAACTGTTCCAGTCTGGTATTGTTCCTTATTATTTGACCAAAAGAAAAACTGCCTACTATCAAGTGTTCCAGGTACGAAGGGGTTGTTCGGTTCCAGGGGTTTAAATTTTAGAGGGGTCACATCAAAAAGAATTTTGTTATTTAGAAGTATTAAATAAAGTTTAATTACAAAACTAACTGCAGAATCCCGAGTCTAATTCACGAGACGAATCTAATGAGGGTAATTAAGCCGTGATTAGATGATGGTTACTGTAGCATCACTGTAGCAAAACATAGATTAATTAAGCCCATTAGATTCGTCTCGAAATGAGCATTCATCTGTCAAAAAGGTTTTATCATTAAATTTTATTTAATGATTCTAAATGATAAGATTCTCTTTCATTTTAGAGGTCTAAAATTTAGAGGGGTGGAAACGAACACCCCCGAAGTAAAGCTAATTCAGTAACCTCATTCTTGTACGACCGGGTTGTTCTGATTTGTTCATGTTTAGGCTTCTAAATGGTTAAATTTTGAATTTTAGTAGGATTAACTGTATTCTGTTCTGTTTTGGAGAGCATTTGAATTATTTTCACTTTACCTGAGAACTCTTTTAACTGATCACCTGAGGTTTGCTTGCTTGATTTTTTTATTTCTGGTCCATAAATACGTTTCACACATATTATTTTCTTACAGCAGAATTGATTGTTTGCTCTTGATTGATGAGTCTAAAAATGAAGTCAAGGATCTTGTAAGATTTTTCTATGCGCATGCGTCATGTGTCTGTATCTGATTAGACAAAAAAAGTAGGTACATTCATTTGCTTTGTTGCTTGTGGTTAGTGAAGAGCCCTTTTTTCTCTTAATATTTGTTGGTATATGGGTGACCCTTGTTGATATCTTTTCTTAATATTTGTTGGCAACTACTACTGCGATCTTTTTGTACACTGTCACCTATTGAAAAGACACTCCATCCCTGCTCAAAACAAAACCGGTTAAAATTAACACATGGTTATTGCTAATTTAAATGTTTGAAATCTCATCTTTGTTTTTGTTGTCAACGTGTCTAAATAAGTGATTGAAATTAAATTGTTCAGTGAATATTGTAAGAATCATATGTGCTGATTTTTCTTGAGTGTCTTACTAGACCCTGCAACTAATTATAATATGCAGTTCTGAAATCCTCTCGAACCATTATATCCTGAGAAAACTGTCTGGTCTTGCCGACAGAGTAAGCGGGTGTCATTAGAACACTTTTTACATACACTTGCAGGTTAGGTGCCTTGGCTGTTAAAAATTAAGGAACACATCTTGGTTGCTTAAGAAATTTTTCTTGATGGAATGCCATTCCATAGGATCTTATCCCATAGTGCTTGGATTATTAGCCAAATTTTTTTACCACCTTCAGCAAAAGCTTGGTTCTGAATACAACTATAGCACCTTTTGTGCTTTACCAAATTCTGCATGATTGAATGACACGCCATGCCATCTTATCCACTTGTAGAAAAGCATTGGTTCTGAAACAACTGCTTTCTTGCCATCTTAATTAAGGTGATGCATAGGAGGTTGAAAGCTATTTCCTCATGCTATCTAATGGCCCAAGGAACAAAGCAAAACTATTGTGCTGAACTATTTGCCTTCTTTTTGTGGCAGCTGTTACATATATTTACTCTTCAGCTAATTATCTTTTGCAATTTTTCTTTCGCTTGTCTATTAAATTGTCTAATCTTTTATTTTTGATGCTCAATAGTAGGCGATTATGGAAAACAAGTTAGGGCAATCCTGCCTGCTTTGTAATGGTGGCTACCTTGGAGATATAAAGGGTATACAATATGTTGCAAAGCAAGAACATGCAGGGATGATCGTCAAATTGAGCACCAAATATTGATTATAATGTTTACTTGATTTGAAAGTGCGTTAGACTGATTATTATGTTTTGATGTGAGCACAAATATAACTTCTAGAAGTATGTTGGATTGTAATGTATCATTACAACATAGTTTGATGTTCTTTGAGAAGACAAGAGACTATTGGCAGTATAAAATGGGAACATATCTACAAGTCAATTTTGTTGGGCAGGGTACCTATAGCTGGCAATAATTAATTTATTGTTCCGAAAAGGGAACCCACCGAATATTTTTGCAGGCTTTATTGTTTGTATCTATGATACGAATGTAAGCAGAGTAGGTGATAATCATGATCCTGCCAAGTGATGTAATTTTTAAACACGTGCGTGGCGCACATGCATTTGTACTAGTTAACTTGATAAAAATGAGCACACATGTGAATCTACCAGAAGTTTTTGTATTTGTTTTATTCTCGTATAATCATATTATCAATCTGGTACACTTTTTCTTTTCTTCCATAAATATCACCCCCTGCATATATATTATTTCTATTTTTTTTCTTTTTTTTTCTTTCAGCCATACCTATATCATCATACTCTAAATAAAATTGTAGTTATTTACGCCCGTGCAACGCATGGGCACTCCCCTAGTAAAAATAAATATCCGTTTGCTAGCTCTATTTATGGTTGTTGCCGTGTATTTGTTACTTGTTAAGTTTTTGGAATTTGTAGTACAACTACCACGGTGGCCCTCACAAGTTCACTGCTAGTAGTATGTTGGATTGATAGCTGTGGCCGTATTTCTTACTAGACATCTCTATTGTATTTTTCTCCATCATCTGGGTTGACTCAGATATGGTGCAAGGTAAAAATATCTCTTTTCTTTTCCTTCGCATCACAAGAGTATTAGGATTGCAATTTTAAAATGTTAAATTCATGCCAGTGCCCCAAAATCAAGCGTATCCTAGTTATAATCAGTAGCGCCCCAAAATTCCAATTTTGGGTTATGAAGCATTTTTGTTTAATTTCAAAATATTTTAAAATAAAATGATTCATTTAGTTCATAATAATCTAGAACAGGTTAAGGTATTTAATATTAAATCCTTGATATTCATAAACAATCCCATTGTCCATTTCTCTGAATTTCTCTTTCTCATTTTCCTATCATTTCGATTGACTCAAAATTCATAAAAACTCCAGCTATCTTTTGGGCTGAAATCCCTTTGGCCCATCTCTTCTTCTTTTTTTACCCCTCTTTCTTTTCCTCCCGCATTGGTCAGCTTTCTCCTTTCCTTCCTCCCTTGCCGCCCATGTTCCCTATGCAGTGTCCCTCCTCGTCCCATGCCACCAAACCTAGCTAGAACGCCGTCAACCGCGTTGTACAATACTGCTCAACCGCCACCGCCCTATGCTTTGGGTGCCCGACTCCTCTTGGCCCCATGCCTAAGCATCCTACACCATCTTTGCGCTGTCCCGAAACCTACACAAAAGCTGTCGCCATTCATCTTCTTTCCCAAGCCCGGCAACGTACGCCGCCGCTCTGAGCTTCCGTCGTCTCTCCTGGCTAGGTATTCAAGTGACACCTCCAGATATTTGAGTGTGCAAGTGTGTAATTTCAATAGTAGTGCTTAATAATATAAATAAATGTACATTTGCTAGCTCTATTTATGGTTGTTTCCCTATATTTGTTATACCTGTTAAGCTTTCTGGAATTTGTAATACAACTAGAACGGTGGCCCACACAAGTTCACAATGAAAATGAGATGGACAAAAGATGGGCCAAAAATGGTGATGAGGCTATGGCAATGAGCTGGACAAAATACATAGATGGGCCAAAAATGGTGATGAGGCCCAAATGGTGATTTTTTAATTATGCTGACCAAATTAATATTGAGAATTATTGGAGGAAGGCTTTTGTTTGCTTTATAGCTCTCGAAACCAACTTTTCTTGGAACAGTTTTGGAGACGCTTTGTATCAGGGGATTAAATGGCCAAAAGATTGTTCAAATGCAGAAACCTCTTTGGATGGAAGAGAAAAGGTAAAAAGTGAGCTGATTTCGCTAATGTCGGGGGGTAAAGTAAATCAAAAATTAGTTTAGGGGGTTATCTGGACTATGGTCAAATTTGAAGGGAGTAAAATAGGCTTTATCCATGTTTTAATTACTTTATTTATCCATTACTGTCATCAAAGTATTGGGTTGATATGTGGTTTCCATGTTCTACGATTACCCAATCTGGGGTAGCATCTTCTTTGTCAACTCTCAAGTAGTAACTAGTAACTAGGATGTCAGCTGAAATAGTCTAAACCGATGCAAATCAAATGAAACGTAACTAAAAAACAAAGAACATAAATGTCACCCTATATTCATTGTCTCTCTATATTCTCCATAAATGTCACTAAAAAAAGCACATAACATATAGTATATAGATATTGTGAACCAGCCCATGCAGATGAACAAGTTGACTAGTGTTGCAATAAAAGTTCAGAAACAACCATATGCTCAGTGGGCTCTTACATAAATATGAACTTTAGCACAACATAGATATTTAACGACAAACCGACAACAGAGGCTTTAATTGACTAGCCCTCTTATTGACAACACAGAGTTCATACACACACATACGAAGGAACGTCTGAGGTATGTGTAGGTATATTATTGTCCACTAGGTACGCTCCGACCATTATGGGTAGATCTCGATAACTGAATAAGGACCCAATACCGGCATGATTTTGTAGTCGTCGCTGAATCCACCATCAGAAAAGATCTTTCTCCACTCATCTTCTCTTCGTTCCATCCCGTTGATACACATCATGAACATGTTCTGTGAAGCTTCCATCTCGCCGATTTTTCTATTTCCCTGGGCTGATCCTATTACCATATCTATAATTATCACTTTTCCTCCAGCATTTCTAGCAGGGATTGCTTCCTTACAACGTTGCAGTATCTTGATACAATCTTCATCACCCCAATCATGCAAAATGTTCTACAATAGAATATATATAAAATATATGATGAAGAGACAAACAAAAAGTTCAAGAAAATAAAACATTAGTAATTGTACCTCAAGACTATTTCAGAATGCATGCAATCACGCTCGTAAGGTCCAAATAGTTGAATTTGCCCTACAAATGTAGTTATGCTGGGATACTAAAGTCTGTCCCATCTGATTTGGTGGACTCGAGCCACCAAGTATTTGGTTTCATTCAATTCAACCCCTTGCATTAATATATAAGTAGTGACAGTTACTCTTCCAAAAAAAAATATGCATGAACATTGACTTCAGTCAACATGGATTGGTAGTTAATTATATTACATTTTTTTTTGTTCCTGGCTTAAAAAACGTATCCAATTGAAAGGCTAAAATTCGCAAATAGAGCACAAGCAAAGACATTAATGCGGCAATTAGGAGTCTTAAATAATTTGGAAGTTTGAAATAATAGTGTTTCATTATCTCTTGTTTGGAACGTATGTGCCAAGATAATTTATTTTGACAAAGAATCTAGAAGAGCCAACTACACACATAAAAATAATTGCAAAACAAAATAAACATATTTTAATATTTGAGGGGCTGAAATAATGAAAACCAAATTTAGAAACATGGTTGCCTGGAGATAAAATGAGAAAAGCAGGTTGGTGTCTAGGCTTCTTATACATGTGATAAAAGGTGGGTTCTGCACAAACCTATGACAATACGCAAAGAAAACAAAGGGGCCAGACCTCTGGCCCAAACATGAATGACGAGAGAGGGTTGCTTAAAATCGCCGACTGCTATGGTTTTACTCAGTTCATGTGATTCTTATATTATTGTGCCATATGCAATTAGACAGTCTTAGGTATCGTAGTATTGGTTTAATCAGTGAAAGGGCATATAGCCTAGTGGTTACAAGAGGCTCAGTAGCACCTAAGGTCCTGGGTTCGACACCAGGCGGGAGCCAATTTTCTGCTAGGATTTAACGACGATGTGCTTTCAGGTGTAGGCGACGTGGCCGTCGTCAACGAGGCGCCAGTGGTGACTTCGTCAATCTGGAGGATTTGCCGGCTCAGTCTTCGAAAATTCTCATAGAGTTAGGGTTTGCATATATATGTTCATAGGGGGTGTAAGTGTGCGTACGTTGTGAGTGGGTGTGTTGTACTGTGTAATCTCAAAACAAAGTATTGGTTAATCACATAGAAAAATACACATATACACACATCATCATGCAGACGCGTGCATGCCTTCTATATTTTTCTCACCATTGCACACCATTGTCATCGATCGTTCGTACTCCATATTTTTTTGTCATGCAACAGCAGACGTAGCCAACTGTGTATGCAACAAAGAAAGGGGCATATATGGTAATCCCGAAATGTACTTTTGCTATATTGTAATTATGTTAGCGTAGATATTAGTGTTGCATGTTGGATAAATATTTAATGATGATGATGACGATAAAATTAAATGGCATTGAATGACATATAGGCAAGAATAATTTATAAACAATTGAATGTGTACTGTTATCAGTGATGGTAATATGACATTTATAAATAATTAAATCCATGTTTATTACTGGCAAGAATGATTTCCTTGGCGGCTAACTGTCAAGGAAATAATTTGGTCTGGGTGCCGCAATACTTTTACCCTGTGTGTTCGCCGGCCGTCAGGGAAATCCTCTATTTCTTGTCGGGGAGTACTATTTCCATGTCGTTTTTTTCAAGCCAGGTTTAGTGTGGTAAAAATTGAAGCCATTGATTTTCCTTGATAGCCAGGCGTCACAGCTTCCCGTCAGGAAAATGTTTCCCTGAAACATCGTATCCCTGGCGGCTTTTGCCGGTTCACGAACAAAAGTAATTTCCCTGATGGTTTTTTGCCTTTCCCTGACGGAATTCGGCACACAGGGATATTTGGGTTTTCAGTAGTGTATTCTGGGAACAAGATTAGTGTATGCATTTAGTTAGCGTTGAGTATTTGTAAAAGGTGCAATATCAATACCTTGAGTAAGACAGCGTTTTCAGGTGGAATGGACTCAAACATGTTGCCAGCGACGAAATTCACATTGCCATCACCGGTGACGTCCTGGCCGATGACATGAGGAAGGTCTAGCACGGTGCACTTGATGCGTGGGAATGCGGTTGCGATGACCTGTGTGGCCGCGCCGTGGCCACCGCCCACGTCAACCAGCGAGCTGAGCCCGCGGAAGACACGGCCCTTGTCCAAAATAATCACTTCAAGGAAGAGCTTGCTATCAGCGACCATGGAGTCGTTCAATATTCTGTTCAGTGTGGCATCGGAGCTTGCCATCTCCCACTGTGAGCAGCCACGTGCCTGCTCAAAGAGAGATCCAGCGACCGCCGGCTCGCTCCTAAGCCAGTCACACATGCTGAAGAAGAAGGAGACGACGGGAGGGCTCACCAAGAACGGCACCATAGGGGAGAGGTTCAGCGACCCCACTAGGAAGCGGCACGCCGTCGTTAGCTTACACACGACAGCACCGGAGTCGTCGGCACCTGTGCCTTCCCCGTTGGTGACGGTGAACATGCCTGTAGTGCTGAGCAGCTCCATGAGGCGCCGGAGGTCTGCTACCTTGGCTGGATGCACCGCGGCGTCGGTCGCGATGTCAGTGAGGGTGGCGGCACCGCCCCGGCGGTGCATGGCATCAGGGATGCCAAGGTCCACGGCGCACTTGAGCGCCATGGACTTCACGTAACCAAGGACATGGCTATGGAGCTCGGCAAGAGCGACGAGTAAGTCCTGAGGGCTCACTTCGGCCAACAGTCTAAGCGCCATGTTGCTAGTAGTTAGCTTCTGAGCCAATAATTGCTTCTCTTTTGTGGCGCTTGGCTCTGCCTACTGCATACCAAGGCCTTTTATACACGAATCGGACGTCGAGGACGCATCAAAACTATCTATACCGAGTCACCACCACAACGTGTTGAGTGCTTAATTCCTCACGATATATATCTAAATAAAATGAGTTAGAATGCCTAAATATAACAACGTATGTCAAAGAAAGCAAGATGTTTGTTCTAAAGGGATACAAAATACTCCATTCAATCCCAAACATAAGTCCTTCAATCTTTTTCCATATGAACTAGTACGTGTAGTTTTTTTCTAAAGAAATGTGAACAAAATATAAGTCCAAATAACATTTTTTTTCCTCAAATCTCTATAAGTAAAACGACTATTAGTCACCAAGGTAGTTGGTCATTGTATACGTATTGTTCATCTCAATAGCTATTTTGTCACCAACATGGTTGGTCACATTATGATGGCTAAAATCTTATTATTATGTCTATATAGTGAACTACATTTATAATTGTTGTTGGTTACAAACTATATAGCAACCGACACAACTTTGGTAACTATATATATAACGCTGGTCAATAAAACCGTTTATCCACCAATAATCTCAAAATTGGTAACTATAGATCAACTTTTAGTGACCAACAAAAAAAAATCTTGGACACTAAAACTTGGTGACTAAAAATCTATTTTCTTGTAGTGAATGAACCATACATAAGTCTATTGATTACTTCGATGCACCTTTTGTTTATTTTTCCATGTCAACATTTGAACAAAAATATTAAGAAATAGAGCAACTCGCAGCCCAATCAGAGCGGATGGGCGTGGAAACATGTCATATGTAGGGATAGAACTTGTCGACAGACACTAGATACATCTGGGTACTGATATTTTTTTATAGATACTCAACTGAGAACCATAAGTCGATCTAGCTCCGAGTATTGAACAAAGTTTGTCTTGCAATCGATGCAATTTCCATTCAACGGCACAAGCACATGGGAGAGCCGGCTCCTTTGGCACTGGCAATGGCTAGTTACTGGGACGGATAATGGGAAGCAACCGTAAAGGATATCGAACTGGTCAATCCCTTGCCGATAGAGGGATCCGTTAAGAATTGGAAACCGTCCAACCAACGTCCTCTGGCCTTCCTCATGCTTGCTCAGACCCACCCACTGCTCCACGCAACACTGCCTACCTTGGCGGAGCCAAGAATTTTAGTATGAGTGTTCAAAGGTATCAAAATAACACCAAAACGTTTTTTTTAATCAAAAAGTACAGAATCACAATTGTCATATCAAAATGCAACAAGTTCTACATAGGCTAGAAAGTGAAATTTATTTCAATCCTCCATTCTTTCTCTTCAATATTAGTGAAAATATGTCATATAACACTCTAAGAGTATCTCCAATAGAGCCCATAAACCTTCCTTAAATCAAAATATTGGGATTTAATAAAACAAAATCTCCAACTGGACTCCAAAAACACCCCTTGTTTTTTCATAGCCCCTAAACTCCTCTCATTTGTAGCTACAAACAGAGAAAGAATTGGAGCTCCCATTCCTTGTTTTTTAAATGGAATTAATGTTTTTATGACCCCAAATGCTGGTGTGACCCAATCAAAAGTGTTTTAATCCACTTTTAGGAGAGGACTGTTGGAGGAGGAGAGAAAAATTGCCCCTCATAATTTTTTGGTTGCTCCTAAAAAACAGGTTTATGGGGCCAATTTTTTATGGGAGTCTCTTGAAGATGCTGTAATGATGGTTTCCTTGAAAAATTTATTGGGAGATGAACACCCTTGAACCGCCTATGTCGCCAGAGCTCCGCGCACATTTTTGTGGTTCCATAAGAGAACATAGCAATTTATTAACATATGCATGATGTTATGATCAAATGTACCATATTAATTATGAAGCCACTTGCAATTATCTCCAACCAAGCGGTACCATACTAGAGCTATCACATGAGTGAACCGGCCATTGTATGCATGTGGCCATCTTTAAAATTGATAAAAATCACTTTGATAAGAACATAATGAATACCTAGCTGTTGCATCAATTTTTGTATGGAGGGATGGGTTTCCACACGCGTCACTATGTTTGGATCTTGGGAGCTACTTCGTTTTGAAGTTTTCACTTCTCCTTTTCTTCATTGAAACAAGAAGCATTTCACTTCGTTTTGAAGTTTACACTTCTCATTTTCTTCAATGAAAAGATAAGCATTTCACTTCGTTTTGAAGTTTACACTTCTCATTTCCTTCACTGAAAAGATAAGCATTTCACTTCGTTTTGAAGTTTCCACTTCTCCTTTTCTCCATCGAAAAGATAAGCATTTCACTTCGTTTTGAAGTTTCCGCTTCTCCTTTTCTTCATCGAAAAGATAAGCATTTCACTTCGTTTTGAAGTTTCCCCTTCTCCTTTTCTTCATCGAAAAGAGAAGCATTTCACTTCGTTTTGAAGTTTCCACTTCTCCTTTTCTTCATCGAAAAGAGAAGCATTTCACTTCGTTTTGAAGTTTCCACTTCTCCTTTCCTCTCATGAAAAGAGAAGCATTTTCACTCGTATATTTTTATCTTGGAGTCAGAAATAACGGAAACATGAAAAACAAAGTAATCTGAGCGAAAACATATCGATATTGGTCAAAAAATGATAGTTCACATCGGACAAGTGCGATGTCGATGTGGCGGTCAGCCTATGTGAAAAAAAATGAGGAGACAATCAAGTGATATATTTTTCTCATGTGTATAGTGTAATCTTTAAGTACTATGTTTACATTTCTATCCAGTGATGTGCTGCTACATACACATATACAATCTGCGTGCTTGGATAATAACAAAAAGTATGAACATGATACTTGAAATAAAGTATGAAATAGTCAAATACTTGTATGTATCGAATGGAATGCTTCTAATAATCAATCTCACGCATATATGCACTATAATATCGGATAAAATACGAAAATTTCGGTTGTGATTTTCAGTAAATATGGCAATATGATAAAACGGATGGAAGAATGCAAATCATTTTTGAACCATATTTCATATTTGTCACTCCAAATACTGTCCAATTTTTGTAAATTTTTTACGATCGGGAAAAGTGTAAAAACGGCGTCAGTAGTTTTGGAAAATTACCGTTCCATTTTCATCCCTAAATGTACCCCGCATTATTTTTTTTTTTATGTTTCTCAACATACAAGTTGAATTTGAAGCTCAAATTTATGTGATGATATCTCACAGTACAACCCATTATTTTAAAATAATAATAACATATTTTAATACTATTTATATAGTTTAATAGCAATTAACATAACATACATACAAATGAAGTGAGAATAAAATCAACTTCTAAATCAATGTATAATCTTAAAACCCTAGAATGTTACACCTCTAGTTGCAGTTATAAGGAAGTTAACATATCATCCAAGTCCCCAATAAAACAACTTGAATATAGCTCGCAAACCATAGGAGATGAGAGCAATTGTATGACAGTGGTAGAGAAGGAAACCTTGCTATGAACCAATATAATATTGATATCATCTTAGAATATTAGTCTCTCTGTCCCAAATTACTTGTCATCCTGGCTATCTACCAGATTCATTGAATATTCTCTAAACCTAGATAACATGTGCGCCCAAGTTCACTGAACATTCTATGAATCTAGATACCAGAAAACACTCCAAGGATGAGAAGTAAATTGGGACGGAGGGAGTACTCTAGCCTCAAATGTGCGCCATTTATAGAACATCAACCATGTCTCCCATAAACTCTTTAAACATCACAATTTATGAAAAAAAATAGTTACCAAACTTCAGAGCTATATGCTCCAAAAGTATGGTTCTTGATAAAATCTAACATTGATAATATAAAGTAGTGGTGCGCAAAGTTTTATACTCTGATTGTGCCATCAAATTTTAGCTCCGTCGGGCCTGTCTCCTAGGGTACAGGGTGTGCATGTGTTAAGCACAAGTGATGTAATCTGTCTTTTAAAAAAAAATCATGTTATCACACCACATCGTTTTCTACTTACTGGTGAGGTACTCTTACGGGAGGTATAGTATATTTTGAAGTGCTGCATGCTCCCCTAGCTATGTCTTTTGTATATTTTAAAGTGCTGCACGCTCTACGAGCTTCAATTCTGTAGCTGGTAAACTTGCAAGCATTTGTGCTAACTTAGGGCTAGGAGGATTGCAGATATGTGGCCCATGATATCAGGTAGTCAGTCTCAAGTTATTGGAAACTTTGATTCCAGTTCTCAAAAAATACCACATCATCTTTTGCTTAGTTCTTAATTAATTAGGCACATCATCTCCTGGGTACCTACTAATACTTTTACTATGTACTCCAAGCAATATTTGTTATGTGCGGGGGCTTGGGGGGGTTTGGGGGGGGGGGGGGGGGGGGGGGGGAGGGGGGGCGGTGGGGGGTTGGTGGAGAGATTAGATGACTAGTTAGAACATCCGTTAATTTGGAGGAGCTAAATGAACGAGCGGTACGGTGTAGTCAAATCGGATTTCACACACTCTGTCAAGTTGCTAGGTGGATCAGCCAGTATAAAGCCTCTGCCAGACAAACCCCTTCAGGACCCAGCCATCTCTAGCACTCTTTCCCTCCCAGCAGCTTAAGTACACACTCTTTGTTTGGCCATGGCTATAACTCAGGCTAATGGTGCCGTGCGCGAAAGCCGCCCGAGGCGGCGACACGCAGAAGGCCCTGCAGCCGTGCTCGCCATAGGCACAGCGAACCCATCGGGCACCATCGTGCCGCAGGACGAGTTCGCCGATCAGTTCTTCCGCATGTCCAACTGCGATCACCTTGCTGACCTCAAAGGAAAGCTTAATAGAATTTGTAAGCATGCATATATGTTTCTTGCTGACACCGTTCCAATCCCTTGGTTAGCTTGCGCGCTTAAAATTTTTATTGATCTGATACTACATCCATAATATAAACATTTTTTACTTTGATCAAAATCAAATATTTGTAACATTGATTGTTAAGAGTCAGAGTAGTATTAAGATTGTTGCAGCCTAGGAAAAAAATTCTGGGAACAAAAAATTTTCAGAGGTCACCGACAAACATGAAATTTCGGAAATTTCAAGGAACAAAATTTATATTTTTAAAAAAAATTGACATATAATTTCAAAAAGAAATTGTCTCAAATCTATAAATCATCACGATTGCATGTATAAACAAGACAATTTGATCACACAAAGGTGGATTGGAACACAATTTTGATGCTACAGTTCATTTCGACTTTATTTCGAAGCCCACCTGAAAAAACACGAAATTTTGGATATTTGGGTGAAATTTCGCTGAAATGTTTTTCCTAGTTGCAGCTATATTCGTCATGAAATAGTCTGTCGTAACACATAACACTTTTTTATATAAATTATTTATTTACATATTACTCTATTCGTTCCAGAATAAGTGTAATTCTGGGTTTGGTTGACTGTGTTTTTCCCTAACTAACAATTTCTACAAATTCGGCCAACTTTAACACAAATTATATTTCTGGATTCACCATGAGAAATGTTTAGTAATTTATAATTTGCAGTCAACTTTGTATAAATCGTTGGTAATCAAAGAGAGAAAGAAAACATAGCCAACCAAATCTAGAGTGACATATATATATTTTGGGGCTGATGTAGTATTGTTAGAGCAGAGAAATTTTGTCTTTGATAAATGCTGGAAATGTTTACATTTCTATATGCAGGAGTATGTCATACTACATGATTAACACATTTTATATTAACCAGGAGAAATATTTTTGTAATTAATCTATAACTTGCATGTAAAGTTGATCAAATTTATATAAATTGTTTCTCGTCAAAGAGAATGACATCTGTTTTGGGACAGATGGAGTATTGTCAAAGCTTAAGAGTAGTTTGACTTTGATCATGCTTACATTTCTGGACGGAGTAGTATATCATACTAAATGATTAATCCAAAATTTCAGGCAAGAAAACCGGCATTGAAAAGCGTCACTTCCACCTGACGGAGGAAGTCCTCCTTGCCCACCCGGAGTTCCTGGACCGAGAGCTGCCGTCCCTGGACGCTCGCATCGACATGGTCGCCACCGCCGTCCCCAAGCTCGCGGAGTCCGCCGCGCTGAAAGCCATTGCCGAGTGGGGCTGTCCGGCCACCGACATCACCCACCTTGTATTCAGCACCTACTCCGGCTGCCGTGCCCCGAGCGCCGACCTCGAGCTGGCGAGGCTCCTCAACCTCCGCCCCACGGTGAGCCGGACCATCCTGAGCCTGCACGGCTGCTACGGCGGCGGCCGGGCGCTGCAGCTGGCCAAGGAGCTCGCCGAGAACAACTGCGGCGCCCGGGTACTGGTGGCCTGCGCCGAGATCACCCTCGTCTGCTTCGCCGGCCCCGACGGGAGCAACCTCGTCGGCCACGCGCTGTTCGGCGACGGCGCCGGGCCGTTCACCGGCGGCGAGCACCCGTTGTTCGAGATGGTCTCCGCCACGCAGACCACAATCCCGAGGACCGAGCACGCGCTCGGGATGCAGGTCGCCGGCGGCGGCATCGACTTCCACCTCGCCATCCAGGTGCCATCGCTGATCGGGCAGAACGTCGAGCAGTGCCTGCTCGGCGCGTTCAGGGCTTCGCTCGGTGACGACGCCAACGACCTGACGTGGAACGACATGTTCTGGGCGGTGCACCCCGGTGGCCGTCCGATCCTGGACAACATTGAGTCCGTGCTCAAGCTGGGGCCTAAGAAGCTGACCTCAAGCCAAAATGTGCTGCACGAGTACGGGAACATGAGCGGCGCCACAATTGTCTTCGTCCTCGACGACCTCCGCCGGCGTCGGGAGGAGGAAGGTGAGTTTCCGGAATGGGGGGCGTTGCTCGCCTTCGTACCGGGAATCACTGTCGAGACGATGGTGCTGCGCTCCCCACCGCGCAGCGTCAAAGAAAACTGAGTACCACGAAACTACAGATATTTATATATTAGCATGTTGCCCGTGCGTTGCTACGGGTGTTCTATAGTCAAGAAGAGGATGATGAATGAAAGAAACCAAGATTTACGAACATATATCCAGACAAAAACTTAGCTTGTATTTCACGGAGATGAGCAATTATAGGAATGATATATAAATAGTGCTAAAAAGGAAAAAAAATAAAATAAAAGGATGGACACCTCTGCTATATAGTATATGATAACTACTTTCGCAGCTTCTAAGCTTGTGTCATATCCAGCAATAAAATACGACCAATAAATTTTCTCGTACTTAAACATTTCATGTTTCGGTTTTTGTCTTTCCAATGTGAAAATTTTGATTAGTCCACCCTCGTAAAAGTCCATTTTCTACCTCAAACACTATCTTGTAACAATGTCACTCAAGCAATTGCCTTGTTGATGCTAAATCGCTTGGGCCACAATGATCACAGTTACATATACATGCAGATCGATGGTCTCGGTAAGAACAACAAAATTGCATCTGTCCACCTTTTGTACTATATAAAATCAAACCAGTCTGAAGCATATAACACTGTGCAACTTTTGCTTGTGAATTATTTGCAGGGAGCCTCTAGAAGCGGGTATAGAAATCACATGAGGCAATGAGCTCCAACGATAACGAAGGGCTAGGGTTAAAAAAAACACAAAAATAAAAGGACACGAGGTGTCGAACCTGTATCAAACCTGTACCATCATAGATGAGAACTGGGCTAACTTACCAACAAGGTACGCATCTCTTCATGGGATCAACAAAAATATACGAAACTAAATATCGTGTGCCAGGTTGTCATCTTCAACCTCGCTTCAAAGCGAAACAGAAACCAACGCCATAGACGCCGAGTAGAGCTCGTAGATCAGCGAAAACAAAGCGCATCATTGCCATGGGATAACCAAAACGGATTTGAAATAATCTCCTCTTCGTTTCCCCAAAAAGAAATTTTAAAATCCGGGTAGATTCAAATCCCTTCTCTCAATCGCTTCCGTGAAGGATTCCGTTTTCACCTCAGAGCCTACCCAATCCAGAGCAAACAATGTACCTCAGCGATGGCCACTCGAGGACGGCGGCGAGGTAGACGGGGGCGCTGGCACAGATACGCTCGGCGTACTTGCCGGCCTTGGAGCTCCTCTAGGCCTTGTTCGGCAGCATGGGAATGACTCCCGTGTAGGATCCGCACTAGGCATGGATTGAGTGATTCCATGCCTGTCACTTAATCCTACACCTTATGGGTTTGATTCCCACATATTCTAATTCCATGACCCAAAGTATTGTTCGGTTGACTGGGATCAAAACCATTGCAAAAGCTAAGCTCCCAAACCAGACAAGTGAACGACAGAGAACAACGATAGAGACAAACAGCAGTTCGTGTCACTGAACAGAGCACAACAACATAGAGAAACAATAGTTCGTGTAGAGAAACAACAAGTGTGATCAAGTTTACATCTGTTCTCGTAGTCTTGAAATGGTACTAGTGTATAGTTTGTTATCGTCCAAGAACCTGAGAAAGCAGCTAAGCAAGAGATACGTTGGATACACAGGCACATAGCTATTCCTGTTACTTCTTCTTGCATGCAAGTTCTTAATACCTTCAACAATGACAACAGCTCCAATAATTTTCAGACAAGACTTGCTGCTAATTCTAAAGGAAAATTACTGCAGCTAATTCTAAAGGAAAATTACTGCTGCTATTTTTCTGGATTCACAACTATAGACCAAAGGCCGTAGCCCTGCTTTCTGGATTCACAACAGCTAGAACATTCTCAGATTTCGATCTTCTTAGTCCACATGCACGTAGAACTGCTTGATACTCAGTCATTATCAACGTCTTGCACTGAGCTGAAACAAAACGGCGAAGATGTCATCAATAATATTGAAACTAAACAAAGAAAGGTAACCGGCAAGCAAAACACAAAAGCTATCTATATGCATTACTTGTGTAAATGTGTAGTATTTGGTAACTTAATGATTAGACTAAACCAAAGACTTACAGCTCCACACAAGAACAGCTGCCTTAGAAAGTAAATTAGAATAAAATTGAAATGTAGACTAAGATCTATAACAAATCAGCAGCTAGATACTCCAGGCACTTTTTTTAACACTAAGAATGCAAGTTACCAATTCAGAAAAATATGGCACAACAGTCAGATCAAGCACTCAGTGCCAAGATTGTGCAGCTACTGCACAAGAATTTTTTTCAGATCAGATTAGAAAACCGCGACTGCATAAATCAGACATGTTCAGACATTGAACATTGAACACTGCTATCTAAGCATCTGTTGAAGGATTTCCACGAATTGGAGATTACTTGGCTAATATGTCAGCACAGCACTTCATACATCTATACAAATCTGTGACTACTGCTGATTAAGCAACAACCGTGCATGGGAGCAACAAGAACCATGACTACTGCTGATTAAGCAACAACCGTGACTACTGCATGTGTATGGCATAAAGCAGCAGGAAGCAGATATGAAAACGATGAAGTTGTAAAATTGAAACTTGAGCAGAGATCTTAACAGGCATCCATTATCAATTGAGTACGGGCAAAACCAATTGAAAACGATGAAATGACAAATCTGCATTTCCTGCAGGTTTCAGGTAGCATCTTCACCGTTCAAGTTACTTCTGGAAACGATCATAACAGCACGAGTTGTGCACTACAGTATATGAAAGAAATCTACCTAACAAGAACGCAGGCAGATCTGCACTGAGACGCAAGAACTGACGCAAGAACTGAGGTTCTGAACCGAGATTCTTCAATTGATATCAACAACAGGTCATTACAGTGGACAGACCAGACACTCGAACACGCCCAGCGCCCCCATGCCCTACCCACGCCTCAATCCGCGGAAACCGGTTGTGCTTCAACTTCTCGCGCCGGTCCGCCCGGCGACCATCACCACCGTCGTGCAGGCCGCCGGCCCGGCCAAGATCCAAGAACCAAGACGAAGGGGAGAGGGAGACATCATACCGGCGAGAAAGCCGTGGTGTCGTGCGGTGCCATTGCCTTGGTGTCGTGCCGCGCCGCCGCCTTGATGCGCTGCGCCGCCCGTCGCCGTCGCCCTCGTCCTCGCCTTGTCTCGCCTTTCGGTTGCGTGCGTCTAGGAGTGGGAGTCGTTCCACGGGGTCGGAGATGAGGAGTGATTCCTAGCTGTTTGTTGGGCGCAATGGCCGGATTGGGCTCGGTGGGAATCCAGCCCATAGATAACCGAACGACATTTCCAGATTACTCCAGGATTCTCTCCAGACCATGAAAACCCACTGGATTTGGGCCCAAATCCTGGGCATTCCATGCCAAACGAACAAGGCCCTAAGTGGCCTTCTTCCCCGCGCAGGCACGGATTGACTTTCCGCGTCCTGCCATCACGCCGACGACGACGAGCTCGAGGCCGCTACCGAGGCAAACCTGGGCCAAAAAAAGGGGGCAAAAAATTGCAAGAATGGGAATCGAACTAGGGTTCACTGGAAGGGAAAGGGGAGCACTTGCCACTCGGCCACACGATCGATTCGTAAATAAATCAACTCGACTGCTATAAGACTAAAAGTAACTCGGACATTTGATGTGAATTTGACCCGAATTCAAACGAAAGTGGTCTGAAATCTGAAATTTTAGGCTGAAAACTCAGGCTGACGACCCACTTTAGACTTATTAAGTAGTAGAGATTCGTATATATATACATATATATAGAAACTATAATAAGCATACAGATCATGACGCCTACGCTTCAGCAACCAAAGAGCACACTCCGGGAGAGAGAACGTCAACGACGACCAGCTTCCGGTTTGCTCTTGTAAATCAAGGTCATGATGGCGGAGAACTGACGTCCGGGATTAACCTGGGAGATGGAGTCAAATCAAATTGTCCTCCAGAAAACATAATAATTTGTATTCTCTCAAACTGTAGGTGTTTCCGAAGGATTACTAGTATGGCTTCAAGGGTTGGAGTGTGTAATTTCAACAATTGTAGGGTGTAATTTGGACTTCCTCATATAAATAAATGTCCGTTCGCTACCTCTATTTATTGTTGTATCCATATATTTGTGACTCCCTTCGTTTTTAAATATATGACCAATCACTAAATATACCCTCTTCTTTTTCTTTAAACTTTTATTATAGCACATATATGAAAGTAATTAGTTACCAAAATGAAATCAATATCATTTTATATATCACAAAAATCATTTTAAATGCAACTAATATATTTATTTATTCACATAAACATTTACATAAATAACTAATAGAAAAAATAAATGGGGTCATATATTTGAAAATGAAGGTGTGCTTTTAAGCTTTCTAGACATTTCTTTTTCGGTTAGTCAATCGTGACTAGTAGAAGAATCGTCATCTAGGTCATTTTTTGTTTGGCCGTCCGTGACGGTGAACATGCCCGTAGCGGTGGGCAGCTCCATGAGGCGCCGGAGGTCTGCGAGCTTGGCCGGATGTACCGCAGCATCGGCCGCGATAACTGTGAGGGTGGCAGAGCCGCCCCAGCGGTGCATGACTTCAGGGATGCCAAGGTCCACGGCGCACTTGAGCGCCATGGACTTCACGTAACCCAGCAGATGGCCTTGGACCTCGGCAAGGGCGACGAGCAAGTCCTGAGGGCTCACCTCCGCCAAGAGTTTGAGCGTCATGTTGCTAGTTAGCTTCTTTCAGAGCAAATAATAGCTTGTCTTGTGGTGCTTGGCCCTGCCCTACCGCCTATCAAGGCCTTTTATACATGATAGAACGGTAAAGGGCGCAACAAAAACTATGTAGGAAAAAGCCAGGATAATTTCCAAGCCTGCAGAACTGATGAAAAGGAACATAAAAATGAGAAAACATTGCTTCAACTATATTTCATTAGTGTCCGGATCATCACCACGAGGAAATTTGGCTTTTGCTACGAAACATATTCCAACGATCTGTAAACTGTAGCGATAGATTAGATATATTGCAACTATTTATAATTTTGTGGCAAAAGGTTCATTCTATTGCCATGAATTCCAAATGTGGTTATATGTGTACCTCTCGTTGCAAGAGGTTGCCATGTATTGCTACCATTTGAAATGGTTGTAGCAGTCGTCTTTTCGTCGCGATACATCAATGTTACTGCCACGATTATTTTACGGTGGCAGTACGTCTTTGCTTTTTATTTTATTATTATTATTTTTTTTTTTTGACTTGAGTACGTCTTTGCCATTGCCACAACATGTTAGTGTCGCAATATCCAAAACACCGGTTGCAATATAAGAGAGCTATTGCCACAGCCAAAAAACTATGCCATTATATAAAGTCTCTTGCAACGTTTTACAATAAATCTTTGCCGCAAATTTATGCATGTCTACTGTTGACAGTCGTTATATCATAGTTTCGACCGTCACATAACTCAATGAATAAGGAAGAAATGCCTCCATACTTCTACAACCTGCGGCGCGACAAATTTTCTTTTGAGTTCAAGAAACCAGGCGATCGGATTGATCAGAGAGATTCGATTGCACAGAGAGAGAGAGAGGGGATGCTTCTTACGTGGCGGCGGAGGGGCCGAGGAGCGGGTTCTCCTTGAGCGGCTGGAAGGAGAAGCGGCGGAGGTACCTCCGGCCGACGCAGCCGCCGCCGTTGCTCGGGCAGTTGTTGTAGAACATGATCACAATGGACATGGCCACGTTGGCGACCACCACCAGAGGCACCAGCCACGACCGGTGGTGCCGCTTCTGCGCCGCTGCGTGGTCGTAGTAGAACGGCGACGGATGCTGCTGCTGCGGCGGCGGGTACGGGTACGGCGGCCGCCACTCGTGTTGTACTGCCTCGGCGGCGGCTTGATCCCCATCGTCGTCGCCGGCGGCGGCGGCGCCCTCCCGGCCTCCACGTCGGCGTTCCACATCGCCTGATCACCAACGGAGGACGCGCTTCTTGGCTGCTCTTCTCCCTATCTCCTCTCCTCTCCTCTTGGTGCAATTGCTTGTTTGTTCAGGTTCTTGCTTGGGGTAGGGTGGAGATGAAGAGGAGAGGGGACTGTACGCGGAGACGACGACCGGGGAGACTTTTAATCGGTGGGCTTATGCGTGTTTCTTATTTGATCTCTTCCTCTTAGAAAATTATACTCCTTTTGCCCCCAAAAGAAATCGACCGCTTATAATTACTCGTGGTTGTTGGAGAGAGAGACACGACACGAGGAGTTGGCAGGACGTTTTCCACAGAGCTTTTGTGGGTTCGAACCCGGACTTGAGGTGATGACGCGATTAGAAGTTGACCCGTCCGCTCTCGTGATGGTACAGTACAGCTGAATCTTTTTACCTGTCTAAACTTTAGCTTAAACAAAGGGTAAAGTACCCTGACATCGCATTCGCATACAGGTCAACGATGACCTGAAGCTTGGCAATGTTGAGCTCCCGGTTACACTGCATACTGTAAATCTTCTAAGATCTTGGAGCTTCGAAGAACAATTTTCTATGATCTGAGGCAAACAAACATTTTTTTAGCGAGTTTAAACAAGCTCCTAGAGCTTCTAGAGTTGAACTACTAATGTTATTAATACGGCATCCCGAGTACTCTGGGGTTTAGGTTAGTTTTCTTCATCGGATTCGTGTAAAACAAATTCAACTTTCCTGGCCACTTGGACAGGCTAAGCGTGGATCCTCATGGCGCAGGTAACTTTCAATCGTTACAATTGAAAGCTCTTTTTGATGGCGAATGTGATATGACGGCCGCGTCAGTTCAACATTGCCATTTCAACGAACCATTTCACGCGTTTCTGCAAAGGGTTCCAGTTCGTTTTCCTTCTTTTTGAATCAATATTCTTTTTCTCCTGGTTTTGGGTGCAGTTAAGCTTTCACGACTTGTGGATGATGGATCGAATCCGATGTTGATCCACATCCAATTTAGCCCATCCTTGCATTCATCCTTCCTTGACGTATTTGCAAGAAACAGCCTGTACCCAGGTTATTTCCTCTGCCTTTTTTTGCAAAATATAGCAATCATCTTACTATCAAAGACTCCGTTTTCTGGCTGTGCCGTCCTGGCATTTCGTTTCTCAATTGCTCCAGTTGGCACCACATATGAATCCTTTCGTAGTGCGATCCCACGCTAAATAAATCCTCTAAACAAAGATAAATGCCACACTGGTTTTCCACTGTGCCCAGCTTTGAGCTAGAAATCCTCTCGTGAGAATTGATTAGTGATAATCCATCAAACGCTGAACTGGAAGCACTTTTCTCGAATTTCCCATGAATAACGTGGAGTGGTCTACAGATATTTCTTTTTAGTTGTTTAATTCCCTTGCGATTGTGTCGCCAAATGCCACTGCAGTTTCTTTGGCTTTGGAACACGTGGTCTCCTGCACACGGCGACGGACGGCTTCCTTGCTTTGAGACACCTGGAGACAACACGGCGACCGTGTCATGGCACAAAACTGGTTCGCACTGTCGCACAGGTAAGAACTTACAAGACCGAGTCGGCTTAACAAGATGATTAGTTACGAAATAGAACAGGCCCCGTACGCTCTGCAGTTTCGTGGCGTCGCTGCTACTTACGCCATTTTAATTATGAATAATCTATTTTAATTACGAAATAGTTTCGGTCATTATATCCTTACCTGCATTTTAATTATGAATAACCTATTTTCACATGTACCTCTAGTTGTTAGTGTGCAGGTGAAAAAATAGGGAATATCCAGGTGAACTAACTGAAGGCCAATGCACCTGGATTAGAAGCAACAAGGCCAGAGGGGAGCCACCTGCCAAAGCCCAGTCCAGGAGGGGCCAGGCCCAGGTCGGCCGACCCCCCTAGCCAGGTCGGCCGACCTGCTCTGGTGGCCCCCTGGGCCCATCTTTCTTTGGCGGTTTGCCACCGACCTCTGGAGGTCGGTTCCACCTGCAATTAATGCTACCGACCTACGGAACCGCCTCCAGGAACCGACCTCCAAGTCTATAAATAAAGGAGTACCCCCCTCCTAGAGAACACACACCACTTGAGGCTCATTCCCTCCTCCTCACCTTTGGGCTAGAGGTTGTCTAGGTAAAGTTAGGCTAAGTAGTGGGCTGCTCATTGCTACCAAGTCCATTGGAGAGTTGGGTATGCTCTTGTATCCTTTTCTCCTTTTGTAAGACTTGGTATTCATTAATGGATAACCATTCATCGTTTAGTAGTTATGTGCTTATGCTGTTCATTTGCAGTCTAGTGTTCTTGTATGAGCGTTCGTCGTTCGTTCATGATCGTTCATCGTTCGTTCGTCGTTCATCGACGAACGTTCGAGGGCATTCATCGGGCGTTCTTCGTTCGTTCGTACTCGATCATCGATTCTGAATGTTCGTTCTTCATCGTTCGTCGTTCATCGCTCGTTCTTGAGCGATGAACGCCTTTGCATAGCGTAGTACTAGATTTGATCCTTGTCTAGTTTGTACTAGTTTGGGTTGGTGTTTATGACTATATATCGGGTCTATTGTCCCACAAGGGAAGCTCTAGGTTTACCGCCCTGCGGGGTGCCTCGAGAGATCTAGAGTTATGGTTAGTGCTGCTAGCATGGTGCTAGGATCCCTTTTCATCCTTGGTTATGCATGTGCCCCACAGTTTGTAGAGGTAGGTGGCAGGTGGTGACAGCCCTGTCCACCCTTCCGTAATCCTCCATGTTCGGGTATGGCATAGGAGTTTATACAAAAGGCCGACGTGGCCTGGCAGACCAGGCCTGTACCGGATCTCCCAATGATATCTAGGCGTAGGTGCTAAGTCCTTGCTAGCATGAACCTGATATTAGGTAGAACCTTAGTACGCTCAACGATGATGTACTTATGAGTAGCAACCCGTTAGTTAGTCTACTCTCCTACTTAGACTTACCTCTCGCCTTTTATTAGAGAGTGGAATACCTCTGTGTGTGTCACACTATCCATTATCTATCTTTATCACTTACCCCTGCATTGGATTATGGATTTGCCCTATCATTGTAATTCCATTGAGCATAAGTACAATTGTCGACCATGTCTTCCTTTGGGAAAATATAAATAACGATACACCGGAATACTCTTGGGTGAAATGCTACAACGGGTTATCCGTGCGCTTGCGGATCCTCTTTATCATGGGAATGCCGATAGGACATCTCTAGCACTCGTTGCTAGTGGTGGGCTATCTGGTAACATTATTGCAAGACTCTTTAACCCAAACACCGGTGTGCTGTAAGGGACGCCAATAAGCATTTCTGGCACTATTACCGGGGAAGACATTGGTTAACAAAAGTATAATGATTGCTCATGGTTACACATGATAAGACTTAACCATTGCCCATGCAGGCTAACCTTGATCTGTTTTCTCTTTGATGTGAAAATAGGATAGTGTATGAGCGGTTTCAACTTGCCGCAGAACTTTGTTGATAATCCAGAGTCACTTGTGAGAAAGACCCGATCACGCGCCGACACTTCCTCACAAGGACTTGCGCCAAGCGAGCCCGCATCTCCCGCACCTCAATCTCCAATTATCATGGCTGCTGAAAGGACCCTTCGTGATTACTCTGCTCCCACCGTTGCCAATGTGCCTATTAGGCCCGATGTCAACGCTAGAGAGGCAGGATTTGAAATCAAAGCCAGCCTAATCACTATGGTGCAAACTATTCCCTTTTGTGGAAAAGCAACTGACGACGCCAATACTCATCTTCAACGGTTCCTTGAGATATGCAACACATCAGCAACCCCTGGAGTCAATCAAGATGCTATCCGACTCCGATTGTTTCCCTTCTCACTCTTGGGAAGGCGAAGCAATGGTTTTATGCCAACCGTGCTGCCATTGACACTTGGGACCGATGCTCATCAGCGTTCCTCTCTAAGTTCTTCCCGTTGGGCAAAACCAACGCCCTTCGAGGAAGAATATCAAGCTTCCAGCAATCAAGCAATGAATCCATCGCTGAGGCATGGGAAAGGCTTCAAGAATACATATCCGCCTGCCAGCATCATAGGATGGAAGAATGGCTTATTCTTCAGCACTTCTACAATGGGTTGACACCCACAACCCGTGAACATATGGATGCTGTTGCTGGAGGAGCTTTCTTCTCTAAAACTATTGATGAAGCCAAAGATCTTATTGAGAAGATGGTTTCAAATCAAGGGTGGAGTGATGAAAGACTCCAAACACGCTCTAAAGGCGTGCACCCTATGAAATAAGTTGATATGTTCACCGCCAAGGTTGACCAACTTCTCAAGCGTTTGGACGATTTCAAGGACTTCGGCACTGTTCGTGCCGTTGATTCACGCATGACATGTGAAGAATGTGGAGACACTGGCCACATGGGAATCAATTGTCCTACTCATACCCAAGAAGAAGCATGCTACATGAACAACAACAATGGGTATCGTCCAAACGGTGGATAAGGTTTCAATCAAAACCGTCCACAATATCGAGGAGGTAACAACTTTTCTGGTTACAACAATCAGCCTTCCTTGAGGGATCTAGTTCATGGCCAAGCTAAGATCAATGAGTCTATCAACAAGAAGCTTGCCACCAATGATAAGAGTCTTGAAGGCATCAATTCTAAGTTAGAGGGATTATCTTCTGCTTTCAAGAATCAGTTGAGCTTCAACAAAATGATAGAAACCCAAATAGCTCAACTTGCTGCTCTTGTTCCTACCTCGAGTTCTGGGCAAATCCCGGGGCAACCCGAGTCTCCCGTTGAACAAGTTAATGCTATCACTATGAGAGGAGATATGTTCTCTCGTGAAACTAACCATGTAGGGAAGAACAAGGCAGGATCATCCATCATAAGGGATTATTGACTTCTCACCATTCCTTGCAAAATTGGGGGTCAACACTTCAGCCGTGCTTTATGCGATCTTGGTGCTAGTGTGAGCATCATGCCGAGGGCAATCTTCGACAATTTGGGTTACGTGGGTCTAACTCCCACAACCATGCGGCTACAATGTTGGGGATAGCCATATGTACCATAGGCTAGAACTCCCCATTTTGTGTACAAAGATGCCAATGTGTAGGTTTAGGACCTATTTGTAAGGTCTAGGGGGCTTCAATGTAGCTTCTAGGGACCTCTTTGTAAAGTCTGAGGACTTATGTGTAATATTTATCCCCACCAATGGAATAAATGAGAAAGAGCCATCCCACCTCCCCTATAAATACAGCCCAAGGGCTTGGGGAAGGGGACTTTTGGCCATTGGCTCATATGACCTCCTCTCTCGGTCTATTCCTTCCTACCCTTCGGGTGTTCTTCGTTTATCTTCGTATAATCTCCCTTCCTCTTCGTTCTCTCTATGTTCGGAGGTGTAAACCCCAACATTGGCGCCCACCGTGCTCGGCACGAAGTTTTTTCAGTTTGAGAGAGCGAAGTGACGGAGAAAAACCAAAACACTTCGGAAAAATCAAAAGGCTTCGGCTTTTACTCTAGCAAACCAAAACACTTCGAAAAAACCAAAAGGCTTTGGATTCACTGTAGCAAACCAAATCACTTCGGCCATTAGCGAAGCTTTTTTCACTATGGCACACCAAATCACTTCGGGTGCCGAAGCATATCTGCATACGCGCAAATGAATTTCCGAAGGTCCAAGCAACGAAATCTGCACAGCATTTATTATCCACCGAAGGTCATGTTTTCTTTATTTCATTATATAATATTACCTCTTATCTGCACTTTGGATTTTCCATGTGAATAATTTTCTAACCAAAATGCCCCCTGCATGGCTTGCAGCGAATCTTCATTGAAAACAATATACCGGAGGTCAAGTGCGAAATACTAGATTGATATATATGGAGCTTCGTCCTTAATTCATCAAGCGAAGCTTTTTTGCAAATATAATGGCAAGCAAAGCCGTGTGTTGCTACTTCGTCTAAGTACATCCACCCCAGACGCTAATTAATGACATACACCCCGGAGGTGCAAGAGACAAGCGAAGCTCACCTGGGCAATTTCATAAACGAAGGTCATGTTTCTCGTCGACACTGTCAATATGGAGACAAACGCTGTTCTGGTTCTAGACTTCAGTTTTGCTAGTCACTTCGGCTTTACGATCATGTAATATATTTCACCTCCGGAGATATTTCAGGAAGCTATGTACAACCCATAATGGGGCTTCGCCAGTTCATCAAACCTTTGAATCTTTCTATTATCTTGTTTCCTGTGGAAGCAAAGCTACTTGCTACGTTGGTCATAATTCATACTTCCTAAGATAAGTAGTATTCACCTTCGAAAATAAAAGTTTAGCATCACCGTTCTTGTCACCACAAGACTTTCGGCGAAGCCCTTTTTGGTTCCTTCTTCAAAATACTAGAGAACATTTATCAGCATGGAGCATGCCACTATGTTCATAACCGAAGTATATTCGTCAGCGAAGCGAAAAGCAAAAGTCCACGTCCAAACAATGGACAACTATTATCCGAAGGCCTGGCTCAAAGCTTCGGCATTCCTTGACCAAAGTTGGGATTATTCTATTATATTTTATCATCCTCTCCGGTGGAAGAAAGTTCACAGTTATCTGGTTTGGTTTTCTGAAGCTAAGGTCACCTGAGCAAATTCATCACCGGAGGTCTGCATAGAAGCTGCTGTCCACAAGAACAAGCTGTTGTATTATTGAAGTCAATCAATTGCCGAAGCTCTCTCATGCAGTTTCTTCGGCTCTGGTTAATCAGTCTATGCCAAACACAACAAACATGCGAAGTCAATCAATTGCCGAAGCTCTCTCATGCAGTTTCTTCGGCTCTGGTTAATCAGTCTATGCCATGAGCGCCACCCGCCTACGCGCGAAGCTTAGCATCTGCAGAATACCAATCACCCAAAGTTTATATCAGCTGGATATTCCCTAGCGAAGCTTATGATTGCTTTTCTCCGGATAAAAATGGAGCCCAAAAGATTGAACAAGTGTCGGAGTTATTTTAGCTGCAAAACAACATGTAAAGGTCATGTTTCTTTTTCCCACAAGTCATTTTTTCCTGTCATGCGAAGCAAACCTGCTTCGCTTCGGGTTTTAATAATTTTTTAAGCAGTTATCATGCTATTCTCCTGTTTATCGTTGGGAATCATTTTTTAATGATTGACACTACTTTTGTCATAGTACTTACCTTGTAAGACAAGCAGTGTTTACCTTCGGAAATAAAAAATTAAGCAAAGCTAAGCTTTTCTGTTTTACCGAAGGCAACAGCTTTCCTCCGGCAAAATTTTCTTGAAAGCCGAAGCAATTCTTTTTTCCTGCCCTACGAAGCAAAATTTTCCTCCGGATTTTTAATAGTGTCTTAGGCTGGTAGTATGCCTTGATTTAGCGAAGCTAGCACTACTTCTCTTTTGCCGAAGCTAAGCTAGTGTCTGAATTCTTCTCCGAAACTAGTGCTTCTCTAATTTCTTCAGTGCTACAAGCTAACTGCTATAAGTTGGTACGAGCTCCCCGTTTGACTTTAATTGCATCGTCCAATACTATGACGTGATACAGCAATAAAAGTAGTTGTTACTGTCTCACCAAGGTAACACTTTTCTTCAACCAAAGTGTTTTTGAAAACGAAGTCATTTCCTTCGTGTCTTGCAAACCGACCTGATGCTTCCGGGTTTATACGTTCACTGTCTTAACAAGCTGGCAGTGCTATAATTTCCTGTTACAGAACTGGCCCGCCTTTCTTTTAGCGAAGTTTCTTTTAGCGAAGCGACAAGCACCGCTTTTCCTTTCACCAAAGCTGGCTCCGTTTAGTACCAGTGCCAGTAGGATAAAATTAAATTGTTACTTTTCTTTTCTCTCCGCTGATACAAGTCAACTAGCTGCTGTAAGCTATGTACTTTTGTCCGTCGGCAAGTCACCTTTTAACTTCGTAGTTACATACTACTATGCGCGGCAGTGTCAATCTACTCTGATATTTTGGGCGCGAAGAGCATTTTTTCTTGGTTGACAGGTCTTCGGATTTTAGGATTTTTTACAAGTCCCATTAATCTTTAACCTCACTCATGTGTGTAGACTCTTTTTTCTCTACTCTTAATTTGAACTTTTCATCCTGGCTATAGTTTGTACCTGGTAACACACGCGGTTGCTTTGCGCATACCCCAAAAAAAAAAAAAAATTAATCAACGCTATCTTGTGCTTCGTCTGAAGAAACCTTAAGA
The DNA here is from genome assembly GCA_007726485.1 of Eragrostis curvula. Taxonomy (NCBI): domain Eukaryota; kingdom Viridiplantae; phylum Streptophyta; class Magnoliopsida; order Poales; family Poaceae; genus Eragrostis; species Eragrostis curvula. The sequence continues at coordinate 4,312,859 of RWGY01000034.1, read as the reverse complement.
GCTTGGCCTGACACTTTTTAGCGAAGTGGGCATGGTCTATCTTTTTTACCGAAGCTAAAAACACCGTTTGTTAACAAAGCGGCCGGGCATGGTTTAGAACCGAAGGCCAACAGAGCTAACTGCTCTTTTGCTTCGCACTTTAGTGATCAACGAAGCTCATTTTTAAACCTTACTCCCAAAGGACATGTTTGCATCGGATATGCTAGACTATGGGCTTGTTTTACACCACGGTACAACTAAGGTTGTTCTCACTCATTTGCTTAAGTTAATGTAATAGCGAAGAGTTTCACTTTTTAGCACATGCACCCATGCATATTTTCGTACTAACATGCAGGACACCCATCTCTGCACTTCGGGTTTCTTCTCTCTGTCTCTAAGTCAAAGAATTGGTACATCATATATTGTTCTCTCCAAATAAGCGATCATCATCTCTATTGGGACGCTTTAACAAAACAGTGGATCTCATTGGTTTCTGGCCCTCATCACCTATATGGCACCTAACCATATTGGTATTCCACAAGAATCTATTGGACACTCAGTATCCTGGTTTTTCGGGGTAATCTTCTTTGCCATTTCTCTGGTCATCATCAAGTACAGGTTCATGCCTTCGCTACCCTATCTGCTAATAAGTTTTTCACATGATGTACGTACCCATCTACCTATCTTATGATTTCTCTAAGCATTTCTATCATATGGCTACAAAAATTTTATGATATGAGCTTTTTGCACATGAAAACTAACCCCTTTTGGTAAATCCATACTTCAGGCCATGAACCAATTGCTTATGCAGGTTCTCAAATATCAACTATGGTTTCTCATTGCAGGGTCTTTCATATGCCTAATCGGCTAACCCTGTACAAATACATTTGATCTTACATTTTCATCAAAATATTCCCCAAATAGCGAAGCATATGCTTTGAGCGTTGATGCGAACTTCATCTAAAGTTCGCCACATCAACAAGGGTTTCAAAACCCTTAGTTTATAAACCTTCGAGATAATCAACTCTAGTGCATCTCTTCGGCTTATCAAGTGTAATTAGGCCGAATATAGAAAGCCCAAGAGGCCACGAAATGCCCAAGAGGCAAGTTTCCTTTCTTCAAAAAAAAAAAAGAATGGAAACGAAGGTTAAAGACACCTTCAAAAATCCCTAAGGGGCTAAACATCATTGTGTGTTATTGAAGTTTTCACTTCCTCTTCTCTGAAACGAGAAGCACATCACTTCATTTTGAAGTTTTCACTCCTCTTCGTGAGAAGAGAAGCATTTGACTTCGTTTTGAAGTTCAAAACCCTTCGTTTTGAAGTATAACACTTCGTTTTGAAGTATAACACTTCGTTTTGAAGTTTTCACTTCTCTTCGTGAGAAGAGAAGAGAAGCATTTGACTTCGTTTTGAAGTTCAAAACCCTTTGTTTTGAAGTGTATAACACTTCATTTTTAAGTTCTCTTCATGAGAAGAGAAGCATTTATCTTCGTTTTGAAGTTTTCACTTCTTCTTCTCTGAAACGAGAAGCACATCACTTCATTTTGAAGTTTTCACTCCTCTTCGTGAGAAGAGAAGCATTTGACTTCGGTTTGAAGTTCAAAACCCATCGTTTTGAAGTATAACACTTCGTTTTGAAGTTTTCACTTCTCTTCGTGAGAAGAGAAGAGAAGCATTTGACTTCGTTTTGAAGTTCAAAACCCTTTGTTTTGAAGTGCATAACACTTCGTTTTTAAGTTCTCTTCATGAGAAGAGAAGCATTTAGCTTTGTTTTGAAGTTTTCACTTCTTCTTCTCTGAAACGAGAAGCCTTTATTTTGAAGTGCATAACACTTCGTTTTTAAGTTCTCTTCGTGAGAAGAGAAGCATTTAGCTTCATTTTGAAGTTTTCACTTCTTCTTCTCTGAAACGAGAAGCCTTTGTTTTGAAGTGCATAACACTTCGTTTTTAAGTTCTCTTCGTCAGAAGAGAAGCATTTAGCTTCGTTTTGAAGTTTTCACTTCTTCTTCTCTGAAACGAGAAGCACATCACTTCATTTTGAAGTTTTCACACCTCTTCGTGAGAAGAGAAGCATTTGACTTCGTTTTGAAGTATAACACTTCGTTTTGAAGTATAACACTTCGTTTTGAAGTTTTCACTTCTCTTCGTGAGAAGAGAAGAGAAGCATTTGACTTCGTTTTGAAGTTCAAAACCCTTTGTTTTGAAGTGCATAACACTTCGTTTTTAAGTTCTCTTCATGAGAAGAGAAGCATTTAGCTTCGTTTTGAAGTTTTCACTTCTTCTTCTCTGAAACGAGAAGCCTTCGTTTTGAAGTGCATAACACTTCGTTTTTTAAGTTCTCACTTCTCTTCGTGAGAAGAGAAGCATTTAGCTTCGTTTTGAAGTTTTCACTTCTTCTTCTATGAAACGAGAAGCCTTTGTTTTGAAGTGCATAACACTTCGTTTTTAAGTTCTCTTCGTGAGAAGAGAAGCATTTAGCTTCATTTTGAAGTTTTCACTTCTTCTTCTCTGAAATGAGAGGCCTTTGTTTTGAAGTGCATAACACTTCGTTTTTAAGTTCTCTTCGTGAGAAGAGAAGCATTTAGCTTCGTTCTGAAGTTTTCACTTCTTCTTCTCTGAAACGAGAGGCCTTTGTTTTGAAGTGCATAACACTTCGTTTTTAAGTTCTCTTCGTGAGAAGAGAAGCATTTAGCTTCGTTTTGAAGTTTTCACTTCTTCTTCTCTGAAACGAGAAGCCTTTGTTTTGAAGTGCATAACACTTCGTTTTTAAGTTCTCTTCGTGAGAAGAGAAGCATTTAGCTTCGTTTTGAAGTTTTCACTTCTTCTTCTCTGAAACGAGAAGCCTTCGTTTTGAAGTGCATAACACTTCGTTTTTTAAGTTCTCACTTCTCTTCGTGAGAGGAGAAGCATTTAGCTTCGTTTTGAAGTTTTCACTTCTTCTCTTAAACGAGAGGCATTTCACTTCGTTAAGAAGTTTTCACTTCATTTTGAAGTCTACCACTTCGTTGTGAAGTTTTCACTTCTTCTTTTCTCACGAAGAGAGGTTTCACTTCGTTTTGAAGTACAACACTTCGTTTTGAAGTTTTCACTTCTTCTTCTCTGAAACGAGAAGCATATCACTTCGTTTTGAAGTTTTCACTTTGTTTTGAAGTCCCCACTTCTCTTCGTGAGAAGAGAATCTTTTCACTTCGTATTGAAGTTCATAACACTTCGTTTTTAAGTTCCTACTTCTCTTTGTTTTGAAGTATATCACTTCGTTTGGAAGTATTTCACTTCGTTTTAAAGTTTTTGCCTCTCTTGATTGAGAAGAGAAGCATTTCACTTTGTTTTGAAGTTTCCACTTCACCTTTTCTTCGAAAAAAAGAAGCAATTCACTTCGGAATTGAAGTTTTCACTTCACCTATGCCATTACTTTGGCTCGAGGGGCTCGTCGTCAACTCCGACATCATCTTCGCCATTACTTTGGCTCTAGGGGCTCGTCGTCAACTTCGACATCATCTTCACCATTACTTCGGCTCGAGGGGCAGGCCATCATCGACATCACCTTCACTTCGGCTCGAGGGGCTCGCCGTCATCATCGGCATCGTCATCGACGTCTCCTTCACCGATACTTCGGCTCGAGGGGTTCGCCGTCATCTTCGGCATCGCCATCGACTTCAGCTTCGCCGTTACTTCGGCTCGAGGGGCTCGCCGTCATCTTCGGCACCGTCATCGAATTCACCTTCACCGTTACTTAGGCTTGAGGGGCTCGCCGTCATCTTCGGCATGGTCATCGACTTCACCTTCGCCATTACTTCAGCTTGAGGGGCTCAATGCCAACTTTGGCATCGCCATCAAGCCCTCGCCATTTCATCGGCTCAAGGGGCTCGCCGTCAACATCTGCATCATCGGCAACACGTCATCTACTTCGCCAACACCTGTACATCTACTTCGACTACCACATTGTCGACTTCGACTACTCCATGGGTGAAGCTTCTCTCACAAACACCAGCCAAGAGGGGCTAGGGGTGGTACCGGAGGGTCATCACCCAAAAATTGTTGCCTGATGCACGTGATAGAAGACTTCAAGGCACAACATCGTCCTTCGGCCACGACTACTTCGACTACTTCGTCTACAGCGACTGGGGGTGGTACCGGAGGATCAGATCACTCCAACGATGACTACGACTACTTCGTCTACAACAACACTTGGAGCAGTCGGCCATCATAAAAGCTGAAGCTATCATCATATGAAGCAACCAAATATAGTAGTCAACTCATGTGTGAACCCAAGTGTGAGCGTGCTCTTTTCTCCATTCCCTTTTTTCCCACAGGGTTTTTGGGATGGAGTTTTTAGTGAGGCGCTCACAGGATTGGCTGCTAAGGACAATCCTTAGCACCAGAGTTTGAGCTGTAGTTGGCCTCTTTGCGTAAGAGACATCTATTAGGTCTTGTTGTGCCGATCAAGACAAAATAGATGAGGGGCTGGTGTTGGGGATAGCCATATGTACCATAGGCTAGAACTCCCCATTTTGTGTACAAAGATGCCAATGTGTAGGTTTATGACCTATTTGTAAGGTCTAGGGGCTTCAATGTAGCTTCTAGGGACCTCTTTGTAAAGTCTGAGGACTTATGTGTAATATTTATCCCCACCAATGGAATAAATGAGAAAGAGCCATCCCACCTCCCCTATAAATACAGCCCAAGGGCTTGGGGGAGGGGACTTTTGGCCATTGGCTCATATGACCTCCTCTCTCGGTCTATTCCTTCCTACCCTTCGGGTGTTCTTCGTTTATCTTCGTATAATCTCCCTTCCTCTTCGTTCTCTCTATGTTCGGAGGTGTAAACCCCAACATACAACTCGCTGATTCTACCACTCGTCGTCCTATGGGAATTATTGAGGACGTCCCGGTAAAAATCCGAGGCTGCTTCATTCCCGTTAACTTCGTAGTGTTGGAAATGGCGGTCGACAAGGAAACTCCACTCATCTTGGGAAGACCTTTCTTAAGAGCCACTGGAGCAAACATCAATGTGATGAATGGATAAATCCGTCTCCATCTCAATGGGAGAAGAGAAAGATTTCACTTTCAGCCCAAGACAGAGCATTGCTCCATGATCACAATCAAGTATGGCCCAAATGAACAAAATATCCAAGAAGTTGAAGTGAGACCCCGTCAGAAGGACAGCCTCATTGCCTTCATGAAGGATTATCTTCCGAAAGAGAACCTTTCATTTAGCAAGGTTGACAAGAAACCTGCTACGGAGAGGCCAGGACTATGGGCTAAGAAACTCTATCCAAAATTTGAGAAGCCCATCCCAAAGTCCGAGAAGTCCATTCCAAAATCCAACAAGCCACCTACTCCTAAGAGGAAGAAGCAAGTGTGGCAACCAAAGGCGAATCCTTCTATGCCTCCATCTCCAGAGGCGGGATCCTCGTCATCGAGCTAAACCCGATGGAGAAGTCCTAGCGCGTCAGACTTTAAATGACGTTGCCCTGTCCGTCAGGAAAATCGGCATTATCCTTTTTATTTGGTTTTCTCATTCGATTCTTTTATTTTGATTCTTTTTGAGTTTTTCCAACCATCACTTGCATTTTTGGAAAAAAATTTCAAAACACCTTGCATATTTTTCCTCCATCACAAAGATTTATTTGGATTTTTCCACCAGCATATTTGATTTTTCCCTCACCATGCATATAAAATCAATTTCAAAAATATTTGGTTCTTCAAAATTTTCCACTCTCTTTTGTGAAAAGTTTTGGACTACCTCTGTAGCACTACAATAAATTTTTCACATATTGGAATTTCTTCCCAACATTTTCTCTTCTAGTTTTGCTTTTTCCAAAAACCATTTGAATTTTTGAGGCATATCTTTATTTGGAAAACTTTCTGAGCAATATTTTTGAGGATTTTCTGGACATAGCACCCAAGGTCATGGAAAATATGGCCGTTGGGAGCTGTGGGCCAAGAGGGAGGCCCAGTGGGGCCAGGCCTGCGTCGGCTGACCCCACCTGCCAGGTTGGCCGACCAGGGGTAGCCGTTGCTGCCCCCCTCCTTTGCTCCAACGGTCACCTGCCCTATGCAACGTTCAAAAACGGCTGCATTGGCTCGTGTATAAATGGAGGAGGCCGGCCATTGAGCTCTCTCCCTCTCATGTTCTCATTTCCACTCCTCACACACTTCACTCTCTTGCTCTCAAGTTTTCCATTGCACTCACTTGCTTCTAGCCTCAAAATTCTGTAGAAATCTTTTTGTGTTCAGTTTGCTTTTTGGTTTGCAACTTGTGTTTTCATTCGAACAACCGACGGTTTTGCCGATTTGATTTTCACACAACCCGTCAGAGTTCTCGTTCTTGTTTTTGTGCTCTCGCGTGTGCAGCAATGAAGAAGTTATTCGGGAGGTCCCGAAGCACAAGCTCAAGCTCCTCTCGACCATGCACTCGCGCGCGCACTGCCAAGCAAGCACCAAGCCCACAACAGGCAGCCGCCGAGCGAGCACCATGCCCACAACATGCAGCCGCGGAGGAAGCACAAGACAGCACCAACGTGGACCGTCTCCTCGTCGACACCGACATTGACTTAGTAGGCGAGGCGGAGACGAACGCCTACGAAACTCTTCGTAACCAGTCTTTTGCTCCTACGCGAGCATTTGACACGGAGCTGATGCAAAAGACAGGTATGGATGCTGAATTTGCTCGAGTATTTAAAGCAACAGGGTGGACCGAATTTGCTTGCATAGGTGAGCAAGGTTCGCGCTTGCTTACAATTCATTTTTTATGCACCCTGTAAGTATCAAGTGATGGAATTGCTTTCCGTTTCTTTCGTGAAAGCTATCATTTACGTTGGAAAGATCTTAGTCATGTACTTGGCTTTAATACTCGCTGCAAGGTAGACTTAGATGAAGCGCTTTCGGGTTATTCCAAGCTCGTATTTTGGCATAGAATTTTTGGATTTTCGACTTGTGATCAACCCCGAACCAACCATATCCACCATCCTACCTTGCGCTTTTTGCACATGTGGCTTGGCATTTCTCTGTTTCCTAGAGCCGATATTAGGACTGTGCGCGAAGATGATTTGAAAATTCTTTATGCTATGGTTGAGAAAATCAAGATTGCTCCTGTTCAGTTTATGATTAAGCAGTGGTTAGAAAATTTAAGGATGACTGGAACCATTGAGTGTACCTCTTTGATTACACGTATCGCTGCAGGTGTAGGTGCTTTAGAAAATTCACTTGTTGAATATCTTGACGTACCCCACCCTTTTATAAATGAGGATTATCTTGTTCATGGTCATACACTCAAACATGGTCCCAATAGCACCCTTGTGTTTTATTATATCGGCTATACAAACGAGTTTCGGTTACCTAACCCGGACCTACGTTTGTATGGCTGTAATAACCTAACCATTGCCCTCCAAGAAGAGGAAGTTACACGCATGAGTACATCTTCTCGCTGGAGGACACGCAGGCCCGAATCGACCGCCGACCCCGAAATTCCTGCACCACATCCTATGGCCTATGCGCATGGTAGTGGGCACGGTCCCGCGGGATATCACCCCGGTGGGTACTAAACCCCGCCACCATACGAGGTCGGAGGATCGTCGGGGCAAGGACCGAGGCCAGGCACATGGTAAAATGTCCCACGTCAGTGTTTGGAGGAGCTCTCCCAGTCCTCCACTTCGAGTGGGCGTCGTTCTTCTTCTACTCGTGGCCACCATTTCGAGCAGGAATTGAACAACCTCACCGAGCAAATGGGGCGACTTGAGAGCAAGACGGATGATATCCAATACACCGTCGATTAGCATGCTCTGCAGACCCAATAGTGTCAAGAACGTACCCACTCACGCTCACAAACCTCACCAACATGACCGAGCGGGGACAAGCCGATCTTTTGGCTTACTTTCGCCACATGGGCTTCGATCCTTCACAAGACTCTTGAGCAAGAGCAAGCTTGGGGGAGATGCCATATCCCCCACCAAGGTATCATGTGTCACAACTTGTATCCCTTTCTTTTCCTTTATTTGCTTGTTCTTGCATCTATATGAAAAACAAAAATTCGCAAAACTAAAAAGAACAAAAATAGTCTTTAGTTTTTAGTAGCTCTCTTTTATACGAGTAAGAGTGTCTAGTCTTCCCTATGTTGAGATGATGAATAGTTGCTATGTTTTATCTCTTGTTTGTACCTAGTTTACAACTTAGTACTCTCCGTAGTTTTGAGATTTTTGGCTTACATGCTTACCTAGAACATGAAACTTGTGGGTAGCGTAGTACTTGATCCAAGTCTAAGTTGTTGTGAGTTATGATATGGTACAAATAGTGCTGCTATTATCTTGTCCATGAGTATGACTCAACTCCGGAGTCTTTCTTTTACAAAATTCAAAAACGATAAAGTTCCTCAATGATCAAAATTCCTACCAAAGCCATATGTTGTTCATACATTGCAAACCCCTTCCACATATGCTGCTTGTCATTGCATTGAGCTTTATCAAAATTGTGTGACCCTAGTGAGATACTTGTCATACTCTCTCTTGATCAAGATCACGTACACTCTACCTCGCATGCTAAACTGCCACACTGGAAGTTAAGCAATTTTCACCACTCCATCCACCAAATAAATACTCCAGAAACCTTTGTCACCTTTCTCTCTCAAAAATATCAGTGGAGACATGGCTATCCAAAAGAAAAAGAATAACCCCTGCTCATACAAAAGTAGAGCAAGAGAAAAAGAAAAGGGGAAGAAAAGAAAAGAAAGAAAGAAAGAAAAGATAGCCATGTCCTCCTCATAAATTCCAAAAGAGAGAGAGAGAAAAGGGACACAAAAGGAGTACCACTTCCACCTCACCACCCACCATACATACACATGCACATCTTGATCAAGGTTGTATGACTTGCATTCTCCATGGATCCACTCTTTTGGTTTAGCAATATGTGTGATGCAAGTATGCCTTATAACATCCCTACCAAGCTCCACATACAAGCCAATAGAAGTAGGATGAAAAAGGCGACACAATGCCTTGATGAGGAATATACACATTGAGCAATTCGAGAGTATCATTCGAGGAACTTTGTTTTTATCTTGAAAAATCTTTCAAAACCTCCGGAGAATAGAAGTCAAACTTAGGACTTGAGAATGGTGCTCTGTTATAACCGTTCTATCTCTCAACCGCCCAAGACAAGGAGAAAGTCATAAGCCCCATAAGGAGTAAGGGGAAAGGTGAGTTACCATGCCAACTTTTTCATACAAAGGAGAGTATTTTGTTGTGCGCATGGTACCTATGAGATATGAAATATGGTAGCAACTCCTGATCAACAACCTAAAGTCACACCCCTTCGCTCGGGACGAGCAAGAGGTCAGCTTGGGGGAGTTTGTTGACGGTCGTTATATCATAATTTCGACCGTCACATAGCTCAATGAATAAGGAAGAAATGGCACTCCTTACTTGCATTTTAATTATGAATAACCTATTTCCACATGTACCTCTAGTTATTAGTGTGCAGGTGGAAAAACAGGGAATATCCAGATGAATCCATGCCCCAAGGTGACAATCCAACACTTCCATAAATCGACGATCACCGCGGGAATACAACTCCAAGATAAAAGGCCAAGATCAACACAAAACCTAGAACTAACTGAAGGCCAATGCACCTGGATTAGAAGCAACAAGGCCAGAGAGGAGCTACCTGCCAAAGCCCAACCCAGGAGGGGCCAGGCCCAGGTCGGCCGACCCCCCTAGCCAGGTCGGCCGACCTGCTCTGGTGGCCCCCTGGGCCCATTTTTCTACGGCGGTTTGCCACCGACCTCTGGAGGTCGGTTCCACCTGCAATTAATGCCACCGACCTATGGAACCGCCTCCAGGAACTGACTTCTAAGTCTATAAATAAAGGGGTACCCCCCCTCCTAGAGAACACACACCACTTGAGGCTCATTCCCTCCTCCTCACCTTAGAGCTAGAGGTTGTCTAGGTAGAGTTAGGCTAAGTAGTGGGCTGCTCATTGCTCCCAAGTCCCTTGGAGAGTTGGGTATGCTCTTGTATCCTTTTCTCCTTTTGTAAGACTTGGTATTCATTAATGGATAATCATTCATCGTTTAGTAGTTATGTGCTTATGTTGTTCATTTGTAGTCTAGTGTTCTTGTATGAGCGTTTGTCATTCGTTCATGATCGTTCATCGTTCGTTCATCGTTCATCGACGAACGTTCGAGGGCATTCATCGGGTGTTCTTCGTTCGTTCGTACTCGATCATCGATTATGAATGTTCGTTCTTCATCGTTCGTCGTTCATCGCTCGTTCTTGAGCGATGAACGCCTTTGCATAGCGTAGTACTAGATTTGATCCTTGTCTAGTTTATACTAGTTTGGGTTGGTGTTTATGACTAGATATTGGGTCTATTGTCCCGCAAGGGAAGCTCTAGGTTTACCGCCCTGCGGGGTGCCTCGAGGGATCTAGAGTTATGGTTAGTACTGCTAGCATGGTGCTAGGATCCCTTTCCATCCTTGGTTGTGCATGTGCCCCACGGTTTGTAGAGGTAGGTGGCAGGTGGTGACAGCCCTGTCCACCCTTCCATAATCCTCTACGTTCGAGTATGGCATTGGAGTTTATACAAAAGGCCGGCGTGGCCTGGCAGACCAGGCCTATACCGGATCTTCCGATGATATCTAGGCGTAGGTGCTAAGTCCTTGCTAGCATGAACCTGATATTAGGTAGAACCTTAGTACACTCAACGATGATGTACTTAGGAGTAGCAACCCGTTAGTTAGTCTAGTCTCCTGCTTAGACTTACCTCTCGTCTTTTATTAGAGAGTGGAATACCTCTGTGTGTGTCACACTATCCATTATCTATCTTTATCACTTACCCCTGCATTGGATTATGGATTTGCCCTATCATTGTAATTTCATTGAGCATAAGTACAATTGTCGACCATGTCTTCCTTTGGGAAAATATAAATAACGATACCCCGGAATACTCTTGGGTGAAATGCTACAACGGGTTATCCGTGCGCTTGCGGATCCTCTTGTCGTACCCCAACTCTGGAGTACTCTGTGCATCATGTATCAGTCCCTGGATCAGTAGCTGATACGCACAGGAACACAGATATGATAATCAAAAGCATACTTCGGATAGGTAAATAAATATAGTACCTGATATACTGAGCCTTTAGTGGCGGTACGACAAGGATGCAGAATTATCCAAGTCCTTCCGTTAGATAAGGCGAAGCAATCACAAACAGACAGCGGAAAGCACGACCCAAGCCACAGGCAGACTTGAGAAGCAGAACCGAAAACCAGCACGACGCCGCTTCCTACGAAGCCTTCACATCACTAAAAACAAAAGGCGCAAACGCGTGAGTACATAAGGTACTCAGCAAACCCTAACACAAGGAGTAAATATATGCAAGGGTATAAACAAGGATGAGGCTGAGGTTTATCATATCGGAGGAAAGCCAACTTTATGCAAGGGTTGTTTTTCAAATCAAAAAAGTTCGCAAACTACAGTCAAGATTGTTATCATATAGCGGGGTTGGTCGGCCCTGGGGGAGATAATGGTTCAATCCCGCCAGTTCCTCACTTTTAATGCGCACGGCTCTACGCCGGTGTATTCCAAAAACACACCAAGGATAACTCACACAGGAAGTCTAATCATAGTGTGGCCATTGCTTTCACGTTGTCCAATACCGTGGAACACGGCTATCCGGATAGATTCTTAACCTCGGCCGAGGGTGCACAATGTTGGGAACTACACCGAAGTCCCTCTGACCCACGCGAAGGTCAACAACCACCAGCGAAGGAAGAATGAAAGAGCAGACGGCACAGGAGCCCGAAGTTACCAAACTAAGAGCCATGCTAAAGTAGCCGATGGCATACATGTAAATATAATCATCTCGCCCCCTATAAATATGGAGGGATATGATCCTGTAATGACATCTGGTTTTCGGGCCTCGAGCCAAAGACAGAACCATTTACACCGCACTCAATCCTCTCAACACTCCAAACCCCTTCGCCCGGCATCACGGGCAAAGTAGGGCTTCGCGCGTCTAACTGCAGGAACCTGAGCGAGAACATCTTCGTCCAGCATCGCGGACAAGGAAGGAGGGCTTCGCATCATCCAACAGACGACGATATCCACCAAGGAGGGCTTCGCAAGGTAATCCGAAGGCTCTGGTACCCATCGAAGGCTTCGGGTGAGAAAGACTTCATCAACACACCGTTGGAGGGCTTCGACACGTCACACACAGACCTTCGATCCCCCAACATTTGGCGCCGTCCCGCGGGGCGAACCCACGACCACGATCAACATGGCGAAAACGAAGTCAAGAACAAACGTCAGCGACACACAACGCGCAGAGATCGAAGCTGAAAATGAAAGGCTCGCGAAGGAAGCGGAAGCTAAAATAGCAAGAGAACAAGAAGAGCGGGACAAAGCCGCACGAGAAGAAGAGGTAGCAAGAGCCGAAGAAGTTGCAAGAAAAGAAGAAGCCTTAAGAGCTATGCAAGTAAACAATGCTGAAACATCTCAAGCAGGAAGTTTCCAGCAAGAGGACGACGAAACACGTAACATAACTGAAAGGCTTCACATCATAGAACAAGAGAGAATCGAAAGAGAAAAGAAGTTGGCCGTCATCGAAAAGACAGCGAAGCTAAAAAAAGACATGCTCGAAAAGATAAAGCAAGCCCAACAAGAGATCAATGTAATGGACAGCAAGCTAAACAAATACAATGAGGAAATGGAGAACCTGAAGAAACAAGAACAAGACATGCACCACAAGACTCGCAAACAAACCGAGCACAAGATGGTGTACGAAGTAAGCAGCTCTGGCAAGGACAACCAGCCATGCATCATCTACAAACGAGAACTCGCCTTTGAGTGAAGAGCTACAGAGTGAACCTTGGCCGGTCAACTTCAAAATGCCGAAGATAAAGGCATACCAAGGAAAAACATGTCCGAGAGAGTTCCTCATGTCTTTCGAAGCCGCAGTAGAATCGGGCGGAGGATCAAACTCAACGTATGCGAAAGCTTTGGTGATGGCAGTCGAAGGAGTAGCAAAGACATGGTTCTCCACTCTTGAACCAGGATCAATTAATTCTTGGCCCGAATTAAGAAGAGAGTTCATAAACAATTTCTAAGGCTTCCAAGCATCAGAAATTCATCAGGGAAGACTATTTTCTTGCAAACAGAAACCAGACGAAGGCTTAAAGGAATACATGCAGAGATTCATGGAAATAAAGTCAAGAGCAAAGGACGTAGGAGCTTCGACAGTTATCGATGCACTGATGGAAGGCTTGAGGGCTGGCCCTTTTCACTCTGCACTAACAAGGAAGAGACCCAAGACTATCTTCGCACTACTGGACACCTTCGAAAAGTACGCGAGGTCGGATGATGAGTTCCAAAGGAAGAAAGAAGACGAAAAGAAACAATCCCAGCTAATCAAAGATGAAAATAAGTATAAAGAAGAAAAAGAAGCGAGTCGAAGCAGGAGACACGACGATAACAGAGACAGTTCAAGAGATGATAACAGTCGAAGGGTACACAACCTCGAAAACAGAGAAGAAAGGGGCGATGAAAAGAGAACCAAAGACGACGAAAGAGGGAAAGAGTGAAGCAACCATGATAGAGATTGCGAAGACAAAAACAAAGAAAACAATCAGAGAAGCAGTTCTCGCACTCCATATTGTGAGTTGCATGGCGAAGGAAAAGGCCATACAACGAAGCAGTGCCGAAATTTGCAACAGTTCAAACAGGAATGGACTGCAGAAAGAGAAGCGAAGAAGGCCATCAGACATACAAGTAACTATCGCGAAAATTGGTCTCAAGGGAACTCAATGTCACTATACCCTTCGCACTCTGTTAATCATGTTGTCAACTACCCAAGAGAAGCTTCGCATCAGGCACAGCAATATGCCTACTCCCAACCTCAAAGCCTGGCAGCATTGCCACCGCCACCAGAAATAAATCAGCAAAACAATGGAAGAAACACAGAAACAAGCTACACGTCTCAAAGACAAACCATCAACGCTATCTCCGGAGGGTCGACCCAGCAACTAGATTCAAGAAGGGCCAGAAAAGAATACATACGAAGGGGTACATAACGTGTCATCAAGGGCTCCGTTTGTGAAAACCAAGTGGTCCCACGTCCACATCACCTTCGGAAAAGAATACGCAAGGGACCTGGATCAACCTCACTCAGACCCTTTGGTCACCAAGGCAAATATAAAAGGGTTCGACGTACTCAGAATACTTGTCGATGGGGGAAGTTCAGCTGATATCCTCTTCGCCTCTACATATAGAAAGATGAAGCTGGAAAACGAAACACTACAACCAGCAGGAATACCATTAATCGGCTTCACTGGAAAGGTTATCCAAGCGCTGGGAAAAATTAACCTACCAGTAACCTTCGGCGAAGGAGACAATGCAAGAACTGAAGATGTGACCTTCGATGTGGTTGACATTGTTTATCCTTACAATGCAATCTTCGGAAGGGGGTCCATCAACAAGTTCGAAGCGGCCATACATCAGGGCTATCTATGCATGAAGATTCCTGGTCCCATCTCTGTGATCAACGTCCTCGGAGACCAACTCCAAGCAAGAAGTATTGAAGATGGCGAAACCCCTGGGAGGAAGAATGTCCATTTCATCCGAAGAAAACAAAAGGCCCCATCGCCCAAGACCTTCGGACTAAAAAACTTGTCCATGATATATCAGAGATACATGAGCCGTGTCTACCAAGAACATTTCTTCGGTAGCGCACGCGATGGCTTTATGTAAAAGCACAAAACTCGCGGGGGGTGCACTCTTTTTCCTCACGAGGGTAGCCCTGTGAAGGGTGTGAGGTTTTTTAACGAGGCACCCTCCAAGACTGTAACACAGTTTTATAATTACTTTTTTACCCTCAAAAGTTCCAGAGCAATTTCCTGGGGGGCGCAGAAGAGCCAAGGCTCAAGAAATGAAGCTTCGAGCTCAAAAACGATATCAGGCAAAAGCCTAGAGAATCCGAAGGTTACACCAATTAAGTATTTGGTGTAATCTTAGTTTGGATCGATGTATCACGAGGGATGATACAAAGACTCCAGACAAGAGTCGAAGGGAAAGATAAGCAAAGAAAGCCTAATCTACCCAAGTATCGACAAACAGAAACCTTCGCAAAAGGAAAAAAAGCGCGATCCTTCGCACGAAAATGTTCAAATATCAAAGAACGAAAACACGAAAACTTGCGTTCCTTAAAGGAAACACAAGGTCATCGTGCAAGAAGCATTAAAAGCTTCGAAAGATATTGAAGAAATCTTCTCTCTGGCAAAGACCTTCGAAAGATTACTCCAAAAGAAAAGCTTTATTAAGCAAAAATCATTGTTTAAAGCGAACCATCGTCAGGTTCCTGCTTTACAATAAGCCCTAGTTCTAACAGCATTTCATAAATAATGCTATACTCATCAAAATCAAACCCACTCGAAGGCGAGTAAGGCCTCTGAAAAATAGGGTCCACTACTCCAGACGAAGACATCCGCGCAACATGCGAAGCTGCATCAAATCCATAAGATGAACTTTCGTGGCCAGCCGAGCGACCGCGACGACCGCGACCTCCGCCCCTTTTCCTAGAAATCCCTCGGCTAGGAGAAGAAGCATCACGAGACTTACGACCCCCAGAAACCTCAGAATCAGGAGGACCAAGTCTGATGACACCAACAAGGCTACCAGGAGGGAAAACATAACCTTCGACCCCTTCGACAGGGGACAGAGGATCAGAGTCAGTAGACAAAACAAATTCCGAGGAAGACGAGCTCAAAATCTCGATAGCATCTTCAACACGAGCCTTCCGAGGAGAAGAAGGCCCAGCAGAAGCAAATTCGCTCAACGAAACCTTTGACGAAGGCTCCGGAGTAGCAAACTCGCTCAAAGAAATATCAGACGAAGCCTAAAGTCCAAAAATCAAGCAAAAATTAATCAAAATAAGCATAAAGTTTACAACGATTACAACAATTCTCAACAAGATACAAGTTCGAAGGGATGATGTAACCCCTCTCTCAAAGCAAAAATAAATTGTTTATACCTCACTCTGAGATAGACGGCCGACAGACTGCACTCGGATCCAGAAGGATTCGTCAAAATGACTGGCGACCTTCATGAGAGCTTCAACCACAGGACGGGGAGTAGAATCAACGGCAGAAAATTTAAAGTCGTCAGAAGCAACCTTCGCCAAAGCATTACTCCCTTCGACATCAAGAGAATGAAGGAGGTCCCGAACAGCCAGATGAACGGCATTGGTAGAGAAGGCCCTACAAGCCTTCACCACGTAAGGAATATTGACAGAGAGCCAAGACTGACGCTGCTCAGTCGAAGCGTCCTCAGGGATCTGATCAGGAGTCGTCCCCACTGAGATAAGAGCGTCCTGAATGTGACTGCAAAGAGAAGACAGGCGAAGCTCTTCAGCCTCAACGAAAGAAGCCGCCTCCTGATCCGCGGTTTCAACTTTTCCGCGAAGGACTCTGTTGGCCTCCAAAGCCTCCGCAAGGGACGAATCGAGATCCTCCAGCTGTTTCTCTAGAGAAGCCACCTTCGCCTTAAAATCCTCAGTGGACTTGACGAGGTCTCCTTCTCAACAGAGAGATCAATCACACGTTTTTCGTTAAGAGCAAGTGCATCCTCTTTCTCCTTGATCTTTGCTTCAAGAGCCGAAAGATCCTTGCGAAGACGGTCTCGATCAGCCCTCGCTAGAGTCAGCTCATTAAACTGGCGAAGGGAGGCTTGGGTAATAGCAAGCGACTGACGAAAACAAGAGCGAAGTTAGAAAGACAAGCAGATAAGTAAATACAAAAATAACAAACCACTTAACTTCATTTGCGAAGATAGTAAAGACTTGCACAGAGCATCACCACCCTGAAGTACGAGTTCATTCTCCACTTGGGGAAAACGAACCCTCTCTGCAGCAGCAACAAAGGGCGCAGCGGCCCTGGCACTCATAACGAAGGTGTTCGAAGACACCTCGTCACACAGAGCTAAAGAACCCCTAGCAGCTTCGACTGAATCAAAAGTCATGTCAAAAGGGAGAAACTCTCCAAGCATTGCTTCAAAGATTGAGTGTAGGAAAAGGTCACCACCTGCTGAAGGGCTAAGGGGCTCACGAAGCCCGACACCCGGTTCCGAAGGAAGTTGAACCTGGGAGCGATCTGTAAGAGGTCCCAAGTTATCAGCAATTTGACGAAGCTCAGCCATAATAAGAGATGAGAGACAACCTTGAGCAGAAGCTTCGGCTACTCCTTCACCATAAACAGGGGCAACAGGAGGAATATCAGGACCCTTAACACAGGTCTTGTCCTGGATCTTAGCCTTCGATCCGGATTTAGCAAGAACAGAATCAGCACCCTTCGAAGCATTGTCCTGAATCTTGGCCTTCTCAGCGGCACTGGCATCATGAACGTCAACTGTAGAAGCAGAAATATCCTTTGCAACAAAAGAAGAACTCTTCGAAGTGACTTTCTTAGGGATAGATTGAACTTTAGACCCAGAAGAATTGCTACCCCCATCCTCCGGAATGGAGAACAAATCCAATGCGGAGCGAATCACCGGAGGCTTAAAAGCAAAAGATGGTTTCGCTGAATGTGAAGTCTTCGGCTGATTTGCCGAAGGAACAGCAGCACCCAAAGCCGTCACATTAGCTTCACTGACAGCTTTATCGGAGCTGTCCTTCGACGAGGTCTTGTGAGTTTTCAGCTTCTTCTTGGCTTGCTCTTCGCTAGACCTTCGGCTACCAGACATCTTGAAAAAGGATGAAGGAAAAGGATTGGACTAACCAAAAGAAAGAAGACGCACAAAACATGCGATTGAAGAAACAGCGCGCCCACGATGAAGATATATAGAAGGGAAGTGACTATCGGGAACTGAAAAGAAGTACAGAACGAAAACGACAAGACACGTGTATGGATCAGAAAGGCACACGGTGTAATCATAAATTAATAAATAAAATTGCCTCTGGTTTTAGTTACACTAATAACACATCACCAATTGAGGGCTAATGTTGGGAACTACACCGAAGCCCCTCTGACCCACGCGAAGGTCAACAGCCACCAGCGAAGGAGGAATGAAAGAGCAGACGGCACAGGAGCCCGAAGTTACCAAACTAAGAGCCATGCTAAAGTAGCCGATGGCATACATGTAAATATAATCATCTCGCCCCCTATAAATATGGAGGGAGATGATCCTGTAATGACATCTGGTTTTCGGGCCTCGAGCCAATGACAGAACCATTTACACCGCACTCAATCCTCTCAACACTCCAAACCCCTTCGCCCGGCATCGCGGGCAAAGGAGGGCTTCGCGCGTCTAACTGCAGGGAACCTGAGCGAGAACATCTTCGTCCAGCATCGCGGACAAGGAAGGAGGGCTTCGCATCATCCAACAGACGACGATATCCACCAAGAAGGGCTTCGCAGGGTAATCCGAAGGCTCTGGTATCCATCGAATGCTTCGGGCGAGCAAGACTTCATCAACACACCGTTGGAGGGCTTCGACACGTCATACACAGACCTTCGATCTCCCAACACACAACTTTCCCCACAAGGTAGTCGAGTCCTCCCCGGGGTCCCAGTTTGGACTGTCCTACTAAAGGTCCCGTACCTACTTGGTACCACCACGGCATCCCCCACAGACATCACCAGGGGCTTCATAATTCAATAAGATGGCCAGATTCATAAATGCTAGATCTCGAACACCCACCAACGAACGAGTCTTCTCCTGGGATTCCGTTGCAATCTCCTGCCTCTGGGGGGTACCGGGTGAGTACTAGTAGGGTGTGGTTCCAATCCCATGCCCATTCATGGCTTGTGGATGCGCGTATGGTGCTAGGCAAGGCGGCACAAGAACCGGTCCTTATACGACCGAACCAGGCATTTTCAATAGCCAATCCTCACGAGGAAAGGCGTCCCAGAGATAGCCTCCCACTGAGGACTACCTCGCCTGGTCCCGCCAAAACATTCCCCCACTAGGGTTGCACTTTATCACCAAACCCACCCATTTTTACATTTACACACACACCACCAAGACTCACGCATTTTAACACAAAAGCATGTGAGCAAGATTAATTAAACACATGGTGAAAGTCCTAAGCGGCAAAGCGATCCAACATATCATTAAGTAATTTAATGATGTTGGTTCCTAGGGTTAACAAGGAATCAGGATAAACAAGATCAAGGCATGGCAATCAAGCATTACTTGGGTCCTTCTAGCATTTAAATCACCTTTAAATACCATGCATGTTTATTTAAAAACAGGCTCTAGATAGAATTATTTTGAAATCATAGGATCAACATGATCAAAGGGAGTTAGGGCTTGCCTGATAATCGCTTTTCTAATCTTTAAGTTCTGGGCCTTTAGTCTTTTCTGTTGAAGTTGATGCCTTCGAGTCCTTCCTTGAAGCTCGTATCTTTCGACGGGTCTTGACCTGAGATTTCTCGACGAGTACTTGGATTCTTCTGGCTCTTCCTCGATTCTCGCGTAATCTAGCGCATAAAACACTATGTATAAATAAACTACCGCAAAAGGAAACAAAGAGCAAAAAGAGCCGGATAAGATCCAATTAACTCCAACAAAACCGATAGAAAGCAAATGAAGAACAAAAGACTCAAAACACGGATGATGCATCCAGTTTTACTTTAACAAGGTTTTGTTACCTTAAAAAGGCCATTAGGGGTGATGCATCGTACTCTATGGCTTTTGGTGTAATGAGAGATGCTAAACACGAAGAGAAGAGCATGAATGCATGAAGTGACGGGGACAGCGTGTCTATGTGTTCTTCGTACATTCGTGGCACTAGCCTTCATACAGGTAGTAACCTATATAAAGGTTCATGCAACACGTGTACGAAGTACAAGGTGTGTCAGCTTAGGGCTCCTATACCTTATATCGTTAACTAATGATGACTTAGCTATTAATTACTTACTAGATTGATCAATTACTAAAACTAAACTATTATTTATTAAGTTGGTTGTCACGCGTCGGACGCATGATGATGGTACATGTACGTGAGTATGTATGACATGAATGCATGACTGCAGATAAAACACTAAGATCAATTAAAGACAACTAGCAATTAAGATAACAACGAAACAATAACTCCAATAAGGGCCGATAAAAGAGCACTTTTATAAAAGCAGATAAATGAATCAAGTGGAGTTAGACGATGGTTTGGCGGCACATAAGTTTGATTGGGCGATGATTGATCAAAGCTGGGTTTGGAAATTGGGATTTGTGATATGGAAGGCTACAGGGTTGTAGAAGTGAAGTAACATGAAGATTTGGTAGATTCGTTGCGAAACAACAGGAAAGATTTATCGTTAGCGGGAAGATGAATGAATATGTGAGATAAGGTTGAAGTGGGGTGTGTGTTGTTAGATAGAAGGTGCTAGACAACTAGCACCACAGGATTGGTTCGATCTAGGTAAACAATGACTGCGACGTGCGAGATCGACATCGCACGATTGTCAGGAAAATGATATGATAGGTGACAGGGTTTTAGGGCATTGATGGTGTTTGAGTCTAAGATAGTGCTCCAATAATAGTACCATGGGGTACTACGCGTTTCTACGAACGCGTGGGCAAAAGAATCGCCCAAATCGGAGCTATGGTTGAAAAGATATGAATATTTGAAGTCCTGGAGAATTATTTGTAATTACAAAGGACTCATTTGTAATTACGGAAAGGTTTTAAGAACTTATTCGTAAGGTCAGAAAGTTCTAGGGACTAATATGTAATTATGGAAAAGTTTAGGGACCTTGGTGTAAAGAGACAGGGGCTAA
Source organism: Eragrostis curvula (assembly GCA_007726485.1). Lineage (NCBI taxonomy): Eukaryota > Viridiplantae > Streptophyta > Magnoliopsida > Poales > Poaceae > Eragrostis > Eragrostis curvula. The sequence goes on along the minus strand of RWGY01000034.1, from coordinate 4,292,125 downwards.
ATTGTAATTACAGAAAAGTTTAGGTGCTTTTCTGTAAAAAGTCAGGGCTTAAACATAATAACAGAAAAGCTTGAGGGCTGATCTGTAAAATGTCAGGGTCTGGGGATTTTTCTGGGATTTTAGAATTATTTTCCAATTGGAAATTATTTATTGCGTAGCGCTGACGCAATAAAGGGGGTAAATGATTTATTTTTCAATTGGAAAAGGCTGGGAGAGGCTGACATGTGGGACTGGTTTACACAGTGCAGCGGGTCCACTGTGCTGTGGACCCGGTTCACGGGGCCGTGGACCACGGGGTGCAAAAGGGGGGTGCACGGTGCACCGCGTGCACCACGTGTGCGGCGACTCGGGTCGTTGCGGGCCCACGGTGCCGACGTGGCAGCCACGTCGGACGCCGGCTTGACCCGGTCAGACGCGGAGGCGGGGACGCCGGCGCGGCGCCGGAACGCACGCCGAAGGCGGCTGCGGTGGCCAGAACAAGGTGCGGAAGGCGGCTGCGGGCTCTACGCGCGACGGCGGACCTTAGGGTGCTTGACGTCGACGAGGGCAGAAGCCAGGGCGGCGGCGCGAGCTCGTCGATGCTTGGCGGCGCGCCGTAGTGCGCGGGGAAAAAGGTGCGCGCGCGCGAGCGGGGTTTTAAGCGGGTGCGGACGTGCGCGCGTACGCGTAGAGGCTGTGGGTGGCCTTGGCGTGGCGCAGTGAGGGCCGGAGGGTGGCCGTCGCCGGAGAAGAAGGTGGCGGAGCGGCTGCGCGTGGTGCGCGAGAGCGTCGGGGCGTGCGGAGGAAGAAGAGAGGGGTGCTGTCACACCCCAAAATTTCTAATTTTGGAATGTGACTATAATTTCACTAAATTTTAAAAGATTTTGAAATAGATTAAAATTTTCTTAGATTTATTTAGGATGTTAACAATTCTCTTTAGGCAAAAGAACTATTTTCTAAAGCAAATAATCAATTTAGGTTATATTATAAATGTTTGTTGCATTCATGCTGTTTAGATGCATGTAGGGTTTTATTTGTATGGAAAAGTATTTAAAATTCCGAGTAGAATTTGTTTTCTTTCCATCCAGGAAATAGAAACGAGAAATATAATCCGCAGCGAGGCCTTGTGCCAATTTCTTTTTTTTCTTGAACCAATCCTTCTCTTCGCTTCATGTTCTTTATCTCTTTTCCTGTACAAAATGCCTTCTTCTGCTCTTGTTCGAGCCGGTGTCCAATGCCACCATTTGTCGTGCCGTATGTGCCGCTGCCGTTACCTTGCTGCTCTAAATCCTAATCCTAATCGCTGCATGCATCCAACCTGCCATATGTGCTGAAATGGAAGGAGACGAGGAATTAAATACCGCCAATCAATGCCTTTATTACCTTCCTTTCTTTCCCTACCTCTTTCCTAAGCAGCCAGCACATCTCTCCTATAAAACCAGGCCTCCCCACATCCTCCCCATTGCCCTCAAACACAAACAACGCCGCCAGGCTGCTGCCGCCGCTCCCTGCACTCGCGCCCAGCCACGTCGCCCCCTGTTGGCATCCGCGTTCCCGGCGATCTACCCAATCAAACACCGCCAAAATTTACCAGGAGGTGCGCCTTGTTGTCCTCTACAACATACCTGAAGATCTCGGCGAGATCTGCCCCGACACGATCAGGATCTGCTTCACCGTGATCACTGTTCTGCAGTTCTGGATGCGCCCAGCGCCTGATGGTAATTCAATTCGATGTTCCCATCAATTCCCTGCCTTTATTTTGTTTGTAAACCATTCAAACGCGTGTTCCATCGAATTGTCTTCGTCCTCACAGAAGTGATTCTCTTGATCTGCCTCGAAGCCACCTGGAACGCGATCCAAACAGATATCACCGCTGCAGGACCACGCCTTGTTCTAACAGGTCGATCTCCTACTCCTTTGTGTTCCTGTTCAAACCGTCTTGGCACAACGTGTTCTAGAGGGTCCTGAATATTTCTGTTCAAATCTTATATCATATCATGCTGCCAATCCACGGGAACGCTCACGTTTATCCTGTTCAAGCGTGTCTGTTTTTCCTGTTTAGTCCTGAAAACTTGAAAACGTCATAACTTTTTAGTCGTAGCTTTGTTTTCAGCGATTCTTGCGCTCAAATGATCGTTGAGACGAGCAATTTCTGTTAGTGCTGTTTTTGTAGTCTTTAGATGATGTTTGGTGTACTGTTCTGAATTGTTTGTGTTTGTTGCTTTGTATGTTATCGTTAAATAGAGAACGCGCTGTTCGAGAGAACCACCGAGATGAAGATCAAGAACTTGAAGGCTCTGAGCAGCAGCACCCAGGTTGAGGCAAGTGTCCTTGACGCATTTTGATCCTATTTTCATTCTCCCTCTAGTTTAGTTTTGCATTGCGTTTAATTTGAATCCTATGTGTCATTATCCTGTTCCTTATCATTCCTTGTCGCCTGGGTGTGGTAGTTGATAGTGGTTTGATCGGGTAGGTCATGCTTAGCTTGCTGATCTGGTTGGGTTAATTTAATTTTGCTAATAATCTTGACTAATGGTTCACTTGCACGTTAATCATGGGGATTGTGTAACCTTTTTAGCAATATGGAACATAGGTGTGCTGTAGCTTGAGCAAGTGGGATGTTTGATGATGGTGCAGTATGCACGAGACTTTGGTTTGTGTTAGTCTTGCTCGAGCTAGCTAAGGACCGGTTCGTGGAGCGACAACCCAGGATTTACAGTGCCATCACAAGGCTGCTATGGAACAGCTTGGCTGATTAATTAGGAACTCTCCCAGTTTTGTATGAGCATGTTGGAGGCGCGGGGACGGACAGGGTACTTAAAGGTAGTTCCTATGACCCGCAAGGCACAAGAGGGGGCTCTTGGGTGGACAGGTTACTTAAAGGTAGTCCCCCATCGGTGGAACCTTAGTGGGCGAGTACATGCTGGGAGACCCTTTGTAAAAGCCTTGTAGTGATCTCCTGGCCGCACACCTAAGGAAGTGTGCATGTGCTTGGCCGGCATCGGCATAAAGGAGACTTTAGTCCACCTGGCAACAGGGGATGAAATCACGACTTGTGGGTAAAGTGGTGCAACCTCTGCAGAGTGTAAAACTGTCATGACAGCCGTGCTCACGGTCAAGAGCATCCTGGATCCTCACATGATTAGTGGCCTTTGGTTGGGAATGGTTGGTTGGTGGTTGGTTTGCATGGTTTCCAGGTAGAAGCCATGTTTGGTTTTGGTTCAGGTAGAACCTAGTTGGCTGGTTGGTTCTTTTGGGAGGGTTAACACATATAGTAAATAGGTGCTTTAATAAGTGTCTTAGTGGTAGTTGCTTTCTGCTATAAACCATGTTGTTAGCCTTTCTTTCATTTAAGCTTGCATGTCATCTTTTCCTACACTTGCGGAGTACGACATGTACTCACGCTTGCTATTTCCTCTACAATCATGATATGCTGCTCAGAGAGTGAAGATTGGCGACATGGAGATGACGATGAAGACTAAGCTTGTGGAGCCCCCGGTCGACTGCCTGTAGCGTTATGGAGCCGTCCGCTAGCGTTTGTATTTATTTAGTCATTTGAGACATTTGTTGTAATAATGTACGATGTAATTATGACATTGGTTATCTGTTTTACTCTACTTTGTCCTATATGTGTGAAACTTGATCCTGGGCACACATATAGATGAGCATTCGGTTTTGTCTGTAAAACCGGGTGTGACAGAGTGGTATCAGAGCCGTGTCGACCGTAGGACGCAAGCTTAGATAGAATGGTTGTCCCAAATTCTTATTTTCAAAACTATTTTGAAAAATCAGATTTGTATCCTCTCTTGATCTTTTTATTTTCTCTTCTCAACTTGTCTATTCCTTGTCTATTTTATAAACTTATTTTTATCCTTTCCTATCTTCCAGAGCATCATTATTAACCATAGGAGTTTACCCCAGTCTTCTTAATAATGTTGTAGAGCGTTGTTGCTTGAGTGTGGTGTGCTTTGTATTGATTTGGATCTTTGTTTGAGTGGTGATGTGTTGTGAAGCGCTTGCCTTTACAATGACATCCTTCCTAATGTAAACATAGATATAGGATTAGCTTAGTTGGGTTCCCTCTCCTATCCTTCTTTCATTCTTGGCCCTTGTTGCTCTTTTCCTTTTCCCATTGTTCTACTTTGGAGAAAGTGGTGCAAAGTAATGCTTTCCGATGGCGCCAACAGCACACCGAAGCAGATGCAATAGAAAAGTCGATGCAAGATTCCAAGTGCTAACCTAAGTGGGGTAGAGCACATCTCTAACCTTATCTTTGGAGTGGATTGGATATGCATGATCAAGGAAAAGTTATTGAGTTGAAGAATGAGAAGCCGAGTTACCCATCCTATTTGTTATTCTTGCTAGCCACACCGAATCTCGGGACGAGATTCTTGTTAAGTGGGGTAGTTTGTCACACCCCAAAATTTCTAATTTTGGAATGTGACTATAATTTCACTAAATTTTAAAAGATTTTGAAATAGATTAAAATTTTCTTAGATTTATTTAGGATGTTAACAATTCTCTTTAGGCAAAAGAACTATTTTCTAAAGCAAATAATCAATTTAGGTTATATTATAAATGTTTGTTGCATTCATGCTGTTTAGATGCATGTAGGGTTTTATTTGTATGGAAAAGTATTTAAAATTCCGAGTAGAATTTGTTTTCTTTCCATCCAGGAAATAGAAACGAGAAATATAATCCGCAGCGAGGCCTTGTGCCAATTTCTTTTTTTTCTTGAACCAATCCTTCTCTTCGCTTCATGTTCTTTATCTCTTTTCCTGTACAAAATGCCTTCTTCTGCTCTTGTTCGAGCCGGTGTCCAATGCCACCATTTGTCGTGCCGTATGTGCCGCTGCCGTTACCTTGCTGCTCTAAATCCTAATCCTAATCGCTGCATGCATCCAACCTGCCATATGTGCTGAAATGGAAGGAGACGAGGAATTAAATACCGCCAATCAATGCCTTTATTACCTTCCTTTCTTTCCCTACCTCTTTCCTAAGCAGCCAGCACATCTCTCCTATAAAACCAGGCCTCCCCACATCCTCCCCATTGCCCTCAAACACAAACAACGCCGCCAGGCTGCTGCCGCCGCTCCCTGCACTCGCGCCCAGCCACGTCGCCCCCTGTTGGCATCCGCGTTCCCGGCGATCTACCCAATCAAACACCGCCAAAATTTACCAGGAGGTGCGCCTTGTTGTCCTCTACAACATACCTGAAGATCTCGGCGAGATCTGCCCCGACACGATCAGGATCTGCTTCACCGTGATCACTGTTCTGCAGTTCTGGATGCGCCCAGCGCCTGATGGTAATTCAATTCGATGTTCCCATCAATTCCCTGCCTTTATTTTGTTTGTAAACCATTCAAACGCGTGTTCCATCGAATTGTCTTCGTCCTCACAGAAGTGATTCTCTTGATCTGCCTCGAAGCCACCTGGAACGCGATCCAAACAGATATCACCGCTGCAGGACCACGCCTTGTTCTAACAGGTCGATCTCCTACTCCTTTGTGTTCCTGTTCAAACCGTCTTGGCACAACGTGTTCTAGAGGGTCCTGAATATTTCTGTTCAAATCTTATATCATATCATGCTGCCAATCCACGGGAACGCTCACGTTTATCCTGTTCAAGCGTGTCTGTTTTTCCTGTTTAGTCCTGAAAACTTGAAAACGTCATAACTTTTTAGTCGTAGCTTTGTTTTCAGCGATTCTTGCGCTCAAATGATCGTTGAGACGAGCAATTTCTGTTAGTGCTGTTTTTGTAGTCTTTAGATGATGTTTGGTGTACTGTTCTGAATTGTTTGTGTTTGTTGCTTTGTATGTTATCGTTAAATAGAGAACGCGCTGTTCGAGAGAACCACCGAGATGAAGATCAAGAACTTGAAGGCTCTGAGCAGCAGCACCCAGGTTGAGGCAAGTGTCCTTGACGCATTTTGATCCTATTTTCATTCTCCCTCTAGTTTAGTTTTGCATTGCGTTTAATTTGAATCCTATGTGTCATTATCCTGTTCCTTATCATTCCTTGTCGCCTGGGTGTGGTAGTTGATAGTGGTTTGATCGGGTAGGTCATGCTTAGCTTGCTGATCTGGTTGGGTTAATTTAATTTTGCTAATAATCTTGACTAATGGTTCACTTGCACGTTAATCATGGGGATTGTGTAACCTTTTTAGCAATATGGAACATAGGTGTGCTGTAGCTTGAGCAAGTGGGATGTTTGATGATGGTGCAGTATGCACGAGACTTTGGTTTGTGTTAGTCTTGCTCGAGCTAGCTAAGGACCGGTTCGTGGAGCGACAACCCAGGATTTACAGTGCCATCACAAGGCTGCTATGGAACAGCTTGGCTGATTAATTAGGAACTCTCCCAGTTTTGTATGAGCATGTTGGAGGCGCGGGGACGGACAGGGTACTTAAAGGTAGTTCCTATGACCCGCAAGGCACAAGAGGGGGCTCTTGGGTGGACAGGTTACTTAAAGGTAGTCCCCCATCGGTGGAACCTTAGTGGGCGAGTACATGCTGGGAGACCCTTTGTAAAAGCCTTGTAGTGATCTCCTGGCCGCACACCTAAGGAAGTGTGCATGTGCTTGGCCGGCATCGGCATAAAGGAGACTTTAGTCCACCTGGCAACAGGGGATGAAATCACGACTTGTGGGTAAAGTGGTGCAACCTCTGCAGAGTGTAAAACTGTCATGACAGCCGTGCTCACGGTCAAGAGCATCCTGGATCCTCACATGATTAGTGGCCTTTGGTTGGGAATGGTTGGTTGGTGGTTGGTTTGCATGGTTTCCAGGTAGAAGCCATGTTTGGTTTTGGTTCAGGTAGAACCTAGTTGGCTGGTTGGTTCTTTTGGGAGGGTTAACACATATAGTAAATAGGTGCTTTAATAAGTGTCTTAGTGGTAGTTGCTTTCTGCTATAAACCATGTTGTTAGCCTTTCTTTCATTTAAGCTTGCATGTCATCTTTTCCTACACTTGCGGAGTACGACATGTACTCACGCTTGCTATTTCCTCTACAATCATGATATGCTGCTCAGAGAGTGAAGATTGGCGACATGGAGATGACGATGAAGACTAAGCTTGTGGAGCCCCCGGTCGACTGCCTGTAGCGTTATGGAGCCGTCCGCTAGCGTTTGTATTTATTTAGTCATTTGAGACATTTGTTGTAATAATGTACGATGTAATTATGACATTGGTTATCTGTTTTACTTTACTTTGTCCTATATGTGTGAAACTTGATCCTGGGCACACATATAGATGAGCATTCGGTTTTGTCTGTAAAACCGGGTGTGACAGGTGCGAAGGGGAAGAGGCGTGCGCAGAGGAGCTCACCGTGTACTCGGTTGAGCCGGAGGAGAGGGGAGGGCGGCCGGCGCCGATGGCGGGGTCGCCAGAACCCTAGGATTCTCGCGCGGGGGCGTTCTGCGGCTCGGCTGCTCAGGATGACGGCGTGCCGAGGAGGAGCACGACGCGGGGGAGCTCAAGGGCGAGGAAGGGAGGAGGGGAAGTGCTTCTGCGGCAACCGGAGAGTTCGTTGAGGAGCTCGTCGGAGTGAGGAGAGAGAGGGGAAGATGAGGAGCTCGCAGCGTGGGAGAGAAGGAGCTCGGCTTCTTAAATGGAGGAGGAGTCGTTGCGGCCAAGGAAGAGGAAACGTGGGCGCTACGGCGATGACCGACAGAGAGGGATGGCGGCGGTGCTGTAGCTGACGTCGGCGGCGGTATGGGCGGCGCGGTTTCTCCGGTGGCGACGGGACGTGACAGAGGAAGCCGATGACAGGTGGGGTCCGCACGGCAACGACTCAGTGAGGGAGAAGGAAGGTGGGCTGGGCGAGCTGGGCCGGAAGACAGGGCGCGGCCCACTGGCGATGTTGGAAAGGAAGAGAAGCGGGCTGGACTGGTTGAGATTCGGCCCAAAACGATAAAAGAAAAGGAAAAAGGGGTTCATGTTTTTCTGGAATTTGAATTTGAAGAGTTTTCAAATTCAAACAAAAACAAAGGTTAATCAAACACTTAAAATAGAGCCAATAAAATCCAAAAATGCATATGGTGAAGTTTAATGCAAGTTTAAAATTCAAAAATTTGAAAATCAACTTGGGATTTAATTCTACTTTGATTTTATTTGTTGTAAATTCAAAAGCTTTAAATTTTTAGTATATTTTTAAATGAGGGCAAACACTTGAGCAGAAGTTTTAAATATTTAGAAATTTTCAAATTCAAACGAGCTTTTGATTTATTTAGTGAATTTTAGTTTGAAAATTCATTTCAAGGTAAGAGGTTGGACAAAAATTTTAATTTGGAGTGATTTTTATTCCTTTTTATTTTTTCTTTTCTCCTTTTCTTTTTGGCTCCAAAAGTAGGGGTGTTACACCTCTTTATCACGGGAATGCCGATAGGACATCTCTAGCACTCGTTGCTAGTGGTGGGCTATCTGGTAACATTATTGCAAGACTCTTTAACCCAAACACCGGTGTGCCGTAAGGGACGCCAACATCTACCAGTCATAAAGACAATAATTATGTTAACAAGAATATTCCAAGTTAAGGGATAAACGAATACTCCCTCCAATTCCAAATAAAACCCCATTACCTTTTCCTCAAATGAGCAAAAAATAATTCCACCTATTGCTTTTACTCGAAGGCACCAAATAAATCTACTAACTACTCTAATGCGTCTGTTACAGTTTCCCCCGGTGTCTACCATACTAATATCAATATGCATCTTAATCAATGCAATATACATGTCATTTATTCGATCACAGGAATAACTTATTTTCTTAACTCCCATGTATCATATTTTCAGGATGAGAAGGAGTATCAAGTTAGTTGGAGAAAAAGATCCAAATTGATGTAACGGTGCAGATACATAGATGTGTCGGGGATGTTGGAACTGTATGAAAATTACTATTTTGACAAATACCAATATGTTCTATAAGTAAAAATATCTATTTTTTTATAAAAACATGACACTACTGGAAACGGGAATATCACTGCAGGCTGACATTTAATCTGACAGTTTCGATTGTTTGAATTTCTGTAAGTATTATTAATTCAATTCCCCTAATGGTTTTTGACACACAGGAATGATATTCCATTTTGCAATAAGAGCTTGGCTACCCAATCTGGGCGTAGAGACGTGGGAACATGAAATAGTAGGTAGGGATGGAACTTGTGGAAGCAAATCGTACATCTTATAAAGCTAAAAAATTAAGGGCTGTTTGGGTGCTGTAGTTTTTCGAAACAAAAGTTTTGAAAAACCATAGTTTTAAAAGCTAGTGGTTTAGCGAAAAGAGCTCAGGAGTGGAGTTTTTAGACTCAAAAATGGTTGCACTTTTAGCAATATACCATGGCTTTTAAAACTGAAAAAGTGTTTGCATCCAAACACCTTGATACTTCTCAAAACCAAAGTATTTTGCTAAATTATAGTATTCTTACAGAACTCCAAAAACACTTGGTATCCAAACAGGGCCTACGGCTGAAACCTAAACAAAATGAAAACTTTCTAAATATCAGAAATGGAATGTCGGTATCTAGAATGGATATGGAACGATTACACAATTAGCTCCAAGCATTGAACTAGAATATTTGACTTACGAGACCATCTCTTTCATGAAACCGCCCATCAATTGACTATGCAGGAATACAAACCGGTCAATTATAAATTTGAATGTAAAGCAACACAAGGTCGGTCTCACAAATACCCCAGCTGCTACCGCCAATAGATACTCGCATGGAGGGATGAGTTGCAAAATTTCTAAATGTCATTATGTTTTGATCTGGACCACTACTTGCAAACTACTAGAGTCGACACAACTTGTAGTTAGAATTCATCGGTCCATCATGATTTAAGATTTTGATAGCAATCTAATACTGAGTGTGCACATCTTTTCGTCAATACTAAGGTTATTGTTGCTTGATCTTGACCATTACTTGCCAACTACCGCATTACAACAGTTCAACATACAGGAGTCACACGCTCCAACCTCTATCCTCAATCGTCCCATGACTGGGACTTATTTTAATAGTCATCAGAATCGGTTGCGAATGGTTGTGACATTGGGACCCGATTCTGTTAATATCTTTTAAAGTGATATTTAGAGTCACACTTTGAACATCCAATATTCACATATAATAGACAGTAGATAAATAATGTTATCACATTATTACATCCATGTCACATAAGCACGAACATAGTATAAAAGATATAGTTCATCATTATACTATGCAGTTTTCTTGTACTTTAATCTCTATTACATTATATTTTTGAATGGTGTTTTAAAATATAGTTCCTCCTCTAACGGGCTTAGCCGGTGGCTTGGTTTCAGTATGCTCTGCTCTGTCAACACCAAGGCTTTTTATCTGCACAAATTAAAGCATCGATGAGAAAACAATGTTGGGCCTTAAACAAAAGGCAATGCATTTCCATAGATAATCAAGCTTCAGTTATTATTTGAAGAGAAATGCTTAATTATTAGCTTAATGCTTACCTTCAGAGACCCACACAAGCATTCAAGAAAATTGCATAGTATAATGATGAACTATATCTTTTATACTATGTTCGCGCTTATGTGACATGGACGTAATAATGTGATAACATTATTTATCTACTGTCTATTATATGTGAATATTGGATGTTCAAAGTGTGACTCTAAATATCACTTTAAAAGATATTAGCAGAATCGGGTCCCAATGTCACAACCATTCGCAAGCTATTCTGATGACTATTAAAATAAATTCCAGTCATGGAACTATTGAGGATAGAGGTTGGAGCGTGTGACTCCTGTATGTTGAACTGTTGTAATGCGGTAGTGGCAAGTAATGGTCAAGATCAAGCAACAATAACCTTAGTATTGACGAAAAGATGTGCACACTTAGTATTAGATCGCTATCAAAATCTTAAATCATGATGGACCAATGCATTCTAACTAACAAGTTGTGTCGACTCTAGTAGTTTGCAAGTAGTGGTCCAGATCAAAACATAATGACATTTAGAAATTTTGCAACTAATCCCTCCATGCGAGTATCTATTGACGGTAGCAGCTAGGGTATTTGTGAGACCGACCTTGTGTTGCTTTACATTCAAATTTATAATTGACCGGTTTGTATTCCTGCATAGTCAATTGATGGGCGGTTTCATGAAAGAGATGGTCTCGTAAGTCAAATATTCTAGTTCAATGCTTGGAGCTAATTGTGTAATCGTTCCATATCCATTCTAGATACCGACGTTCCATTTCTGAGATTTAGAAAGTTTTCATTTTGTTTAGGTTTCAGCCGTAGGCCCTGTTTGGATACCAAGTGTTTTTGGAGTTATGTAAGAATACTACAATTTAGCAAAATACTTTGGTTTTGAGAAGTATCAAGGTGTTTGGATGCAAACACTTTTGCAGTTTTAAAAGCCATGGTATATTGCTAAAAGTGCAACCATTTTTTAGTCTAAAAACTCCACTCCTGAGCTCTTTTTGCTAAACCACTGGCTTTTAAAACTATGGTTTTCAAAACTTTTTTTTGAAAAAGTACAGCACCCAAACAGCCCTTAATGTTTTAGCTTTATAAGATGTACGATTTGCTTCCACAAGTTCCATCTCTACCTACTATTTCATGTTCCCACGTCTCTACGCCCAGATTGGGTAGCCAAGCTCTTATTGCAAAATGGAATATCATTCCTGTGTGTCAAAAACCATTAGGGGAATTGAATTAATATTACTTACAGAAATTCAAACAATCAAACTGTCAGACTAAATGTCAGCCTGCAGTGATATTCCCGTTTCCAGTAGTGTCATGTTTTTATAAAAGATAGTTATTTTTACTTATAGAACATATTGGTATTTGTCAAAATAGTAATTTTCATACAGTTCCAACATCCCCGACACATATCTATGCATCTGCACCGATACATCAATTTGGATATTTTTCTCCAACTAACTTGATACTCCTTCTCATCCCCAATAGATGATACATGGGAGTTAAGAAAATAAGTTATTCCTGTGATCGAATAAATGACATGTATTTTGCATTGATTAAGATGCATATTGATATTAGTATGGTAGACACCGGGGGAAACTGTAACAGACGCATTAGAGTAGTTAGTAGACTTATTTGGTGCCTTCGAGTAAAAGCAATAGGTGGAATTATTTTTTGCTCATTTGAGAAAAAGGTAATGGGGTTTTATTTGGAATTGGAGGGAGTATTCGTTTATCCCTTAACTTGGAATATTCTTGTTAACATAATTATTGTCTTTATGACTGGTAGACATGCATAAATTTGCGGCAAAGATTTATTGTAAAACGTTGCAAGAGACTTTATATATTGGCACAGTTTTTTGGCTGTGGCAATAGCTCTCTTATATTGCAACCGATGTTTTGGATATTGCGACACTAACATGTTGTGGCAATGGCAAAGACGTACTCAAGTCAAAAAAAAAAAAAAAAAAAAAAAAAAAAAAAAAAAAAAAAAAAAAAAGGATGCAAAGACGTATTGCCACCGTAAAATAATCGTGGCAGTAACATTGATGTATCGCGACGAAAAGACGACTGCTACAGCCATTTCAAATGGTTGCAATACATGGCAACCTCTTGCAACGAGAGGTACACATATAGCCACATTTGGAATTCATGGCAATAGAATGAATCTTTTGCCACAAAATTATAAATGGTTGCAATATATCTAATCTATTGCTACAGTTTACAGATTGTTGGAATATGTTTCGTAGCAAAAGCCAAATTTCCTTGTGGTGATGATCCGGACACTAATGAAATATAGTTGAAGCAATGTTTTCTCATTTTTATGTTCCTTTGCAGGCTTGGAAAAAATTATCCTGGCTTTTTCCTACATAGTTTTTGTTGCGCCCTTTACCGTTCTATCATGTATAAAAGGCCTTGATAGGCGGTAGGGCAGGGCCAAGCACCACAAGACAAGCTATTATTTGCTCTGAAAGAAGCTAACTTGAAACATGACGCTCAAACTCTTGGCCGAGGTGAGCCCTCAGGACTTGCTCGTCGCCCTTGCCGAGGTCCAAGGCCATCTGCTAGGTTACGTGAAATCCATGGCGCTCAAGTGCGCCGTGGACCTTGGCATCCCTGAAGCCATGCACCGCCGGGGCGGCTCTGCCACCCTCACAGTTATCGCGGCCGATGCTGCGGTACATCCGGCCAAGCTCGCCGACCTCCGGCGCCTCATGGAGCTGCTCACCGCTACAGGCATGTTCACCGTCACCGACCGGGAAGGCAGTGGCGCCAACGACTCCGGTGCCGTCGTGTATAAGCTAACGACGGCGTGCCGCTTCCTGGTAGGGTCGCTCAACCTCTCTCCTATGGTGCCGTTCTTGGTGAGCCCTCCCGTTGTGTCCTCCTTCTTCAGCTTGGGTGACTGGCTCAAGAGCGAACCGGCGGCCGCCGGGTCTGTGTTTGAGCTGGCACATGGCTGCTCACAGTGGGAGATGGCGAACTCGGATGCCACGCTGAACAGAATAATTAACGACTCCATGGTCGCTGATAGCAAGCTCTTCCTTGAAGTCATTATTATGGACAAGGGCCGTATCTTCCGTGGCCTGAGCTCGCTGGTTGACGTGGGCGGTGGCCATGGCGCAGCCACACAGGTCATTGCGGCCGCATTCCCACGCATCAAGTGCACCGTGCTAGACCTTCCACATGTCATCGGCCAGGACGTCACTGGCGATGGCAAAGTGCGTTTCGTCGCTGGCAACATGTTGAGTCCATTCCACCTGCAACTGCCGTCTTACTCAAGGTATTGAAATAACATCATTAAATGCATACTTTAGCAAAAAAAATTAAATGCATACTTATGATGTCGTCATTTAATTGGATCGTCAAGACTAACTATTATCCAAAATTAATGCATCATTACTCTCTATTCTGACATAGTTATAGTATAACAAAAGTTTATACTGTGACTTGTAAAATAATACAAAATGACCATCTGTGCCCCCCCCCCCCCCCCCCACCCCACCCCCATTATTGTCATACAGTTGTCTATAACTTCTGTTGCATTATTAAATACATGGAGTACATACGATGAAACTGTATAACTACCTTTCAGTTCCCTCGATGGAGAAATGGTGTGCAATGGGCAGAATGATATCACAAAACAACGAGAAATAATCTAAAACAATTTCAATATATGTTAATGTATGTATAACACGATTTAAAAACAATGAAATGCTTGTTAGTGGAAACAAATGGTAATTCACAATTGGCTATGGCATCTCATGGCCGGGAACAATTTCTGAGTGTGCCCGTGTGGAGATATGAAGGCATGACTTCATCACTTTCCAAGATCCACGAATTTACACATGCAAAAGTTCTTTCAATGATTTTTTTTTTTGGGGATAGTAGCCATGTACACGTCTGTATGATGATGTGTACATGTGTATTCTCCTTGTAATTAAAAACAAAAATATGATATTTGAGATTGTCAAATTGCGTAAGTGGCTTAATAATATGAGATAGGTTCCGTGTTTAGGCCAGAGGCAGTGGCAGATCCAGGGCCGGGGGGGGGGGGGGGCTGAACTCCATTGTCTCTCTTCTTCTTCCTCCTCCTCCTCTCCTTAATTCCCTTGCAAACTCCATTGTTTCAAGCTTTTTAGAAGGGCCTTGAAGGGGGGGGGGGGGGGGGGGGGGGGTGCCAGCCGGGAGGTCTGGTCCATCTGTCTTCCTTTGCGTATTGTTGTACAGGCTTCCACAGGATCCACCTTTTGAACACAGTAAACTCTTATGGACTCTGTTTCTTCTTAATCCAAGGGCCACCCTCCTGCCCATCCCACACCGAAAGCAAGGAAAAAACACATGTATAAGAAGGCTAGACACCAGCTGCCTGATGATCAAATTTTATCTTTATGCAACCAAGTTTCTAAATTTAGTTTCACTACTTCAGGCCCTCAAATAATCAAATATGTTTATTTTATTTAGCAATTCCATTTATGTGTGTAGGTAGCTCCTCTAGATTTTTTATCCCAAGAAATTATCTTGAGATTTATGTTCCAAAAAAACATAATCAAACACTATTTTTTCAAACTTCTAAATTATTTAGACCTAATTTTATAAACCACCCCATATGTCACTTGGAGTTTGAGATTCCCACTCATAACTGTATTTGTTGCAAATACCCCGCCAATCTGCTACATTTTGTTGCAAAATCCACCCCAGTGTCTCAAAATCTCAATGACCAATCGGGTAGTTTTTTTTGCAACAAAACATAGTAGGTGGGTAGTTATTTGCAACAAAATGTCTTATACTGGGAATCTCAAGCTCTGAATGACATATGGGGTGGTCTATCCAACTATCCCAATATTTAAGACTATGATAAAAAGTCACATGGCCCACATATTGATATCTTTCCTTGTGCTCTGGCATTTCCCAGATTAGCATAATTGGAGTTTTTAAGCCTTGAAAACACCCTTAGTTGATGCAGAATAAATATTTTGGAAGAATATAATCTTTAATATGTATTAACAATAGGGCGACAATACCTAAAATGTAAGGGGTGAACTGAATGTAACGGAAATATTGGATGGCTTTAAAAACCATGTGTGAATCAGATGTGTCAGGTTTTAATATATATGCCACAACTTTTATACATTTCAAATTGAACGAATTTCACTTTTGGAGCGTGATTGAATGCATAGCTTAAATAGTCTTCAGGCTTTTCTTCATCATTTATTTAATTGTTTCTTTTCTCTCTCATCTAGTTTGTTTATTTCCTCTATTCTAGAACATTTTGCATGATTGGGGTGATGAAGAATTGTATCAAGATAACTTCAACGTTGTAAGGAGCAATCCCTGCTAGAAATGCTGGAGGAAAGTGATAATTATAGACCTGCGGCGTGATAGGTGTCAAACCAGGGAAATAGCAAAATCAGCGGAGGATGGAAGCCACACAGAATATGTTCATGATGTATATCAATGGGATGGAACGAGGGAAAATGAGTGGAAAATGATCTTTTCCAAAGCTGGATTTAGTGACGACTACAATA
>RWGY01000034.1:4168900-4276071 GCA_007726485.1 Eragrostis curvula | reverse complement strand
ATGATAAGAGTCTTGAAGGCATCAATTCTAAGTTAGAGGGATTATCTTCTGCTTTCAAGAATCAGTTGAGCTTCAACAAATGATAGATAAACCCAAATAGCTCAACTTGCTGCTTTGTTCCTACCTCGAGTTCTGGGCAAATCCCCGGGCAACCCGAGTCTCCCGTTGAACAAGTTAATGCTATCACTATGAGAGGAGATATGTTCTCTCGTGAAACTAACCATGTAGCGAAGAACAAGGCAGGATCATCCATCATAAGGGATTATGGACTTCTCACCATTCCTTGCAAAATTGGGGGTCAACACTTCAGCCGTGCTTTATGCGATCTTGGTGCTAGTGTGAGCATCATGCCGAGGGCAATCTTCGACAATTTGGGTTACGTGGGTCTAACTCCCACAACCATGCGGCTACAACTCGCTGATTCTAACTCGTCGTCCTATGGGAATTATTGAGGACGTCCTGGTGAAAATCCGAGGCTGCTTCATTCCCGTTACCCACTTCGTAGTGTTGGAAATGGCGGTGGACAAGGAAACTCCACTCATCTTGGGGAGACCTTTCTTAAGAGCCACTAGAGCGAACATCAATGTGATGAATGGAGAAATCGTCTCCATCTCAACGGTGAGAAGAGAAAGATTTCAATTTCAGCCCAAGACAGAGCATTGCTCCATGATCACAATCAAGTATGGCCCAAATGAACAAAATATCCGAGAAGTTGAAGTGAGACCCCGTCGGAAGGACAGCCTCATTGCCTTCATGAAGGATTATCTTGCGAAAGAGAACCTTTCATTTAGCAAGGTTGACAAGAAACCTCCTACGGAGAGGCCAGGACTATGGGCTAAGAAACTCTATCCAAAATTTGAGAAGCCCATCCCAAAGTCCGAGAAGTCCATTCCAAAATCCAACAAGCCACCTACTCCTAAGAGGAAGAAGCAAGTGTGGCAACCAAAGGCGAATCCTTCTATGCCTCCATCTCTAGAGGCGGGATCCTCGTCATCGAGCTAAACCCGATGGAGAAGTCCTAGCGCGTCAGACTTTAAATGACGTTGCCCTGGCCGTAAGGAAAACCGGCATTATCCTTTTATTTGGTTTTCTCATTCGATTCTTTTATTTTGATTCTTTTTGAGTTTTTCCAACCATCACTTGCATTTTTGGATTTTTTTTTTCAAAACACCTTGCATATTTTTCCTCCATCACAAAGATTTATTTGGATTTTTCCACCAGCATATTTGATTTTTCCCTCACCATGCATATAAAATCAATTTCAAAAATATTTGGTTCTTCAAAATTTTCCACTCTCTTTTGTGAAAAGTTTTGGACTACCTCTGTAGCACTACAATAAATTTTTCACATATTGGAATTTCTTCCCAACATTTTCTCTTCTAGTTTTGATTTTTCCAAAAACCATTTGAATTTTTGAGGCATATCTTTATTTGGAAAACTTTCTGAGCAATATTTTTGAGGATTTTCTGGACATAGCACCCAAGGTCATGGAAAATATGGCCGTTGGGAGCTGTGGGCCAAGAGGGAGGCCCAGTGGGGCCAGGCCTGCGTCGGCTGACCCCACCTGCCAGGTCGGCCGACCAGGGGTAGCCGTTGCTGCCCCCCCTCCTTTGCTCCAACGGTCACCTGCCCTGTGCAACGTTCAAAAACGGCTGCATTGGCTCGTGTATAAATGGAGGAGGCCGGCCATTGAGCTCTCTCCCTCTCACTTTCTCATTTCCACTCCTCACACACTTCACTCTCTTGCTCTCAAGTTTTCCATTGCACTCACTTGCTTCTAGCCTCAAAATTCTGTAGAAATCTTTTTGTGTTCAGTTTGGTTTTTGGTTTGCAACTTGTGTTTTCATTCGAACAACCGACGGTTTTGCCGATTTGATTTTCACACAACCCGTCGGAGTTCTCGTTCTTGGTTTTGTGCTCTCGCGTGTGCAGCAATGAAGAAGTTATTCGGGAGGTCCCGAAGCACAAGCTCAAGCTCCTCTCGACCATGCACTCGCGCGCGCACTGCCGAGCAAGCACCAAGCCCACAACAGGCAGCTGCCGAGCGAGCACCATGCCCACAACATGCAGCCGCGGAGAAAGCACAAGACAGCACCAACGTGGACCGTCTCCTCGTCGACACCGAGGAAACTCTTCGTAACCGGTCTTTTGCTCCTACGCGAGCATTTGACACGGAGCTGATGCAAAAGACAAGTATGGATGCTGAATTTGCTTGAGTATTTAAAGCAATAGGGTGGACCGAATTTGCATGCATAGGTGAGCAAGGTTCGCGCTTGCTTACAATTCATTTTTTATGCACCCTGCAAGTATCAAGTGATGGAATTGCTTTCCGTTTCTTTCGTGAAAGCTATCATTTACGTCGGAAAGATCTTAGTCATGTACTTGGCTTTAATACTCGCTGCAAGGTAGACTTAGATGAAGCGCTTTCGGGTTATTCCAAGCTCGTATTTTGGCATAGAATTTTTGGATTTTCGACTTGTGATCAACCCGGAACCAACCATATCCACCATCCTACCTTGCGCTTTTTGCACATGTGGCTTGGCATTTCTCTATTTCCTAGAGCCGATATTAGGACTGTGCGCGAAGATGATTTGAAAATTCTTTATGCTATGGTTGAGAAAATCAAGATTGCTCCTGTTCAGTTTATGATTAAGCAGTGGTTAGAAAATTTTAGGATGACTGGAACCATTGAGTGTACCTCTTTGATTACACGTATCGCTGCAGGTGTAGGTGCTTTAGAAAATTCACTTGTTGAATATCTTGACGTACCCCGCCCTTTTATAAATGAGGATTATCTTGTTCATGGTCATACACTCAAACATGGTCCCAATAGCACCCTTGTGTTTTATTATATCGGCTATACAAACGAGTTTCGGTTACCTAACCCGGACCTCCGTTTGTATGGCTGTAATAACCTAACCATTGCCCTCCAAGAAGAGGAAATTGCATGCATGAGTACATCTTCTCGCTGGAGGACACGCAGGCCCGAATCGACCGCCGGCCCCGAAATTCCTGCACCACATCCTATGGCCTATGCGCATGGTAGTGGGCACGGTCCCGCGGGATATCAGCCCGGTGGGTACCAAACCCCGCCACCATACGAGGTCGGAGGATCGTCGGGACAAGGACCGAGGCCAGGCACATGGGAAAATGTCCCACGTCAGCGTTTGGAGGAGCTCTCCCAGTCCTCCACTTCGAGTGGGCGTCGTTCTTCTTCTACTCGTGGCCACCATTTCGAGCAGGAATTGAACAACCTCACCGAGCAAATGGGGCAACTTGAGAGCAAGACGGATGATATCCAATACACCGTCGATTAGCATGCTCTGCAGACCCAATAGTGGCAAGAACGTACCCACTCACGCTCACAAACCTCACCAACATGACAAAGCGGGGACAAGCCGATCTTTTGGCTTACTTTCGCCACATGGGCTTTGATCCTTCACAAGACTCTTGAGCAAGAGCAAGCTTGGGGGAGATGCCATATCCCCCACCAAGGTATCATGTGTCACAACTTGTATCCCTTTCTTTTCCTTTATTTGCTTGTTCTTGCATCTATATGAAAAACAAAAATTCGCAAAACTAAAAAGAACAAAAATAGTCTTTAGTTTTTAGTAGCTCTCTTTTATGCGAGTAAGACTGTCTAGTCTTCCCTATGTTGAGATGATGAATAGTTGCTCTGTTTGATCTCTTGTTTGTACCTAGTTTACAACTTAGTACTCTCCGTAGTGTTGAGATTTTTGGCTTACATGCTTACCTAGAACATGAAACTTGTGGGTAGCGTAGTACTTGATCCAAGTCTAAGTTGTTGTGAGTTATGATATGGTACAAATAGGGCTGCTATTATCTTGTCCATGACTATGACTCAACTCCGGAGTCTTTCTTTTACAAAATTCAAAAACGATAAAGTTCCTCAATGATCAAAATTCCTACCAAAGCCATATGTTGTTCATACATTGCAAAACCCTTCCACATATGCTGCTTGTCATTGCATTGAGCTTTATCAAAATTGGGTGACCCTAGTGAGATACTTGTCATACTCTCTCTTGATCAAGATCACGTACACTCTACCTCGCATGCTAAATTTCCACACTGGAAGTTAAGCAATTTTCACCACTCCATCCACCAAATAAATACTCCAGAAACCTTTGTCACCTTTCTCTCTCAAAAATATCAGTGGAGACATGGCTATGCAAAAGAAAAAGAATACCCCTGCTCATACAAAAGTAGAGCAAGAGAAAAAGAAAAGGGGAAGAAAAGAAAAGAAAGAAAGAAAGAAAAGATAGCCATGTCCTCCTCATAAATTCCAAAAGAGAGAGAGAGAAAAGGGACACAAAAGGAGTACCACTTCCACCTCACCACCCACCATACATACACATGCACATCTTGATCAAGGTTGTATGACTTGCATTCTCCATGGATCCACTCTTTTGGTTTAGCAATATGTGTGATGCAAGTATGCCTTATAACATCCCTACCAAGCTCCACATACAAGCCAATAGAAGTAGGATGAAAAAGGCCACACAATGCCTTGGTGAGGAATATACACATTGAGCAATTCGAGAGTATCATTCGAGGAACTTTGTTTTTATCTTGAAAAATCTTTCAAAACCTCCGGAGAATAGAAGTCAAACTTAGGACTTGAGAATGGTGCTCTGTTATAACCGTTCTATCTCTCAACCGCCCAAGACAAGGAGAAAGTCATAAGCCCCATAAGGAGTAAGGGGAAAGGTGAGTTACGATGCCAACTTTTTCATACAAAGGAGAGTATTTTGTTGTGTGCATGGTACCTATGAGATATGAAATATGGTAGCAACTCCTGATCAACAACCTAAAGTCACACCCCTTCGCTCGGGACGAGCAAGAGGTCAGCTTGGGGGAGTTTGTTGACGGTCGTTATATCATAATTTCGACCGTCACATAGCTCAATGAATAAGGAAGAAATGGCACTCCTTACTTGCATTTTAATTATGAATAACCTATTTCCACATGTACCTCTAGTTATTAGTGTGCAGGTGGAAAAACAGGGAATATCCATATGAATCCATGCCCCAAGGTGACAATCCAACACTTCCATAAATCGACGATCACCGCGGGAATACAACTCCAAGATAAAAGGCCAAGATCAACACAAAACCTAGAATTAACTGAAGGCCAATGCACCTGGATTAGAGGCAACAAGGCCAGAGAGGAGCTACCTGCCAAAGCCCAGCCCAGGAGGGGCCAGGCCCAGGTCGGCCGACCTGCTCTGGTGGCCCCCTTGGCCCATTTTTCTATGGCGGTTTGCCACCGACCTCTGGAGGTCGGTTCCACCTGCAATTAATGCCACCGACCTATGGAACCGCCTCCAGGAACTGACTTCTAAGTCTATAAATAAAGGGGTACCCCCCTCCTAGAGAACACACACCACTTGAGGCTCATTCCCTCCTCCTCACCTTAGAGCTAGAGGTTGTCTAGGTAGAATTAGGCTAAGTAGTGGGCTGCTCATTGCTCACAAGTCCCTTGGAGAGTTGGGTATGCTCTTGTATCCTTTTCTCCTTTTGTAAGACTTGGTATTCATTAATGGATAATCATTCATCGTTTAGTAGTTATGTGCTTATGTTGTTCATTTGTAGTCTAGTGTTCTTGTATGAGCGTTCGTCATTCCTTCATGATCGTTCATCGACGAACGTTTGAGGGCATTCATCGGGTGTTCTTCGTTCATTCGTACTCGACCATCGATTATGAATGTTCGTTCTTCATCGTTCGTCGTTCATCGCTCGTTCTTGAGCGATGAACGCCTTTGCATAGCGTAGTACTAGATTTGATCCTTGTCTAGTTTATACTAGTTTGAGTTGGTGTTTATGACTAGATATCGGGTCTATTGTCCCACAAGCGAAGCTCTAGGTTTACCGCCCTGCGGGGTGCCTCGAGGGATCTAGAGTTATGGTTAGTACTACTAGCATGGTGCTAGGATTCCTTTCCATCCTTGGTTGTGCGTGTGCCCCACGGTTTGTAGAGATAGGTGGCAGGTGGTGACAGCCCTGTCCACCCTTCCATAATCTTCTACGTTCGAGTATGGCATTGGAGTTTATACAAAAGGCCGGCGTGGCCTGGCAGACCAGGCCTATACCGGATCTTCCGATGATATCTAGGCGTAGGTGCTAAGTCCTTGCTAGCATGAACCTGATATTAGGTAGAACCTTAGTATGCTCAATGATGATGTACTTAGGAGTAGCAACCCGTTAGTTAGTCTAGTCTCCTGCTTAGACTTACCTCTCGCCTTTTATTAGAGAGTGGAATACCTCTGTGTGTGTCACACTATCCATTATCAATCTTTATCACTTACCCCTGCATTGGATTATGGATTTGCCCTATCATTGTAATTCCATTGAGCATAAGTACAATTGTCGACCATGTCTTCCTTTGGGAAAATATAAATAACGATACCCCGGAATACTCTTGGGTGAAATGCTACAACGGGTTATCCGTGCGCTTGCGGATCCTCTTGTCGTACCCCAACCCTGGAGTACTCTGTGCATCATGTATCAGTCCCTGGATCAGTAGCTGATACGCACAGGAACACAGATATGATAATCAAAAGCATACTTCGGATAGGTAAATAAATATAGTACCTGATATACTGAGCCTTTAGGGGCGGTACGACAAGGATGCAGAATTATCCAAGTCCTTCCGTCAAATAAGGCGAAGCAATCACAAACAGACAGCGGAAAGCACGACCCAAGCCACAGGCAGACTTGAGAAGCAGAACCGAAAACCAACACGACGCCGCTTAGTACGAAGCCTTCACTTCACTAAAAACAAAAGGCGCAAACGCGTGAGTATATAAGGTACTCAGCAAACCCTAACACAAGGGGTAAATATATGCAAGGGTATAAACAAGGATGAGGCTGAGGTTTATCATATCGGCGGAAAGCCAACTTTATGAAAGGGTTGTTTTTGAAATCAAAATAGTTCGCAAACTACAGCCAAGATTGTTATCATATAGTGGGGTTGGTCGGCCCTGGGGGAGATAATGGTTCAATCCCGCCAGTTCCTCACTTTTAATGCTGGCCGAAAACCAGCGCACGGCTCCACGCTGGTGTATTCCAAAAACACGCCAAGGATAACTCACACAGGAAGTCTAATCATAGTGTGGCCATTGCTTTCGCGTTGTCCAATACCGTGGAACACGGCTATCTGGATAGATTCTTAACCTCGGCCGAGGGTGCACAACTTTCCCCACAAGGTAGTCCAGTCCTCCCCGGGGTCCCAGTTTGGATTGTCCTACTAAAGGTCCCGTACCTACTTGGTACCACCACGGCATCCCCCATAGACATCACCAGGGGCTTCATAATTCAATAAGATGGCCAGATTCATAAATGCCAGATCTCGAACACCCACCAACGAACGAGTCTTCTCCTGGGATTCCGTTGCAATCTCCTGCCTCCGGGGGGTACCGGGTGAGTACTAGTAGGGTGTGGTTCCAATCCCATGCCCATTCATGGCTTGTGGATGCGCGTATGGTGCTAGGCAAGGTGGCACAAGAACCGGTCCTTATACAACCGAACCATGCATCTTCAATAGCCAGTCCTCATGAGGAAAGGCGTCCCAGAGATAGCCTCCCACTGAGGACTACCTCGCCTGGTCCCGCCAAAACATTCCCCCACTAGGGTTGCACTTTATCACCAAACCCACCCATTTTCACATTTACACACACACCACCAAGACTCACGCATTTTAACACAAAAGCATGTGAGCAAGATTAATTAAACACATGGTGAATGTCCTAAGCGGCAAAGCGATCCAACATATCATTAGGTAATTTAATGATGTTGGTTCCTAGGGTTAACAAGGAATCAGGATAAACAAGATCAAGGCATGGCGATCAAGCATTACTTGGGTCCTTCTAGCATTTAAATCACCTTTAAATACCATGCATGTTTATTTAAAAACAGGCTCTAGATAGAATTATTTTGAAATCATAGGATCAACATGATCAAAGGGAGTTAGGGCTTGCCTGATAATCGCTTTTCTAATCTTTAAGTTCTGGGCCTTTAGTCTTTTCTGTCGAAGTTGATGCCTTCGAGTCCTTCCTTGAAGCTCGTATCTTTCGACGGGTCTTGACCTGAGATTTCTCGACGAGTACTTGGATTCTTCTGGCTCTTTCTCGATTCTCGCGTAATCTAACGCATAAAACACTACGTATAAATAAACTACCGCAAAAGGAAACAAAGAGCAAAAAGAGCCAGATAAGATCCAATTAACTCCAACAAAACCGATAGAAAGCAAATGAAGAACAAAAGACTCAAAACACGGATGATGCATCCAGTTTTACTTTAACAAGGTTTTGTTACCTTAAAAAGGCCATTAGGGGTGATGCATCGTACTCTATGGCTTTTGGTATAATGAGAGATGCTAAACACGAAGAGAAGAGCATGAATGCATGAAGTGACGGGGACAGCGTGTGTATGTGTTCTTCGTACATTCGTGGCACTAGCCTTCATACAGGTAGTAACCTATATAAAGGTTCATGCAACACGTGTACGAAGTACAAAGTGTGTCAGCTTAGGGCTCCTATACCTTAAATCGTTAACTAATGATGACTTAGCTATTAATTACTTACTAGATTGATCAATTACTAAAACTAAACTATTATTTATTAAGTTGGTTGTCATGCGTCGGACGCATAATGATGGTACGTGTACGTGAGCATGTATGACATGAATGCATGACTGCAGATAAAACACTAAGATCAATTAAAGACAACTAGCAATTAAGATAACAACGAAACAATAACTCCAATAAGGGCCGATAAAAGAGCACATTTATAAAAGCAGATAAATGAATCAAGTGGAGTTAGACGATGGTTTGGCGGCACATAAGTTTGATTGGGTGATGGTTGATCAAAGCTGGGTTTGGAAATTGGGATTTGTGATATGGAAGGCTACAGGGTTGTAGAAGTGAAGTAACATGAAGATTTGGTAGATTCATTGCGAAACAACAGGAAAGATTTATCGTTAGCGGGAAGATGAATGAATATGTTAGATAAGGTTGAAGTGGGGTGTGTGTTGTTAGATAGAAGGTGCTAGACAACTAGCACCACAGGATTGGTTCGATCTAGGTAAACAATGATTGCGACGTGCGAGATCGACATCGCATGATTGTCAGGAAAATGATATGATAGGTGAGAGGGTTTCAGGGCATTGATGGTGTTTGAGTCTAAGATAGTGCTCCAATAATAGTACCATGGGGTACTACGCGTTTCTATGAACGCGTGGGCAAAAGAATCGCCCAAATCAGAGCTATGGTTGAAAAGATATGAATATTTGAAGTCCTTGAGAATTATTTGTAATTACAAAGGACTCATTTGTAATTAAAGAAAGGTTTTAAGAACTTATTCGTAAGGTCAGAAAGTTCTAGGGACTAATATGTAATTATGGAAAAGTTTAGGGACCTTGGTTTAAAGAGACAGGGACTAAATTGTAATTACAGAAAAGTTTAGGTGCTTTTCTATAAAAAGTTAGGGGTTAAACATAATAACAAAAAAGCTTGAGGGCTGATCTGTAAAATGTCAGGGTCTGGGGATTTTTCTGGGATTTTAGAATTATTTTCCAATTGGAAATTATTTATTGCGTAGCCCTGACGCAATAAAGGGGGGTAAATGATTTATTTTTCAATTAGAAAAGGCTGGGAGAGGCTGACATGTGGGACTGGTTTACACAGTGCAGCAGGTCCACTGTGCTGTGGACCCGGTTCACGGGGCCGTGGACCACAGGGTGCAAAAGGGAGGTGCACGGTGCACCGCGTGCACCACGTGTGCGGCGACTCGGGTCGTCGCGGGCCCACGGTGCCGACGTGGCAGCCACATCGGACGCCGGCGTGACCCGGTTAGACGCGGCGGCGGGGACGCGGGCGTGGCGGCGCGGCGCCGGAACGCACGCCGAAGGCGGCTGCGGTGGCCAGAACAAGGTGCGGAGGGCGGCTGCGGGCTCTACGCACGACAGCGGACCTTAGGGTGCTTGACGTCGACGAGGGCAGAAGCCAGGGCGGCGGCGCGAGCTCGCCGGAGCTTGGCGGCGCGCCGGAGTGCGCGGGGAAAAAGGTGCGCGCGCGCGAGCGGGGTTTTAAGCGGGTGCGGACGTGCGTGCGTACGCGTAGAGGCTGTGGGTGGCCTTGGCGTGGCGCGGTGAGGGCCGGAGGGTGGCCGTCGCCGGAGAAGAAGGTGGCGGAGCGGCTGCGCGCGGTGCGCGAGAGCTTCGGGGCGTGCGGAGGGAGAAGAGAGGGGTGCGAAGGGGAAGAGGCGTGCGCAGAGGAGCTCACCGTGTACTCGGTTGAGCCGGAGGAGAGGGGAGGGCGGCCGACGCCGATGGCGGGGTCGCCGGAACCCTAGGATTCTCGCGCGGGGGCGTTATGCGGCTCGGCTGCTCAGGATGACGGCGTGCCGAGGAGGAGCATGACGCGGGGGAGCTCAAGTGCGAGGAAGGGAGGAGGGGAAGTGCTTCTGCGGCAACTGGAGAGTTCGCTGAGGAGCTCGTCGGAGTGAGGAGAGAGAGGGGAAGATGAGGAGCTCGCAGTGTGGGAGAGAAGGAGCTCGGCTTCTTAAATGGAGGAGGAGTCGTTGCGGCCAAGGAACGGGAAACGTGGGCGCTACGGCGATGACTGACAGAGAGGGATGGCGGCGGTGCTGTGGCTGACGTTGGCGGCGGTATGGGCGGCGCGGTTTCTCCGGTGGCGACGGGACGTGACGGAGGAAGCCGATGACAGGCGGGGTCCGCACGGCAGCGACTCAGTGAGGGAGAAGGAAGGTGGGTTGGGCGAGCTGGGCCGGAAGAGAGGGCGCGGCCCACTGGCGATGTTGGAAAGGAAGAGAAGCGGGCTGGACTGGTTGAGATTCGGCCCAAAACGAAAAAGAAAAGGAAAAAGGGGTTCATGTTTTTCTGGAATTTGAATTTGGAGAGTTTTCAAATTCAAACAAAAACAAAGGTTGATCAAACACTTAAAATAGAGCCACTAAAATCCAAAAATGCATATGGTGAAGTTTAATGCAAGTTTAAAATTCAAAAATTTAAAAATCAACTTGGGATTTAATTCTACTTTGATTTTATTTGTTGTAAATTCAAAAGCTTTAATTTTTTAGTATATTTTTAAATGAGGGAAAACACTTGAGCACAAGTTTTAAATATTTAGAAATTTTCAAATTCAAACGAGCTTTTGATTTATTTAGTGAATTTTAGTTTGAAAATTCATTTCAAGGTAATAGGTTGGACAAAAATTTTAATTTGGAGTGATTTTTATTCCTTTTTATTTTTTCTTTTCTCCTTTTCTTTTTGGCTCCAAAAGTAGGGGTGTTACACCTCTTTATCATGGGAATGCCGATAGGACATCTGTAGCACTCGTTGCTAGTGGTGGGCTATCTGGTAACATTATTGCAAGACTCTTTAACCCAAACACCGGTGTGCCGTAAGGGACGCCAACATCTACCAGTCATAAAGACAATAATTATGTTAACAAGAATATTCCAAGTTAAGGGATAAACGAATACTCCCTCCAATTCCAAATAAAACCCCATTACCTTTTCCTCAAATGAGCAAAAAATAATTCCACCTATTGCTTTTACTCGAGGGCACCAAATAAATCTACTAACTACTCTAATGCATCTGTTACAGTTTCCCCCGGTGTCTACCATACTAATATCAATATGCATCTTAATCAATGCAATATACATGTCATTTATTCGATCACAGGAATAACTTATTTTCTTAACTCCCATGTATCATATTTTCGGGATGAGAAGGAGTATCAAGTTAGTTGGAGAAAAAGATCCAAATCGATGTAACGGTGCAGATACATAGATATGTGTCGGGGATGTTGGAACTGTATGAAAATTACTATTTTGACAAATACCAATATGTTCTATAAGTAAAAATATCTATTTTTTTTATAAAAACATGACACTACTGGAAACAGGAATATCACTGCAGGCTGACATTTAATCTGACAGTTTCGATAGTTTGAATTTCTGTAAGTATTATTAATTCAATTCCCCTAATGGTTTTTGACACACAGGAATGATATTCCATTTTGCAATAAGAGCTTGGCTACCCAATCTGGGCGTAGAGACGTGGGAACATGAAATAGTAGGTAGGGATGGAACTTGTGGAAGCAAATCGTACATCTTATAAAGCTAAAACATTAAGGGCTGTTTGGGTGCTGTACTTTTTCAAAACAAAAGTTTTGAAAAACCATAGTTTTAAAAGCTAGTGGTTTAGCAAAAAGAGCTCAGGAGTGGAGTTTTTAGACTCAAAAATGGTTGCACTTTTAGCAATATACCATGGCTTTTAAAACTGCAAAAGTGTTTGCATCCAAACACCTTGATACTTCTCAAAACCAAAGTATTTTGCTAAATTGTAGTATTCTTACAGAACTCTAAAAACACTTGGTATCCAAACAGGGCCTACGGCTGAAACCTAAACAAAATGAAAACTTTCTAAATATCAGAAATGGAATGTCGGTATCTAGAATGGATATGGAACGATTACACAATTAGCTCCAAGCATTGAACTAGAATATTTGACTTACGAGACCATCTCTTTCATGAAACCGCCCATCAATTGACTATGCAGGAATACAAACCGGTCAATTATAAATTTGAATGTAAAGCAACACAAGGTCGGTCTCACAAATACCCCAGCTGCTACCGCCAATAGATACTCACATGGAGGGATGAGTTGCAAAATTTCTAAATGTCATTATGTTTTGATCTGGATCACTACTTGCAAACTACTAGAGTCGACACAACTTGTAGTTAGAATTCATCGGTCCATCATGATTTAAGATTTTGATAGCAATCTAATACTAAGTGTGCACATCTTTTCGTCAATACTACTGATTGAGAAACAATCATTAATGCAGTGCGTGAGCTGGGTTCGTCGTGAGACAGTTCGGTCCAGGTTATTGTTGCTTGATCTTGACCATTACTTGCCAACTACCGCATTACAACAGTTCAACATACAGGAGTCACACGCTCCAACCTCTATCCTCAATCGTCCCATGACTGAGACTTATTTTAATAGTCATCAGAATCGGTTGCGAATGGTTGTGACATTGGGACCCGATTCTGTTAATATCTTTTAAAGTGATATTTAGAGTCACACTTTGAACATCCAATATTCACATATAATAGACAGTAGATAAATAATGTTATCACATTATTACATCCATGTCACATAAGCACGAACATAGTATAAAAGATATAGTTCATCATTATACTATGCAGTTTTCTTGTACTTTAATCTCTATTACATTATATTTTTGAATGGTGTTTTAAAATATAGTTCCTCCTCTAACGGGCTTAGCCGGTGGCTTGGTTTCAGTATGCTCTGCTCTGTCAACACCAAGGCTTTTTATCTGCACAAATTAAAGCATCGATGAGAAAACAATGTTGGGTCTTAAACAAAAGGCAATGCATTTCCATAGATAATCAAGCTTCAGTTATTATTTGAAGAGAAATGCTTAATTATTAGCTTAATGCTTACCTTCAGAGACCCACACAAGCATTCAAGAAAATTGCATAGTATAATGATGAACTATATCTTTTATACTATGTTCGCGCTTATGTGACATGAACGTAATAATGTGATAACATTATTTATCTACTGTCTATTATATGTGAATATTGGATGTTCAAAGTGTGACTCTAAATATCACTTTAAAAGATATTAGCAGAATCGGGTCCCAATGTCACAACCATTCGCAAGCTATTCTGATGACTATTAAAATAAATTCTAGTCATGGAACTATTGAGGATAGAGGTTGGAGCGTGTGACTCCTGTATGTTGAACTGTTGTAATGCGGTAGTGGCAAGTAATGGTCAAGATCAAGCAACAATAACCTTAGTATTGACGAAAAGATGTGCACACTTAGTATTAGATCGCTATCAAAATCTTAAATCATGATGGATCGATGAATTCTAACTAACAAGTTGTGTCGACTCTAGTAGTTTGCAAGTAGTGGTCCAGATCAAAACATAATGACATTTAGAAATTTTGCAACTAATCCCTCCATGCGAGTATCTATTGCCGGTAGCAGCTGGGGTATTTCTGAGACCGACATTGTGTTGCTTTACATTCAAATTTATAATTGACCGGTTTGTATTCCTGCATAGTCAATTGATGGGCGGTTTCATGAAAGAGATGGTCTCGTAAGTCAAATATTCTAGTTCAATGCATGGAGCTAATTGTGTAATCGTTCCATATCCATTCTAGATACCGACGTTCCATTTCTGATATTTAGAAAGTTTTCATTTTGTTTAGGTTTCAGCCGTAGGCCCTGTTTGGATACCAAGTGTTTTTGGAGTTCTGTAAGAATACTGCAATTTAGCAAAATACTTTGGTTTTGAGCGGTATCAAGGTGTTTGGATGCAAACACTTTTGCAGTTTTAAAAGCCATGGTATATTGCTAAAAGTGCAACCATTTTTTAGTCTAAAAACTCCACTCCTGAGCTCTTTTTGCTAAACCACTGGCTTTTAAAACTATGGTTTTTCAAAACCTTTGTTTGAAAAAGTACAGCACCCAAACAGCCCTTAATGTTTTAGCTTTATAAGATGTACGATTTGCTTCCACAAGTTCCATCTCTACCTACTATTTCATGTTCCCACGTCTCTACGCCCAGATTGGGTAGCCAAGCTCTTATTGCAAAATGGAATATCATTCCTGTGTGTCAAAAACCATTAGGGGAATTGAATTAATATTACTTACAGAAATTCAAACAATCAAACTGTCAGACTAAATGTCAGCCTGCAGTGATATTCCCGTTTCCAGTAGTGTCATGTTTTTATAAAAAAATAGTTATTTTTACTTATAGAACATATTGGTATTTGTCAAAATAGTAATTTTCATACAGTTCCAACATCCCCGACACATATCTATGCATCTGCACCGTTACATCAATTTGGATATTTTTCTCCAACTAACTTGATCCTCCTTCTCATCCCCAATAGATGATACATGGAAGTTAAGAAAATAAGTTATTCCTGTGATCGAATAAATGACATGTATTTTGCATTGATTAAGATGCATATTGATATTAGTATGGTAGACACCAGGGGAAACTGTAACAGACGCATTAGAGTAGTTAGTAGACTTATTTGGTGCCTTCGAGTAAAAGCAATAGGTGGAATTATTTTTTGTTCATTTGAGGAAAAGGTAATGGGGTTTTATTTGGAATTGGAGGGAGTATTCGTTTATCCCTTAACTTGGAATATTCTTGTTAACATAATTATTGTCTTTATGACTGGTAGACATGCATAAATTTGTGGCAAAGATTTATTGTAAAACGTTGCAAGAGACTTTATATATTGGCACAGTTTTTTGGCTGTGGCAATAGCTCTCTTATATTGCAACCGATGTTTTGGATATGGCGACACTAACATGTTGTGGCAATGGCAAAGACGTACTCAAGTCAAAAAAAAAAAAAAAAAAAGACGCAAAGACGTATTGCCACCGTAAAATAATCGTGGCAGTAACATTGATGTATCGCGACGAAAAGACGACTGCTACAGCCATTTCAAATGGTTGCAATACATGGCAACCTCTTGCAACGAGAGGTACACATATAGCCACATTTGGAATTCATGGCAATAGAATGAATCTTTTGCCACAAAATTATAAATGGTTGCAATATATCTAATCTATTGCTACAGTTTACAGATTGTTGGAATATGCTTCGTAGCAAAAGCCAAATTTCCTTGTGGTGATGATCCGGACACTAATGAAATATAGTTGAAGCAATGTTTTCTCATTTTTATGTTCCTTTGCAGGCTTGGAAAAAATTATCCTGGCTTTTTCCTACATAGTTTTTGTTGCGCCCTTTACCGTTCTATCATGTATAAAAGGCCTTGATAGGCGGTAGGGCAGGGCCAAGCACCACAAGACAAGCTATTATTTGCTCTGAAAGAAGCTAACTTGAAACATGACGCTCAAACTCTTGGCCGAGGTGAGCCCTCAGGACTTGCTCGTCGCCCTTGCCGAGGTCCAAGGCCATCTGCTGGGTTACGTGAAGTCCATGGCGCTCAAGTGCGCCGTGGACCTTGGCATCCCTGAAGCCATGCACCGCCGGGGCGGCTCTGCCACCCTCACAGTTATCGCGGCCGATGCTGCGGTACATCCGGCCAAGCTCGCCGACCTCCGGCGCCTCATGGAGCTGCTCACCGCTACGGGCATGTTCACCGTCACCGACCGGGAAGGCAGTGGCGCCAACGACTCCGGTGCCGTCGTGTATAAGCTAACGACGGCGTGCCGCTTCCTGGTAGGGTCGCTCAACCTCTCTCCTATGGTGCCGTTCTTGGTGAGCCCTCCCGTTGTGTCCTCCTTCTTCAGCTTGGGTGACTGGCTCAAGAGCGAACCGGCGGCCGCCGGGTCTGTTTTTGAGCTGGCACATGGCTGCTCACAGTGGGAGATGGCGAACTCGGATGCCACGCTGAACAGAATAATTAACGACTCCATGGTCGCTGATAGCAAGCTCTTCCTTGAAGTCATTATTATGGACAAGGGCCGTATCTTCCGTGGCCTCAGCTCGCTGGTTGACGTGGGCGGTGGCCATGGCGCAGCCACACAGGTCATCGCGGCCGCATTCCCACGCATCAAGTGCACCGTGCTAGACCTTCCTCATGTCATCGGCCAGGACGTCACTGGCGATGGCAAAGTGCGTTTCGTCGCTGGCAACATGTTTGAGTCCATTCCACCTGCAACTGCCGTCTTACTCAAGGTATTGAAATAACATCATTAAATGCATACTTTAGCAAAAAAATTAAATGCATACTTATGATGTCGTCATTTAATTGGATCGTCAAGACTAACTATTATCCAAAATTAATGCATCATTACTCTCTATTCTGACATAGTTATACTATAACAAAAGTTTATACTGTGACTTGTAAAATAATACAAAATGACCATCTGTGCCCCCCCCCCCCCCCCCCACCCCACATCCATTGTTGTCATACAGTTGTCTGCATTATTAAATACATGGAGTACATACGATGAAACTGTATAACTACCTTTCAGTTCCCTGGATGGAGAAATGGTGTGCAATGGGCAGAATGATATCACAAAACAACGAGAAATAATCTAAAACAATTTCAATATATGTTAATGTATGTATAACACGATTTAAAAATAATGAAATGCTTGTTAGTGGAAACAAATGGTAATTCACAATTGGCTATGGCATCTCATGGCCGGGAACAATTTCTGAGTGTGCCCGTGTGGAGATATGAAGGCATGACTTCATCACTTTCCAAGATCCACGAATTTACACATGCAAAAGTTCTTTCAGTGATTTTTTTTTTGGGGGATAGTAGCCATGTACACGTCTGTATGATGATGTGTACATGTGTATTCTCCTTGTAATTAAAAACAAAAATATGATATTTGAGATTGTCAAATTGCGTAAGTGGCTTAATAATATGAGATAGGTTCCGTGTTTAGGCCAGAGGCAGTGGCAGATCCAGAGCCGGGGGGGGGGGGGGGGGGGGGTTGCCAGCCGGGAGGTCTGGTCCATCTGTCTTCCTTTGCGTATTGTTGTACAGGCTTCCACAGGATCCACCTTTTGAACACAGTAAACTCTTATGGACTCTGTTTCTTCTTAACCCAAGGGCCACCCTCCTGCCATCCCACACCGAAAGCAAGGAAAAAACACATGTATAAGAAGGCTAGACACCAGCTGCCTGATGATCAAATTTTATCTTTATGCAACCAAGTTTCTAAATTTAGTTTCACTACTTCAGGCCCTCAAATAATCAAATATGTTTATTTTATTTAGCAATTCCATTTATGTGTGTAGGTAGCTCCTCTAGATTTTTTATCCCAAGAAATTATCTTGAGATTTATGTTCCAAAAAAAACATAATCAAACACTATTATTTCAAACTTCTAAATTATTTAGACCTAATTTTATAAACCACCCCATATGTCACTTGGAGTTTGAGATTCCCACTCATAACTGTATTTGTTGCAAATACCCGCCAATCTGCTACATTTTGTTGCAAAATCCACCCCAGTGTCTCAAAATCTCAATGACCAATCGGGTAGTTTTTTTTGCAACAAAACATAGTAGGTGGGTAGTTATTTGCAACAAAATGTCTTATACTGGGAATCTCAAGCTCTCAATGACATATGGGGTGGTCTATCCAACTATCCCAATATTTAAGACTATGATAAAAAGTCACATGGCCCACATATTGATATCTTTCCTTGTGCTCTGGCATTTCCCAGATTAGCATAATTGGAGTTTTTAAGCCTTGAAAACACCCTTAGCATAATACGTTGACTTAAGTCAATGTTGATGCAGAATAAATATTTTGGAAGAATATAATCTTTAATATGTATTAACAATAGGGCGACAATACCTAAAATGTATGGGGTTGAACTGAATGTAACTGAAATATTGGATGACTCGAACCATGTGTGAATCAGATGTGTCAGGTTTTAATATATATGCCACAACTTTTATACATTTCAAATTGAACGAATTTCACTTTTGGAGCGTGATTGAATGCATGCTTAAATAGTCTTCAGGCTTTTCTTCATCATTTATTTAATTGTTTCTTTTCTCTCTCATCATAGTTTGTTTATTTCCTCTATTCTAGAACATTTTGCATGATTGGGGTGATGAAGATTGTATCAAGATACTTCAACGTTGTAAGGAAGCAATCCCTGCTAGAAATGCTGGAGGAAAAGTGATAATTATAGACCTGGTGATAGGGTCAAACCAGGGAAATAGAAAAATCAGCGAGATGGAAGCCACACAGAATATGTTCATGATGTATATCAATGGGATGGAACGAGGGGAAAATGAGTGGAAAATGATCTTTTCCAAAGCTGGATTTAGTGACGACTACAATATCTTGCCGGTATTGGGCCCTTTTTCGGTTATTGAGATCTACCCAAAATGATCGGAGTGTAAGTGCTATAGTGGACAATGATATACACGTACCTCAGATGTTCCATCATATGTGGTATGAACTCTATGTGCTGTCAATAAAGAGGGCTAGTGTGTAAAACCCTCTGTTGTTTTGTTGTTATTATCTCAATCGTGTGAAAGTTCAGATTTATGTATGAGCTCACTGAGCATTGTTGTTCCTCAACAATCTTTTCTTTTATGTATGAGCTTACTGAGCATTATTGTTTCTGAACAATGTTGAATTCATTGATATAAAGTATCTGGCGTGAAGTCCGTCCATCAATGGTTACAAGATGTGGCAGATCACAGATTACACATAATGGGCTACAAAAAACTGAAAGAACAATACCAACAACCATAAATCACAGGCTCAAGACAACAGTTGGCATTCACCAACTTTAATTACCACCACCATGTGAAGCCACTTCGATTCTGAACAAACTAGTAAAGCTAGTCAACTGGTTCTTCTGCATGGAATGTTTCAGAATGTCTTATGTTATACTGGCTGTTATATACTTTTTTGAAACATTTATCGAGGTTATAATTAAGGAGATAATCAGAATAATGCAATATCTCACTTTACCTAAGCTAAAAGCTCACTCTTTGGTTCAGCTCGTATGGTTACATCATTTGATAATATAGGGAGAAAATTAAAATAAATACACATCATATATACGAATGCTAAATCAAGAATTTGTTATGCCTACATTGTTGTAACACACAAGCATGTTAGTAGTTTGTAGTAGTTGCACTTCTACAGAACGCCTCAAGGGTGACGAACGCCAAGCTTTACTTGGTCGGATATACCAACTGACACCTAATAAGCGTCTGCGATTAAACTTAGAAAGAAGTCGGTTTGACATCCGATAGAAGTAATGACTGAAAAAAGATTAACCCAATCCGACTCAACTGCTATTTCCATCGTCTGACTTAAGGATACAATAGAGATATACCCAAACTTCTGAAGGAACTTCTGGAACCTGAGAGAGCTCTGACTCTACTCTAACTTCTAAACTAACAATACTTCTCCATTACTACCTCCTTTCTTAAATTGAGGTCGCCGTTGATTTTTTTCAGTTACGTTTAACAGTTCGTCTTATTCCAAATATTAATTCAAATTTGCAAGCTTATAAGTTATGCTTAAATTTTCTTTAGTGATAAAACAAACCATGACAAAATATATGATAATTTTTAATTTTTTTGAATAAGACGAATGGTCAAATGTAACTCAAAAAGTCAACGACGACATTAATTTAAGAACGGATGGAGTACTAACTAAACGAATAATAAAAAGACTTCTTGAATGAGGTGCACTGACCTCTGCCGCTGAGATCCTCTATTTATAGTCACCATTGAGCAGGGGGATTAAAAAGAGGAGCTAGGAGGCGGTTGGAGCAGATTGGCGGCCAAGCTAGGTCGGCCGGCCGACCGTTCCCTGCGGCAGTTCACCACTGTCTTTTCCCTCAACGCTCCATATCTTGTCCTGTTGGCGGTGGTCATGGCGCTTAAATTCTGGGGGCAGCAGAATATATTGGAGTAAGGGCAAAGTTATGGCCCACAAACCATTTTGGAATGTCGGTGTCAAAATAAAGAGTCGATTTTTGTTTGTATGTGGAGAGGCTCTATGCAGCCCACTAGGGAAAGGGCAAGGCCTTTGGAGGCCAACGTAGGCCTGCCGAGTGGGGTGGTCGGCAGATCATATTTTTCTTCAGAATAGGCATATATATTTCCTATATTATTTACTCATGCATTCAAAATCCACCAAAACTTATGTATCTTTGTTAGTTTAAATTAATATGCATAGGTGATTATCTTTTAACTGCTGGTATGCTGAGGTCATCATACTAGTTTCTCAGTTCCTCCCGACGGGCCCCACAAGTTACTGTTTTACTGTTTTACTGTAGTTCTGTAGCAACTGTTCAGGGCCGTCCGATCTTTCAGCGCTCCGTCGGATCGCGGCCACGCAAGGATCCACTCGAAGCGTCCAGCCACCTCTTCCGCTCGACCGCACGCCTCTCACTCCCAACCCGTCCCCCACCTGCTCTACCCTCCTCTCTGGCCGTACGGTTTACTCCCCTTCGCCGCCGGCTAGGCCTGCTAATGGGGGGAAACCCGCCCCGCACCCACCCCGCACCCAAATTCACTCGGCAGATTTCTCAACCCCATCCAACCCTTCCAAATGTTGGCTCAAACCCCACCCAACCCCGCCCACCAATTAATTAGCCCCAAACCAACCCGCGATTTGGGTCAAACCCGTGGGTTTGCCATGGGTTCAACCCGCACGGCTGTAGGCGGGTTTGCGTTGTTCATTCGCATGCATATATTCGTGTTGTTCGTTTGCTGGGTGGCTACTGCATGTTGGTACTTCGTAGGATATTGTCCCCTGGTCAGACTCCCTCCTCCCCGCTCTTCGGCATTGTAAAAATTATGATGCCCCAAGTCGTTGTCCACCATTGCTGACCGCTGCTAGTCTGCTACTCTGCGTTATGTTCTGAGGAAGAAGAAAGCTCCGAGGAGTATGGGCCAGGCCAGCAGGCAATTGGGCCACTCCTCCGTGATACTGGGCCAGGCCAACAATGATTCTTTTCTTTTCTTTTTTCGAACTAACTTAGCCTGACGTACGTACACAGAATAATATGGCATCATCATTATGTAATAATGTTGCTATACACACCTTGACGTACACAGAATATTATCATAATTGGAAATTTAGATAGTATAAAGTTGCCATGCAATGACGTATTACAAATGACTAGCTCTGAAGGCTTCTTAATATCTGCCTGTGAGACACAAATAATACAAAAGCAGTCATTTCCCAAAAGGAACACTCTTACATAAATAATACAAATATACAGTTCGCCAGTCTACATAAGCTTCAGTTGTTCTGCAGTGCTGACTTGAAGTTCTTTCATAGTGCCAAGAGTGCAGCTACTGAATATCAAGGCAACACATGAGATTTTCAGTTTTAAATCTGATCTGATTGCATAACAGAAAAGACATGACAGGAAAGGTCACAAGGCTTCCAATCTCTCTTACATAAATAATACATATGCAGTCGTGCTCAAAGTTTAGCTCTCAAGGCTTTTAAGTATCTGCTTTCTCTTACAGAAATAATATATAGATGCCTAGTTCTACAGAAGATGCTTTACGATAAGTAGAAGAAAATGGAAGCTGCTCCAAAGCAGAGTGTGTCTCTACCCATAGCATCTCGGCAAAGAACATGAGATGCACTTATCAATCCTGTCCATCTGCACAAATCAAAATGCAAGAGTTGATAAGAGGGATAGCAACAATAGTATAACTGAAACTGATTTCTAAAATAAAAAATTCTGAATTGGAAGGCAAGTGACCAACAGCAGTCCAACAAATACATATGCAGTCCAACTTTCAGTGCTTCTCTCTTTCAATGGTAAGTATCACAGTAACCTCATTGGAGGTGCGTTCTTTCTCATGTATCAACAATTGATTTCTAATCTACTATAACAAAATCAGGGACATAACAATTGAAGAACTCACCTTTGGGACTGGGTAGAGGCAGCAACCGGGCAAAACTATGTCACTGCTGTGCCCCTCCTCCTGGCAAAAACCATACAAAAGCATGTTGGAATTACTATAAAATTCAAGTGACTCACGGGCTGCAACTAAAAGCAAGTTGTACACTACCAATACTAAGCATATTGTATAGTAAGCTGAATAAAAGCAAAAATTATGCTAACCTTCACTGTTTGGAAATCCATAGCGCCAATCTTTGCCACAAACCAGTGCTTCGAGTGTCTCAGGTGTCATTGAGCTTCTAGTGTCCCCAAGAAGCCGACCACCCAAGCTGAACGCAGACTCTGAAGACACTGTGCTGAGAGGTATTGCAAGGAAGTCCCTAGCCATCATCGACAACACTGGGTACTTATTGGCATTTGTCTTCCACCAGCTTAAGATTTCATAATTCTCATCAGCTCTCACAAAATCTTCCTTCAAGTAAGCATCGAGCTCAGAGTCTGGAATGTATCTTCCCTTCCTTATGGATCTGTATCGTGCAAACTCTTCTTCCATTTTTCTTTTGCCAAGTACCGGCGATCCAACGCTTCTCTGAGCTTCATTAGCACTAGGCATTGGATTTCCATAATTCCCTCTAACAGCCTTTTCATATGCCTTTTCATAATTATCATCATAGTATCCAGGAAGCACAAATTATCACACTCAGTTAATCTTTCGTAACAGATAAATACACCTGAACAAAATGTGCCTTATCTGAACCACAATAAAGGATATATCACATATACAGCATGTGCCTTATCATAAAAAAAATTGTAGGTTCAACGAGCACAAAAAAAATTTCATTTACAGTAACTTAGCCAAGAAAGGCCATATTTCCCTTTCCGCTGGGACAAATGATTTGCAAACCTCTTTCTTAACCGAATTTGACAAGACACTAACAATCAAAATAGCTTCTTCAAAACAAGTTACTTACAGGCCCCCACACACAAACAGTTTTAAAACTGATCGTCAAAATACAATCCAATATCATCATGCTAGCAAGCTAGTTAGGCACATAGCCTTTGGAACGCACCATGTAACTAGACAAGACCAATTCAACGAGAAGCAGCAAGATAGCTCTGATATAACCTAACAATCACAAGTCTGTTACCCAAAAAAAAAAAAGGAGAATTTTCTGGGCACCTTGTGCGGCGTCTTGGGGACCTTTATGGGTTGCTTCTGCGGCAGAGCGTGAGGTTCAGCGGCAGAGCACAGAGGCGTAGCAGCCGTGACGAAGCAGATGTGGAAGTGGAGCCGGAGGAGGCTACCTTGTGGACAGTCTGCAGTGGAATCAAATAGAGTATCAATGGTAATTCAGAAAACAAATAGAGATTGCTCGAAAGAATTAATGGAACAGCTATGGAGTGCAGAAAACTCAAAGTGTTTCAGTAAAATTTCAGACAATCATGTGGAGTATAAAGCAGTTAACCAAATGCAGATTGGTTGGTTAGTACTAGTTCACTTTGTAAGTACAGATGCAATATCGCCAAACCACAGCACGAGCACAGTATAGTTCACTTTGTCAGTTCAGTCGTCCCAGTGCAATTCAATCAGCAGAAAGATTTATAAAATTCCAAGGTTAAATCTCCTAATCAACAAAGAAACCTGAACCTGCATTTCTCATCGCTGACTGTGCAGACTGCAGGTACTGATAGAGAACAACGTTGAAATAAAATTCATGCAGAGCAAGGGAGGGGATGGGAAGCGATGAGGCATACCGTGTACGGCTGGATCAGCAGGAGGTCGCCGACGGTGCAGATCTGAGCTGCGGTCGGGTGGAGGGGCGCGGTGCAAGATGGAGGACGTCGGGGAAGAACCTGGATAGGAGGCAGCACGTCCACGAGGATCTTGCACTACGGCGGAGGAACGGGTAGCGCCGATTTGCCGGAGGCCGCGGGCGGCACAGATCGGCAACGGCGGTGACCGAAGGATGGGAGGGAGATGAAGCTCGCAGATCTTCCCTCGTCCGCAAGGTCGCGCCACTCCGCCCGGCCACCCCACGCCGCCGGTCACCCCACGCCGCCGCGGCGCCGCCTATGCTGCTGGTGGGTTGATGCCGTGGACTGGAATGGGCGACGACCCATGGAATAAACCCATGGAAACACAAAACACGGAACCCGTTCCAACCCGCCCCAACCCGCTGATCCTGAGAACCCAACCCTGCCCAACCCGTTTGCGGTGCAAACCCATTCCCACCCTTCCACAGTCAACCCGATTCGAAACCCAGCCCACAAAACCCATTTGAACCCAACCCATTAGCAGCCCTACCGCCGGCTGCCTACCCGCCCGGCTTCCTTGTCTGCCGCAGAACCACGGTGTCGGCGAGCGGCCGCCTTAGCCCAGGCCTCCTCGGTCTGGCGGCCTCAAGCACCGCTGCTGCAGACCACCACCGCCGGCCGCCTGCCTTCGATTGCCGTAAACCGACCACCACCGCCGCCGTACTTCGTCTGGATTGCTCCGCAGCTCCTCTACATGGCTACCCTAGCTCCTGCTCCAATTCCGAGGCCGGCGACGACCCGAGGTGCATCCGCGAGCGCTCGCCTCACCTCCTCACGGACGCCGATGCAGCCGATGGCGGCGCCCACGTAGCCTCCCCGAGGCGCAACCGCTCCTGCTCCCTCCTCCAGCGCATCCACCCCGTATTCTCCTCGGCTCCATGGTGCGGCACATGGAAATGGTCGAGCCCCCAAACGGAAGATGAGGTCGAGCCCCCAAACGGAAGAAACTTCTGAATGAAATGGTATGAACATTTCTGAGTGACCTGCTTTACGGATCCTGTCTCCTAGCTTAACAGCCTCCTATCACTCTTATGATTGTGCTGTTTGTTGAATGAACTTGGAGGCGATAGCAGATTATTATTGCAGGTTGCTCTGTTATGTCGAATGGGGTAGTAGATGGCTTATTCTTCTCTGCCTGTTAACTGTTTTGATTGAAACATTTTTCTGGTACAATCACAGAATACATGGCCGTGTACAAAGTTTCCATTGGAAATCCATACCTATCAGGTGGTCAAACACTATGGAGCTATTGATTCGGTGGAGTGATGTGATTGTCCAAATTGCTTTTGGGCATACCAATGCTAATGACTTGGATGTTGTAACAAGGTCCCGATGATAGACATCATAGCAAAATTTGAACTCTTGAATTCTTTACCTCAGCGTTGGTTCTGCAAACCCTGCAGGTATAATGTTTGCTGAAAATTTTAATTTATTTACAGCTGTGCCATGCCTGACAGTTCAATTAGCATTTTGACAGCAAAAGATAGCAAATAAAATGTTTAGCATTCAAATTTTACACTGGCAGGCAACCTGTTTGGAAAAGAACCAATGGAACTTAACTCCAATGATATTTTTGTATCACAAACCTGTCGATGTGGTATGTGCCGCATATAGGACCAGTGGTTGCTGCCACATGGCTTCTACTGAAAAAGAAAAATGCCTTACTTTCAACATTTAACTCCTATTTTGATTGTATGCTTTGAATATCTGGTTGCAAAATGAAGATTCCAAAAAACTCAGCCTAACCATTCAAGTAGAATTAAGTATGTGCGCATCCACATGAACCTGTGCTTACATCAGTTATATCTCAAAACGATTTTTTGGTTGTGCTAAATAGTTGTATAGTGCATTTTGGCCACAGAGCTATAGCCATGTCCAGTATTTTACATGGTCAATTCTACATTGCATTCATGTGGGTAACGTCACTAGAAGCTATTTGTGTTTTGATTGAGAATAATCCCCATTAACATGCAAATAGCACCCGCAATGTTGTATAGACTGAAATATTTGGTGATCTAGCTTGATGCTAAGTTTTGTTTTGAAAGCTTATTCAGATATATTTTCATCCTAATTATCTCGATTGTACTATTCTTTATTTAACTTTTATTGGATCCATACTATTATGCATTTTGCCTCCTCTCTACATCTCTTATTATATATTTAGATTTACGTGAATAACGCTCATCTCCAACTATAGCAGTATATCATTTTTGTTTCTTCATCTACTCTAATAGAACACGCCAAGCCTTGCATACTGTTGCAGCCTTCATATATTCACATCAATGGATTGGCTTGCTGGACCAACATTACAAATGTCGTCAAATTTTCCAGATGTTCTCTAATATAAGGTTTGATGCTTGCCTTCCCCCCCTCCTTCACAGTTTCCTTACAAATTTACCGTTCATTTTGTTAATTTAAAGCCAAACTTCCATACATAAAGATTTATGATCAGAAAAGAATAATTAGTATCCTGTTTTTCATCTTCAAAATAAGATGTCAATAAAATCTATGGTCAGTTTAAGTGCATGTGCTCTGAGCTTTCAGATTCAGTGACAGAACTGTTTACAACCTCAATTATTTGCATGTCCTGGACCGTTCTTTCTGATTTCGTCCATTACAAGTTGACATGAATATACCACCACATGCAGAACCATTCTTCATAAGTTAATGACATACTCATCCAAAGTAAGATCACAAAATGCAACTTTGGTAGACATGCAGTTTGCTGCCTGCCTCTCTTTATGCAGTGTAACCATAGATTTTTTTCCCTCCATTGCTTCAGGACTCATGAAAAAGGCGTACATTTATCATGTACATTTTTCAGCTTACAATATACCTTTAGCTATACAATGAACCATACCCAGCTCCTACTAAAAAGCTGAGTAGCAGTCCACATTTTATTTTGTTGAATCTCTCTTATAAGAATCCTAAATGGAGATTATTGCATATTTCAAGTTATTGAATAACATTTTGGTTGTCAAATTACTGTACTTACACTTTTTGCAAAATACAAAGATCCGAGATAGCCAACCAAAGCGAAATATTCATAACTCCGTGGAGATGTAGATTCTTGCATTCTAATTCTGATAATTGTTGCACAACATTTTTCTAACAGTCTTCTTCTGGCTGGTCCTTTTTCGTACCTTCAAAGTATTTTTAATTCTACTCTTCATTCATATGATTAATGCTTTTTCAGGTGCGTAAATTGCTGAAGATCGGCAGCACGATGTTGAAGACCTGCATATTTGTTGTGTGCTTCACAACCATATCATGTACTTACTAGGTAC
This sequence comes from Eragrostis curvula, assembly GCA_007726485.1. Classification (NCBI taxonomy): domain Eukaryota; kingdom Viridiplantae; phylum Streptophyta; class Magnoliopsida; order Poales; family Poaceae; genus Eragrostis; species Eragrostis curvula. The sequence continues at coordinate 4,248,536 of RWGY01000034.1, read as the reverse complement.
TCATTTCTACCCGCAGCAACGCGCGGGGTATTTGCTAGTTTTATGATTTATCGACTGTCAACAGTGAGAAACCCCATTGGTTGGCCGACCTTGGGAGGGGGGTGGCGGGGAGTTGGTCCACTTAGAGGGTTCGCCCACTATGCCACCTTTGCTCAGGCCCTCCAGAATATTCCTCATTCGATGCTGGTGGGTCTCGGATGATTTCAGGGAGTCTATTTCTCTTTAATTTATTGGGAATTTTTGGAAAAGCTTTTCTCCATATTTTCTTGTTATTTCCCCTCTTCTATGCGCTTAATGCACCTGCATACATAAATTCACTAGAGCTAGTGAAAATGATTAGATAAAGAGCTTACTTCTAGAGCCGTCAACATTGTGCTTCACCATGAATAGAAATGGCCTGCTTCACCATGAAAGGAAAATAATAGCTGCAAATATGGATGTCTTCAGGAACCTTGATTTTTCGGGGACCCCAAACGGAGATAATAGTGATATGGTATTATTTTTTCTTTGTGTAGTGTAACTCCTGTGAACCATAAATTATGCAATTTGTTCTACTTGGACATATTCTTCTTCCTTTTTGCCTATTGAGGTCTCACAAATTCCTAAGGGAAGAGGGCAGAAGAGAGCCATGCAGGATGGCACCATTCTGGTTACAAGGGGGAGTGATTTGAAGAGAGTGTTGGAATAATTAGCTTTACTCCATTGAAGAATGTCAAGAAACACAAGAGGACTGGAGACAAGTTTCTTATTTGTGCTAGCCAAATATTTTTTACTCTATTGCGGAGAACAACTTAATAAGAACTAGACAACACCACTAGAGAGAAGGGCACACTAAGAGTCAGAAAGATCTGGATAGGAAAAACAGAGGACTACATTTTCGAAGGAAATGAATGACCAGAAGTACTGAAGGAAAGGAAGCATATACGAGTCATTCCTCACGAGAAATAAAACAAGGACCACACCTTTTTGACTACATCCACAAAGTTGATGTAAGTATATCAACAAATGTCAATTGTAAAGTGAAAATATATTTGATTTGTCGTACCAAAGTTCTATGTATGATTTGTGTTGTTTGTTCCATATATTTTTTGCTCCTTACTAGAGCAAATTTTCTATGTACACCAAAGCAAGATAATGAGAGCTACGTGCAATGACGTGCCGATATAAAGGATCAACGTTAGTTGAGATATAAGCCAAAGAAAAAGTACTTTGATGGCATAACAATGAATGAAGTACTGACCACATCACCTGTATCATTTATGAATGTTGAGCAATGGGGAGAACCGCTGAAGATGTGGTCAAGAAAAAAGCCCAAGGTATGACAAAACTACAAATTACCTTGTTCCTCTTGTCCCATTTTGCAAAGAGTCAAAGACTAGCTTTTCAATCATCCTAGTGTGAATATAACAGTTTCAGGTTATCATCTGATTTCAGTGTATACATATAAGCTCCCAGTGCTACATTGCACGGGGTGGGCTTGCATTGGTTCAAGGGTATTGAAATGAATACCCGTTATTTTTGACAAAAACTTTTATATAAACAATATATTTTATGTATATGCATGAAAAAACATTAAACACTTAAACATGCTCAATGTAAACAAAAAGAAGCCCACCTATTTTGATATGTTGATTATTTAGTACCTTTTTGCAGGGTTCTGGATTATTAAAAAAATAGCTTTTGCTCCGAATTATCTAGCAAAACAACTTATTTGACTTATTTTGAATTATTTGGCTTATCCAGTTAAGCTGTTGAGCAAAACAGCTTATCCAAATAGCTTATTGGGATAGAGCCACAAAAAAACTACTTTTAACGGCTTGGACGAAACAACTTATCCCAGTACTATAAAACAAAAAACGGCTTACTGCAGCTTATTGTCATAGTTTGGTTTGCCCATTTTATGCTTGGAAAGCATACTTATGGCTTATGTGGCCATAAATCAAAGGAAAAGCACTATCATAAACCGTTAAATAGTGTCTAAGGGGACCTCAATTCTATGACAATCCATATTTAGGTTATAAAAAAATTTGAATACACATACTTCAAATCCTGGGCCCACCCTGCACACGCTCATGCCTTGGTAAGGAACTAATCAATCGACATATGGGATTACTACTTATCAAACCGTGATTAGATACTACTTTCCAGATAATTTCAGCAAGATAAATTTAAGGATAAAGACCCCTACCCCTTTTGGAACTATTTAGGGAGTTAAATTCATCATAGAAAATTCATTCTGTTAGTGAGCTAGTGTACAAAGCTATTGTAAGTTCTTGTTTTCTTTTGATGTACAAAGGAAAATCTGTGAACAAAATGGACCATTGACCTGTCACAGATCTTTTGCTAGGATCGAACAATATAAAACATAATGAAGACCCCACTACGTTGTAAGCGAAGATGGATGAACATGTACAATAGGGAGAGGAGCATTCATCTTGTAGTTCTGCTATTTGTCAAGTTGTTCGGTCAGGTATATTTCTTCACGGTGTGGGCCTTGAGCCAAAGAAAAAAAAAACAGAGCTTTCATTTCTTCTCAGTTCAAAGCTGTGATGTATGAACTTCACTACGAGAAAGCCAAAGGTAAACAACCTCAGCAAAGGATCGAACAGCAGATGCGAGATGAATGACTTAAGGAAGAAAGGATGACAAGAAAGAGAGGCATACCAAGCCCAGCTTGAGTTTTTCAGAATAAAACAACATGAACGACAATGATGATTGGATCTATGAGCAAATATGCAGAAGGCTCATGTGAGGAATATCTGGCACATCCTATATCTCTATTTGTTTCTAATCTGTAATTGGTTTGGGCGTGATTACTGAATTGCGTTTTGTGTTCGTGGAGGAATTTTGTAATGTGACATCATTTAATAATCTGCAAGCTAAAATATAGTGAACTATACCATCATTTATGTATTGCCCTTGCTAAATTTTAGCATGTCTGTATGAGAGTATATTTAGTTTATGTCATGTATATTTAAGTAATTTATGTATTTAATAATAGATATAAAGTTGGAATTTTTTTGTAATGATCCAAGAATGAACAAAAGCTGGGCCAAGTGATAAAACAAATATGGGCTTGGCCTAACAGCCCAACACAAAGTCAGAATGCCTAATATATTTTGTGATGAATTAAATTGACCTCAAATGGGCCAAGATCAACACGAAGAAGGCCCACAAACAATCATTTTCAGGCTGTATGACAATTTGCGACAAATCATATATGTATCACAAACAGACCGGACCCATGAAGCGAAAGGCCCACAATTTACCTTTTGTGCACCATAAGATGATTTATGATAAACCAAAAATGGACCAGACCACACAAAAAATGAACTGGATGACGATTCTTCTATGGGACTATTGCGTTTTTACCCCTGCTTTAAAGTCCAATTGTGATTTTGCCCCTATTTTTTGAACTTTATGATTCTACCCCTCTTTTTCTAAACCGAAGCTTACGTTTAGCCCTGGTTTTGCAATCCTTCAGCCCAGCCCGAAAGTATGCATTAAAAAAATGGAAAATCGTTTTGGAAAATGGCAAAGGACACAAGTAACCCTGCCTCTCTTTTTCCTCTCCCGTCGCTCTGTCTCTCCCGACTCTGTTCTCCCGTCTCCCTCACGTCTTCTCTCCCTGGACCCTAACCGTAGACGCGCCCATGGAGGAGGGGCCTTAGCTAGGCACGGCCAGGAGGATCGGAGGAGGCCGCGGGGCTGGTTTGAGGGGCCGCCGTGACATGCTTGGAGGAGGGGCGGCGCAGCCAGGCACGCTCGGGAGGAGCTGCTGCGGCAAGGCGGGGTCAGATTTCTTTGGGGAATTTGCTGCTAGGACATCTGAGAACATGTCTTGGTCATGGATTGATTGATTACTCTCTCGAGCACTTTTTAACTTCGGTTTCCCCGAAATTTCCCCATTTGCTTAGGGTTCCATAAATTTCTGGAATTGGTATGAAAAGCTTAAACTTTCTTGGGGCTTTCACTTGGATTGGGTCAGGCATGATGTTGTGAAGTTGTGGTTAAAGTTTCATGATCTCTGGTCTCGATTTGGTTGGTTTTCGAGCTGGATTTCATTGGCGAATTGCAGTTGTTCTTCAGCTCATGGAGTTCTACGTGCTCTCTGTTTTGTGAATTATCGCAGGCCTGCAAGTCCACTCGAGTTGCTAGCTGCTTGTGAGATAGCTTCGCAAGAAACAAGTTTCTGTATGCAGGTCCGAAGACACGGCAACTAGCTCCATAAGCTAGAGCTTCAATCTGAAGTTGAGCAATGATCAAGCACGAAGGGTATTTTAGTCTTTTTACACTAGATTTAACACCGTTAAGTGCTTCTAACAGATCAGGGGTAAGTCGAGCATTCGTTTTGAAAAAGCAAGGGTAAAATCGCAAAGTCTAAAAAGCAGAGGTAAAATCACAATTGAGCTCCAAAATAGGGGTAGAAACGCAATAGCCCCTTCTTCTATTAATCATGATTGACTAACTGAAAAATAAATGTCTAGAAAGCTTAAAAGTACAACTTCGTTCTTAAATATATGACACCATATATTTTTCTATTACTCATTTCAATTGATATCTAGGTAAATAATTAAACATTTTAGTCAAACTTAATTAAAATGATTTTTGTGATATACCAAATGATACTGATTTCATTTTAGGTAACTAATTACTTACATTTAAGTGTGTTGTAACAAAAGTTTAAAGAAAAAGAAGAGAGAGTATATTTGGTGATTGATCAAATTAAATATATTGATTGGTCATATATTTAAAAACAAAGGGAGTAACAGATTTATCGATACAACAATAAATAAAGCTAGCAAATGGACATTTATTTTTATATATATATCAGGAAGTAGAAATTACTCCCTACAATTGTTGAAATCACGTACACACTGCCCACGCAAATATTTGGAGGCATCATTCCAATAACGTGCCGTAAATACATACTAGTAATCCTTCGGAAACACCAACAATTTCAAAGTATACAAATTATTATGTTTTCTGGAGGACAATTTGATTTGACTCCCCCAGGTTAATCCCGGACGTCACTTCTCCGGCATCATGACCTTGATTTACAAGAGCAAACCGGAAGGCGAGAAAGGCTAAGCTCTAACATATGAACTTCACTGCGAGAAAGGTGAAAGTGAACAAACTCAAGAAATAATTGAACAGCAGATGCGATGATGATTTAAGGAAGAAACAACAAGAAGCCAGAGGTGCATACCGCACTTTACAAGCCCAACTTTAGTTTTTGAGGAAGGAATTAAGACCAAAAAAAAATGATGATTGCATCAGAGTATATATGTGGAAGGCTCAGGTGATGAATGTCAGGTGCACGTGCATCCAATATCTCTAACGTCTAAATGTTGATCTTCGTTTCTAATCTGTCATTCGTTTGGTTATTAATACTGAATTGTGTGCTGTGTTCTTGGAGGCATCATTTTGTAATGTGACATCATTTCATGATCTGCAAGCTAGAATATGGTGAACTATGCCATCATTTATATATTGTCCCTGCAGCTGCTGAACTTTGGCATGTTTGTATGAGAGTAAATTTGGTTTATGTCATGTATATTTAACTCAGTTATGTATTTAATAATAGATATAAATTTAGAATTTGTTTGTAATGATCCAAGAATGGACAAAAACTAGGCCGCATGATAAAACAAATATGGGCTTGGCCTAACAGCCCAGCACAAAATCAGAAGGTGTATTATGATTAATTCGTGATGAATTAATTGGATATCAAATGGGTCAAGATCAATATGAAAAGGTCCTATGAAGGGCCATTCTTGAGCTGGATGACGATTTATGACGAATCATACATAGATCACAAACAAACCGTGCCCATGAAACGAAAGGCCTACGATTGGCCTTTTGTGCACCAAAAGATGATTTGTGATGAACCAGACCAAAATGGACCTGACGGCCAAACAAAAAATGAGCTAGATGACGATTCTTCTACTAGTCACGATTGACTAACCGAAAAAGAAATGTCTAGAAAGCTTAAAATTACACCTTCATTTTCAAATATATGACCCCATTTATTTTTTCTATTAGTATGTAAATATTTATGTGAACAAATAAATATATTAGTTGCACTTAAAATGATTTTTGTGATATATAAAATGATATTGATTTTATTTTAGGTAACTAATTACTTTCATATATGTGCTGTAATAAAAGTTTAAAGAAAAAGAAGAGAGTATATTTAGTGATTGGTCATATATTTAAAAACGAAGGGAGTCACAAATATATTATTTATATGAGGAAGTCCAAATTACACCCTACAATTGTTGAAATTACACACTGCAACCCTTAAAGCCATACTAGTAATCCTTCGGAAACACCTACAGTTTGAGAGTATACAAATTAATATGTTTTCTGGAGGACAATTTAATTTGACTCCATCTCCCAGGTTAATCCCGGACGTCAGTTCTCCGCCATCATGACCTTGATTTACAAGAGCAAACCGGAAGCTGGTCGTCGTTGACGTTCTCTCTCCCAGAGTGTGCTCTTTGGTTGCTGAAGCGTAGGCGTCATGACCTGTATGCTTATTATAGTTTCTATATATATGTATATATATATATATGAATATAAAATATCTGCAGTTTCGTGGTACTCAGTTTTCTTTGAGGCTGCACGGTGGGGAGCGCAGCACAATCGTCTCAGACAGTGACTCCCGGTCCGAAGGCGAGCAACGCCCCCCATTCCGGAAACTCACCTTCCTCCTCCCGACGCCGGCGGAGGTCGTCGAGGACGAAGACAATGGTGGCGCCGCTCATGTTCCCGTACTCGCGCAGCACATTTCGGCTGGCCGCCAGCTTCCCGAGCGCGTGCTCCGTCCTCGGGATCGTGGTCTGCGTCGCGGACACCATCTCGAACAGCGGGCGCTCGCCGCCGGCGAAGGGCCCGGCGCCGACGATGGCGACGCCGGCGCCGTCGCCGAAGAGCGTGTGGCCGACGAGGTTCCAATGGCGGCGGTTCAATACAGCAGCAGCTAGCCCTCCACCGCTCAGGCGCCCTGCTCCACCTGCTCTCTATATCGATGTCGGATCTACTCAAAACTCTACACACCCGGCCACCGCTTTCGATCTCGGACTCGTCTCTGCTGAGCGATTTGATCAAGAATAATCTAGGAGGTGCCTGGCCGGGTGTCCAGTCGATGGGAATGGGGCGACTGGGCCCCACACAGCCCAATAACTGCCCCATGAGGTACCACATTATTTGATAGCTAGGGGTGTTTACTTACAATAAAATCATGTTGTCAATACGTGACGATGATCATCATCAGTGGCGCTGGTTGTCACCCAGCAGACCAGGGTTCGATTCTCAGCTTCTACTATCAAACAAAGCTGTGGCGGATGTCTCTCCCCCCTAGTCGGATTTTTTTTTTAATGATGATGATCATCTGACAGCTTGAATCACAGTAGAGAAAATCAAATCAAGTGATACCATAGGAGGCGCGCAACCGGTCCCTGTTGGCGGTTAGAGGAGCCGAGTTGGAGGTTAAACCTGGGCCGATGGTGCAGGATGGCAGCGGGATTTTCATGATTAAGCGGTTAAAGCAGCTCGACAGATGTGCTTCGACGCCACTGTAGGGTTCAAAGACTTCTATGATTTTCGTGATTGAGTGCAGCATACTTGTAGGAAAGAGTTTGAGTGGATTAAACGTGTTGGAAGACATTGCGGTTTTCAGATCGTAACAACCCAGGGGTCATTTCTTTTTTTGGTTTCTTGTTTTTTGTTGTTCAACCTTTTACAGATGTAACAACAACTTCTTATTCCACTAACAAGTCCAACCTTTTACAGAGTCGAAACATACTACAGAGCCGCACGGACTGGAGCATGGCAAGTAGCTTCACAATCCTTCATTGAACGCGTGATGGGCCCAACATATCGGCCATTCATGTAACATTGGACACATGGATATTGAATATAAGGTGAAGGGGCCGGATTGGGACAGTCTACGAGCTCGCAGCGCGGCCTTTTAGGATCAATAACATTCTTGTGTTCTCCAACCGGCTCCATTTGTCCCATTTCTCCGCCTATGGTTTTTCAGAAACCAGGAACATTAGTGAACGACTATAGAAAACAACTTGAAACTACTTATATTTTATATGGTATTCGAATCAAAACAAACAAATATTTAATTACCACAGTCATTTGCATACTTACATTGTGCCAGCATGGCATAGCTACCAATGAGGAGCATCACAACGAGCACCCTCACTCCGTCCTTCATATTGCTCTTTTTTGTGTAATAACTCTGCAGTTTCTCCCTTCTATTCTTTGTTGAGCTTGCTAATGGCACACTGTTTGTCGAATACCCTTTCTTTTCTTTGTTATACGCTTGCATTGATAATGGCACCCCCTTTCTCCACCACCATATTTATAGATGGTTAAGACATAGCTGGTTTTAATTAAATGTTTTTCTGTTATATAGTTACGACAGTATGTAATAATTACTGGTTCAAATAGATGCTTGTGATTTACAGAAGAAAGAAAAGCAACATAAACTGCATACAACTCTATCTGCTAAATTTTTCATGAAAAATTGCCATGAATATCCATTTATTTATCATGCCTTATTTTAGTGTAATATATGCTAATAAAAGAAGGTGAAGAAATAGCTAGCTTTAACTATTTGCTATGCTTAATAGTGAACGGCCATTTATAAAGAGTTGGGTCTAATTATACACTACTACAGAAAAATTCAACGGTGGTGGACGTGTAGGCGTGACCTGTATACTTATTATTATAGATTTGGTTGCATATGTTAAGAGATATATATATCTGCTGCAGTTTCATCAGCTTGGTAATTAGTCAGTTTTCTTTGAGGCTGCGTGGTGGGGAGCGCAGAATCGTCTCTTGACAGATATTCAAGATGTCATCCACACCACTGCCAACGTTGTTTCATTCGCAAGGATGCTGTAATCTGTTTGGCATCGTTGTATTCATATATGCAGGCCCTATGGTCTGTTCAGTCCTTCCTGAATGCGGCATTCTTTTCTATATTACACGTTACTAAAGCAAAATGTCAGAAAGAAATGGGTTTTGGATTCGCTTTATTTTGGGGCACTGGCGTGCATTTAACATTTTATAAAATTGCATTCCAAATAATCTTGTGATGCGAAGGAAAAGAAAAGAGATAATTTTAGCTTGCAGCATATCTGAGTCAACCTAGATGATGGAGGAAATGCAATGGAAAAGGAGAAGTCTAGTGACTTGTGAAGTGTAGGACACCATGCTAGGCTTTTTTTTTTTGTGCTGCAAGGGCAGGACACCATGCTAGTTGTATTACAAATTCCAGAAACTTATTAACAAGTAACAAATATACCAAAACAACCATAAATAGAGCTAGCAAACGGACATTTATTTATATAATCAAGCACTACTACAATGTTGAAATTACACACCTGCACAAACAAATATTTGGAAGTATCACTTCAATACCACTAGCCTTCAAGGCATACTAATCCTTTGCGAACATCAACATAACAACATTTTGAGGGTATACAGATTAATATATGTTTTTTGGAGGACAATTTGGTTTTACTCCACCCCCAGGTTAAGTTCTTCTCCGCCATCATCAGGTGCGGAGCCAGGTTCAGGCCAACCTGGGCTCCCCCCCCCCCCCCCCCCCCCCCCCCCCCCGGTCTGCTATTTTCTTTGAGGAATGAACAGTACCAAGGCAATTAAAACCATTAATCACTACTTTAGCCAGCTAGATAATTCAATCCGGCCACCCCTTCCTCCTGATTCTGGCTCCACCACTGGCCATCATGACCTTGATATGAAGTACCATTTCTAAAGCGTTTAGGCGTCACACCTGTATACTTGTTATAGATTTTACGTATACGAAGATATGTATATTTGTTGCAGTTTCGTCCACCTGGTATATATATAATAATCAGTTTTCTTTGAGGCTGCGCGGTGGGGAGCGCAGCACGATCGTCTCCACAGTGATTCCCGGTCCAAATGCCAGCAACGCCCCCCATTCCGGAAACTCACCTTCCTCCTCCCGACGCCGGCGCAGGTCGTCAAGCACGAACACAATGGTGGCGCCGCTCATGTTCCCGTACTCGCGCAGCACATTTCGGCTCGCGGCCAGCTTCTTGGGCCCCAGCTTGAGCACCGACTCAATGTTGTCCAGGATCGGACGGCCGCCGGGGTGCACTGCCCAGAACATGTCGTTCCACGTCTGGTCGCCGGCGCCGTCGTCGCCGAACGCCGCCCTGAAGGCGCCGAGCAGGCACTGCTCGACGTTCTGGACGATGAGCGAGGGCACCTGGATGGCGAGGTGGAAGTCGATGCCGCCGGCGGCGACCTGCATCCCGAGCGCGTGCTCCGTCCTCGGGATCGTGGTCTGCGTTGCAGAGACCATCTCGAACAGCGGGCGCTCACCGCCGGCGAACGGCCCGGCGCCGACGATGGTGACGCCGGCGCCGTCGCCGAAGAGCGCGTGCCCGACGAGGTTGCTCCCGTCGGGGCCGGCGAAGCAGACGAGGGTGATCTCGGCGCAGGCCACCAGCACGCGCGCGCCGCGGTTGTTCTCGGCGAGCTCCTTGGCCAGCTGCAGAGCCCGGCCGCCGCCGTAGCAGCCGTGCAGGCTCAGGATGGTGCGGCTCACCGTGGGGCGGAGCTTCAGGAGAGTGGCCAGCTCCAGGTCCGCGCTCGGCGCGCGGCAGCCGGAATAGGTGCTGAACACCAAGTGGGTGATGTCGGTGGCCGGGCGGCCCCACTCGGCGATCGCCTTAAGCGCGGCGGACTCCGCGAGCTTGGGGACGGCGGTGGCGACCATGTTGATGCGAGCGTCCAGGGATGGCAGCTCTCGGTCCAGAAACTCCGGGTGGGCAAGGAGAACTTCCTCCGTCAGGTGGAAGTGACGCTTCTCAATGCCCGTTTTGTTGCCTGAAATTTTAGATTAATCATTTAGTCAAACATTCTCAACTTTGTTGACAATACAACGTTCATCTCAAAATATATGTCACTCTATATTTGGTTGACCATGTTTTCTTTCTCTCTTTGATGAAATTGAAAGCAAATTATAAATTACGAAAGTATTTCTCATGGTAAATCCAAAAATATAAACTGTGTTAAAGTTGATCGAATTTATAGAAATTGTTTGTCAAAGATAGCAAAAAAAAAAACACAGTCAACCACCTGAAGTGACATTTATTTTGAAATGGATAAATTATATCTATTCAAGAAAGTGTTATGTGTTATGATAGATTATTTCATAATGGATGAATCTAGCTGCAACAATGTTAATACTACTTTTATTGTTAACAATCAAATTTAAGAATGTTTGATTGTGATCGAACTCAGAAATGTTTATATCAATGGACAAAGGTACTGTATGCTCGATAATATTTATGGTAGTCAGGGAGTATGTATGTCCATTAACAAATGATTGGTTAGCAGTCAGCGCTGGTGGTCCCAACTGAAAATTAGTTATGTAAGTTGTTAAGCACGCAAGCTAGCAAAGGGAATGGAACGGTGTCAGCAAGGAACATATATACATGCTTACATATGTATATAAATGTTCTTTGCTTACATACATTTTTGTTAAAAAAATAAATCATTTTTTACATATACTTTTTTCGAGGAAGAGCAAGGAATATGTTTTATGTATATGCATGCTTACAAATTCTCTTAAGCTTTCCCTTGAGGCCAGTAAGGTGGTTGCTGTTGGACATGCGGAAGAACTGGTCGGTGAACTCTTCCTGCGGTACAATGGTGCCCGATGGGTTCGCCGTGCCTATGGCGAGCACGGCCGCAGGGCCTTCCGCGTGCTGCCGGCTCGGGCGGTTTTCGCGGACGGCACTGTTACCCTGAGTTATAGGCATGGCTAAAGTAAGTGTGTGTACTTGAGCTCCTGAGAGGGGTAAGAAGGCTAGCTAGAGATGGCTGGGTGCTCATGGGGGGTGGTCTGGCTGTGGCTTTATACTGGTCGATCGACCTAACAACAAGACATGCCTATTGTTGACGACATGTCTGAGGAATTGACTACGCATAGTTGGACTGATTGCACGCCACTCGTTCACGGCAAATGTTTTGATGTATCTGTGCAGCTATCTCATCCAACTCCACTTGCGAATGTGGAACAAATTCTCAGAATTGTGGCAACATCTATGCTTGCATGGAGGGAGTACTTCGTCTCCTTCTCACTCTCCCGGGCACAGTACCCAAACGAAGATGTGTTTCATTAAGAACCAAAAGAAAAAAAAAATTATCTGATATTAGGATATATTTATTTTCAAAAGAGTAATTTAAACACACGCACACTCTACTAATTAAGAACGTACAGGAGACTGGCCTGACGGAGCTAAAGGTTGACGAGGTTACTACAGGATTCTCCTTGTTGACGAGCATGTCACCACACCTAAAAGAATAGCTTTGTCAGTGAAACACGTAGTGGACAGGAGTTATAGCCCCTCCACTTATATTAAAACCACTATTACAATAAAACTGAATCCCTTTCGAGACATGACACACTCCCAATGTATTTTGCGGTTAAATGTTAGTGCAGCATTGCTTTCACTAATTTTACAAATATTGTGGGTCTAGGACATTTTCCATGGTTTTCCAGTTTTTACCATCATGTTCAATATATATAACTTTAACCATGAATCTAAAAGATTTATTACTTACTGAAGTTAATAGAATTTACCATGAACCTATTTTTGGAGAAGTTTCTATATATATATTCAGAGTATACATGAGAGACCTTGCTAATGTTCTAAATGACACTCATTTGCAATTACAGGAATAATAATCTAAGACTATAGATAATAGAGAAAATTGAAAAAACCCACCTACATGTCAGAGGGGTTTTCATATACCCACATACAAGAAATTTTGTGTCAGTCTCCCCTTGCAAGTGTTAATGTGTTTCCATAGTCCCCTATAGCTTTGACCAGACTACATAGCTCTTCTCTAGCCTCTACGTTTACTTCTCAGGTTCCACTATAGCGTAGTTATCATATAATCATATGTCACACAATAAACAATTACCAAGTTATCATAAATGATGTTCAAACTTAGCTGCGACACTATGCATAAAATAGAGAAAATTAAACCTATAGGTTTCGATATCTATGTTGTTTGCACAACATCAAAGAGTAGAGATGTATGATAGACCATCCGGAACCGCACCAGAGAACATAGAAGAGCTATGTCGTCCAATCAAAGCTATCATGGGGGAATATGAAAACTCATGGACATCTGCAGGGGGAGACTGACACAAAATTTCTTGTTGGTGGGTGGTATATGAAAACCTCCTGAGTTGTAAGTGGTTTTTTGAAATTTTCCTAACATAATAATAGCTCGTATCATATATGGCTTCTAAGCTATCTTTAAATTGACATATGATTAACACTTTTTTTGACATGTCAATCATATGTCCACTAGAATCACAATTCGAACACAAGATAACAAAACATACGTACCAACAAGAATCATGCAATTACTTAAGAAACTATGAACAATATTTAACTTCACAAGCAGAGAATTAATAACCGAAACAAAGGTCGGCAGTGCATATGAGGCATGTAGGTGCGTGTTTACATTGTAAGTGTGCATGTAAAGAGGACACTGAATTTAAACACACAAGAAGCTGAATGTAAGAAACTAGATAATATATATGCATGTAGTAATGATGTATATACATCATTATTACAATCACCATGGGGATAACTTTGCTTTGATGACTTCTTGTCGTCAATGGCTTGTATCATTTTTTTTCTTTTTTTGTGATAGAAACATGATGGGAAGCCCTGGGGTGATTTCACTTATAGCTGCGATTTTGAAAACTGTCCTAGAAGATCAGAAATCTTATATAAACTCTTTCATATATTGGACCAACTAAAACAGACTGCTAACGATATCCCATTTACTTAAATGTATCTTCGTTTTAATTCAACTTTGATCCTCAACATAATGTGGTCTCACCCCTTACGAGGTGAGGTCTCAAAGGTGCCATGCTGACTCTACCGTAGTAGTGGACAAGAAAGCTGCATGCCGTAGTAGTGGACATGAAATCTGCATCCCCTTTTAATGCATAAAACGATCCCAGTATGGAGAGTGCTGACAGTAAGAGTGCGATAGGTCGATGCTAAGGAAGAAGTTGCCCTCATAGTAGAGTTTGTTGCAATAAATTATTTCACAATTGTGAAGGAAAATTATAGACAATTGTTTGACTAAGGGCCCATTGATTAACGAATGATTAAAATTGGACTTTTTCTCCTCACATCTAATCCTATCTGAAGATATGGATCAACGATAAAATGAAAATATCTTGTTATATAAATTGAAGAGCAAGGTTATAGGGATGGGGTTGGGTGGTTGGTGGTGGTTGTAGTTGGGGGGGGGGGGGGGGAGGGGGGGCTTGCGTTTTCATCTCCCATAAGATTTGTTTCACACCATGATGCCACCCTTCTTCACTCTGCTCGACATGACCCTCCATCACACCGATGGGACCGCGTAACCATACCTATTTCCGCTCACATCCTAGTTATTTGTTATTAATTAACACGTGACAAAGAAAGAAAAAGATCATACTAAGGTAGGGTGACAAGGATTATACAGCGCATAAATCAAGTTCGAACCAAATATGATGACAACGGTAATGTCAAGAAATAAATAAAATGAATATCTGACCCATGCATATGCTTGTGTACTACAATATAATGACATGCCAATGATTCTGTCCAAAACAAGATCCCATGGTAATAGTGAGAACGAGCATATGCATGGGACAGTGGACAAGTTGCATACTTTGGGAAAGTAACATCGCAATTGCCGGCATTACGATGAAGCCGCCTGCCTTCAGGTAACTGTCCTGCTCAAGGACTTCAATCAATGAATCGAACTTCCTGCGTGGGCATGAGTTTGAGCAACAGCGTTAAGTTTTGGCTGATTGTGACATATCTTATCAGATGGCAACAACAAAGTGGTGTTCAAGGACGCGCCACAAAATAAAGAATCAAAGAAGATAAAGAAAAAAGAATATAAATTCTTGAAATTAGTATACTGTTAAATGAGAGAGAGAGAGAGAGAGAGAGAGAGAGAGAGAGAGATTTTCATGGTACCAAACTATATTTGCTATGATTGGAAAAAGGAAATAATCTTTAAATAACTCAACACAGCTGATTATTTTGTTTCCTTAGCAAAGACCAAGAAAATAGTGGTACTCTAAAACTCTCAGAAAAAGTTGATTGCTGGCTTTTTCAGACGCGGTTGTTCTTCACTGAATTAACACCACTGTATCACATATATGGACGTAGCAATGAACACGATCAACAAAGGCAGCGTGGGCTACCTTCGTCAAATAGTCAGGACCAGCTGGGGATTAGCAACGCGCGCCAATGGCCTGATGGCAACCATCGTGATATCGTCACATAGGGCAGCGATGCCTCTGCTACGCCAGTGTCACCGACTCACCTGCGAAGGTCCCAAGACGGTGGTATCACAATCCGTGTCAATATGAACCCGCAAGATTTTTATCTTAAGCTTGTCAGAAGTGCAGTAGAGGGGGATCTTGTATTCTGGACAGATTGAACGAAAAACATTAAGTCTATTTCCCAAGTTTTATATATATTTTACGGTGGCAATACGTCTTTGCTTCTTTTTTTTTTTTTTTTTTTTTTTTTTTTTTTTTTTTTTTTGACTTGAGTACGTCTTTGCTATTGCCACAATATGTTAGTGTCGCAATTGGCACAGCCAAAAAACTGTGCCAATATATAAAGTCTCTTGCAACATTTTACAATAAATCGTTGCCGCAAATTTATGCATGTCTACCAGTCATAAAGACAATAATTATGTTAACAAGAATATTCCAAGTTAAGGGATAAACGAATACTCCCTCCAATTCCAAATAAAACCCCATTACCTTTTCCTAAAATGAACAAAAAATAATTCCACCTATTGCTTTTACTCGAAGGCACCAAATAAGTCTACTAACTACTCTAATGCGTCGGTTACAGTTTCCCCCGGTGTCTACCATACTAATATCAATATGCATCTTAATCAATGCAATATACGTGTCATTTATTCGATCACAGGAATAACTTATTTTCTTAACTCCCATGTATCATCTATTCGGGATGAGAAGGAGTATCAAGTTAGTTGGAGAAAAAAGATCCAAATTGATGTAACGGTGCAGATGCATAGATATGTGTCGGGGATGTTGGAAAAATTACTATTTTGACAAATACCAATATGTTCTATAAGTAAAAAATAACCATTTTTTTTATAAAAACAGGACACTACTGGAAACGGGAATATCACTGCAGGCTGACATTTAGTCTGACAGTTTTCATTGTTTGAATTCTGTAAGTATTATTAATTCAATTCCCCTAATGGTTTTTGACACACAGGAATGATATTCCATTTTGCAATAAGAGCTTGGCTACCCAATCTGGGCGTAGAGATGTGGGAACATGAAATAGTAGATAGGGATGGAACTTGTAGAAGCAAATCGTACATCTTATAAAGCTAAAACATTAAGGGCTGTTTGGGTGCTGTACTTTTTCAAAACAAAAGTTTTGAAAAAACATAGTTTTAAAAGCCAGTGGTTTAGCAAAAAGAGCTTAGGAGTGGAGTTTTTAGACTAAAAAATGGTTGCACTTTTAGCAATATACCATGGCTTTTAAAACTACAAAAGTGTTTACATCCAAGCACCTTGATACCTCTCAAAACCAAAGTATTGTGCTAAATTGTAGTATTCTTACAGGACTCCAAAAACACTTGGTATCCAAACAGGGCCTACGGCTGAAACCTAAACAAAATGAAAACTTTCTAAATATCAGAAATGGAATGTCGGTATCTAGAATTGATATGGAACGATTACACAATTAGCTCCAAGCATTGAACTAGAATATATGACTTACGAGACCATCTCTTTCATGCAACCGCCCACCAATTGACTATGCAGGAATACAAACCGGTCAATTATAAATTTGAATGTAAAGCAACACAAGGTTGGTCTCACAAATACCCCAGCTGCTACCGTCAATAGATATTCGCATGGAGGGATGAGTTGCAAACTACTAGATCAGTCGACACAACTTGTAGTTAGAATTCATCGGTCCATCATGATTTAAGATTTTGATAGCGATCTAATACTAAGTGTGCACATCTTTTCGTCAATACTAAGGTTATTGTTGCTTGATCTTGACCATTACTTGCCAACTACCGCATTACAACAGTTCAACATACAAGAGTCACACGCTCCAACCTCTATCCTCAATCGTTCCATGACTGGAACTTATTTTAATAGTCATCAGAATCGGTTGCGAATGGTTGTGATATTGGGACCCGATTCTGTTAATATCTTTTAAAGTGATATTTAGAGTCACACTTTGAACATCCAATATTCACATATAATAGACAGTAGATAAATAATGTTATCACATTATTACATCCATGTCACATAAGTGCGAACATAGTATAAAAGATATAGTTCATCATTATACTATGAAATTTTCTTGTACTTGAATCTCTGTCTTTACTCCTTATTATTTGTCTTGTGAGTCCACTCCCGTGCGTCGCGCATCCCTCTCTTAAAAATTTCGACGCCAACAGGTGGGTCCCACCCCGTGATTTCCACCCACCACACCCAGTGATTGACAAAAAAACAAGCACAGGCATTCTGGGCTCCCTAGCTCTGCCCGTCGCCGCCGCTGTCTCCTCCCAAGGTGCAGGCGCTCTCGGCTCCCTCGCTTCAGCAGCCGCCGCTGTCTCCTCCGCAGCCCCGCCTCCTCTCGACCCTGCAGTGTGGACGTGGCCCGCCTCCCCTCCCTTCCCAACCCTAATTCTCACCGGTGCCGCCATCGTTGAGCCTGCGTTCGTGGTCGTGGCCGTCCGCGAAGTCGCCCCATGCCTCGCCGCCGTATTTACTCCGTTCGTCGTCCACCAGCTCCGTTTGGCGGTCCTGCTGCAGAAGCGCGGCTGGCCGCCGCGGCCGCAGGAGGAGGACCACGCCGGCGGAGATTTTGAGGACGAGGCGCAGGGGCTCGCGCCGCCACAATCAGCGTGTGGCCTCTCAGCTGCTGCGGTGGCCGCGCTAGACCAGCACCTCATCGGTTAGCGACACTGCTGAATTGTGCGTGCTTCCATGGTTGGGAACCTGCTACGAAGGGTTCATCTTGGCTTTTGGGTTTAGGAGGACTAGCCGTCCTGCTGCTGTGATCCAGTCTGGCCTTTATCCTTTCATTTCTTGCCTCTCGGCATGGTGAATTGGGCAATTGGTGGTTTCTCTGCCTGTCCAATGGTTAGTTCAGTTTAGTTTGTTAAACTCCGGTTGCTTATGATAGCTTGTTAGAGAAATTTGTCAGACCGAGGGCCATTTGCTAGGCCACACCTGCTTGAATGTAAAACGTAAGAACACCCTTGGACTGCACTGGAGACTGATGTTTACCATCCGAAGATTTAACCGTTCTTGTGCTGACATGCTTAAGTTGAGTTGTTATTCTTATGAAAATAAATATCATATTTCATATTTGGAAAAATTTCTTAGTTATAGCAATCTTTCAACATGCAAATATCATGAAACATAGTGGCAAACTGATAAGCCATGCTGTCAAAAAGATGGTCGAGGAGTATGAATCAAAGAGGAATTCTTTCTGTGATATTTCAAATTTTAACTATGTTGTTTGAGGTAATAATAGCTTCTTATTGCATTGCTTTGTTCTTTTTTCAGTCTCCGCATAATTGTTTGGTAAACCTGTGAATCTTATTATTACATGTTTGTGGCACTAAGCACCAAATTTATCCAGATTACCTTCATTAGTCGGATGTGGAAGACGTTGTGATGTCCCTTGTTGATACTGCTAGAAAAGTATCCTTTGCTCTCTTGTTCTGTAGTGGGAACAAAGATTTTTCATCTGTAATCTGGTAGATTATCAAAAGTTTCAGTTATATTAGATCATATTGGTTCTAATAAAGCTCATACGGACATTTATGATTTTTATTGAGAGTGGATTTACTAGACCTTAAATACCATATAGGGTCCGGTGGAAGATAATTACATGTCAAAGCAGAAAGACATAAAGAATTTGAAAGAAAACCTGATTTGATTTTCCGTGATTGATACAGTCCAAAAACACCCATGAAAAGCCACGTACAAGCTTATCCGGCTCCGGGCCTGAATATTCTTTAGCAACTAGCGCGTGACCAATTGACAGGTGCATTCTTTTTTCGATTTCAATCTGAACAAGCAGTTATTTCGAACCCGTCTGACAATGATTCATGTGCCTTTATTGTTTTTTATTGTCAGAAATGCTTAGATGTAGGCTAACATTGAAGTGAAATATTTGGTTTTGCACAGGCTTATAGCATCCTGTTTTGAATTGTTTTGTTTTTGTTTTTGACAACAGAAGTTTCAGTTCATCACTAAAATGGTTTCTTGCTGCTGGTATTATTGTGGGAAGTAGTCTGCAGATTCAGAAGTAGCTTTTTCGTTTAATTTCATTGTTAAAGTGCAGTCCCTTATAGTTGCTTTACCGTTATGAAACGTACAAAGATATAAGTGTCATCCATGACATTACATGCCACCTAATTATGATAGTTTGACACTGTAATCATAATCAACTAGCTGGAGTCAAAGTGATTTGACGTTTGAGTTTTTATGCAACTGAAAGACAATTCAGCTGATACTTTGCATATCTATGCTAATTAAGGAATGCTTGTACATACTCCATTTTACAATTGGTTTCTGTGATAGGATATCAATCACTATAATATAATTTGATTGTAATACTTCTGCTATCAATTCTTTTTCTTTTTCTTTTCCCTTTGTACGCCCAGGTTTCAGAATTGAAGTGGTGAGTCTCCACAAGTTCATCATGGTCAGAATCAAGTGCGTTCAAACTTGAAGGATGCTTTTTATTATGAACTTGTCAATCCTTTCGCTGATTCTACTTGGTCTATTAGATTGCTAGATGTGCTATTCTGCAACAATTTAGGAGTGCTTGCTTTGGAGATTGGTTCATTGCCTCTTTTCTAAAGTGACCTGTGTAGCTGAAGGGGAGAAAAAGAAAACCTGAACCTTCGAACACAAGTGTGATAGAGATAAATGCCTCCTCCATCGAGCTAGCTAGGTGGTCGCTTGCCTTTGTCAAATCAGAGTGAGTTAGGCTTGCTACTCTTGTTGCATTGTTCTTCTTGTCTCATGTGTCGTCTGGATTTGTTTGCCAAAGAACACAGCTGTTTCCCTTCCATTGTAGTTGTGGACTTGTAAATTATAGATATCTGATATTTTAAGTGAGGTTGTTCATGTACCATTTTGTAAGGATCATAATACTCTGCAATTTCTGTTGTTTTATCAAGCAAACATCAGTTTCGGAATGGCATCTAGAGAGAGCTCGGCGAGTTTGTGGTGACAAACAACATGCACGCTAAAAAGTTAGGAGTTGCTGTCCTGTGAAACATCACCAGGATTTTTATGGTGGCTTCAAGTTCGGAATGTATCAGAAGTTATTAGACCAAGACGATCTGGTGGTCATGCATGACACCGGCATGACCGAGGCGTGGGCATGAGAGGAGCGTGCAGGCGAAGCTGTGTGGAGGGTGGCTGGGTGTTTTCGTGTTCTGAATGCAGTATCGCGTCAGGAGTGATGCCTGGTGCAATTTCAAACATAATTTTGTATATGAGTAATTTGATTCGTAGTCATGATTGTAAATAAACAAGGTGTTTCTTTTCAACTCAGAAATCTTTGAAGCATAAACCATTGTTTATACTTGAGCGAACATTTGCATTTGATGAGTTACCGTCCTTTATCTAGGTGAAGTGAACCGACCTCTAAAAACAATCATATGTTTTACATTTTTCTTATTGACTTATCCACCATCGGATGTAGTTCGATAAGGGAAGGCATCTTTATGTTTGCACTAATTTGTATAAGTTTCTTCATAAACGTCGCATTGATAATTTTGCTTTTATTTAAAAGCGCAACTGCATCTGTATGGTCAACTATAAAGTTTAAACGAATCTAATATAGTTGTATGAGTAATATTAATCTATTAAAATAATTAATATTGAGGGATTGTTTTTTTTTATCAGCCCGTGGCAACGCACGGGCACTTTTGCTAGTCAGATTATATTTTTGAATGGCGTTTTAAAATATAATATAGTTCCTCCTCTAACGGACTTAGCTGGTGGCTTGGTTTCAGTATGCTCTGCTCTGTCAGCACCAAGGCTTTTTATCTGCACAAATTAAAGCATGGATGAGAACACAATCTTGGGCCTTAAACAAAAGGCAATGCATTTCCATAGATAATCAAGCTTCAGTTATTATTTGAAGAGAAATGGTTAAATATTAGCTTAATGCTTACCTTCAGAAACCCACACAAGCATTGCTTGGATCTTTTAATGTGTACCGACGCCTTTGAGTGCCATATTGGAAGACTGAGCCTAAGATAGCATCGTGATTGAAATTGTTCAAGGTAAAATCTTATAGGGAAAGGCCTAGAAATATATTATTAGGAAAAGTTATATTTAATTAGTCTTCATATATATATATATATAACTTGGGAAATAGACTTAATGTTTTTCATTCAGTCTGTCCAGAATAAGAGATCCCCCTCGACTGCACTTCTTGCAAGCTTATATTAGATAAGGTTGAGGCCTTCCCTAGTGAGCATAAAAAAAAAAATCTTGCTGGTTAATATTGACACGGATTGTCATACCACCTTCTTGGGACCTTCGCTAGCGACACAGACGCACGCGGCTGTAGCAGAGGCATCGTTACCTCATGTGATGATGTCACGATGGTTGCCATCAGGCCGTTCGCGCGCGTCGCTAATCACCAGCTGGTCCTGACTATTTGACAAAGGTAGCCGACGCTGCCTTTGTTGATCGTGTCTTTGACAAAGGTAGCCGACGCTGCCTTTGTTGATCGTGTCCATTGCTACGTCCATATATGTGATATAGTCGTGATAATTCAGGGAAGAACAACCATCTCTGAAAAAGACAGCAAGCAGTTTTTCTGGGAGTTTTACATTACCACTTTGTTCTTAGTCTTTGCTAGGAAACAAAATAATCAGCTATGTTGAGCTATTTAAAGATTATTTCCTTTTTCTAATCGTAGCAAATACAGTTTGGTGCTATCAAAATCTCTCTCTCTCTCTCTCGTGTTTAATGGTATACTAATTTCAAGAATTTATTTTTTTCTTTATCTTCTTTGATTCTTTATTTTGTGGCGCGTTCTTGAACGCAACTCTGTTGTTTGCCATCTGATAAGATATGTCGCAATCAGCCAAAAGTTGGCACTGTTGCTGAAACTCATGCCCGCGAGGAAGTTCGATTCAACGTTTGAAGTTCTGAGCAGGACAGTTACCAGAAGGCGGCTTCATAATAATGCCGGCAATTTCGATGCTACTTTCCCAAAGTATGCCGGCAATTGCGATGTTATTTTCTTAGACCCGTACATATGCTCATGCTCACTATTACCACGGGAACTGGTTTTGTACAGAATGATTGCCATGCCATTATGTTGTAGTATACACAAGCATATGCATGGTTAATTAGATATTCATTTTATTTATTTCTCGACATTACCATTGTCATCATATTTGGTTCGAACTTGATTTATGCGCTGTATAATCCTTGTCACCCTACCTGAGTATGATCTTTTTCTTTCTTTGTCACCTCTCAACTAATAACCAATAACTAGGATATTACAGGTGCGAGCCCACCCCCGCCCCCCCAACCACCACGAACCACCCAACCACATCGTGAACACTGCCCTTCATCTTATGTATCAAGGTATTTTCATTTTATCGTTGATCCATATGTTCAGATAGGATTAGATGTGACGAGAAAAGGTCCAATTTTAATCATTCGTTATTCAATGGGCCCTTAGTCAAACCATTTTGTCCATAATTTTCCTTCACAATAGTGAAATAATTTATTGCAAGAAACTAGTCCATTACTATGAGGGCAACTTCTTCCTTAGCATCCACCTATAGGACTCTTACTGCCAGCTCTCTCCCTAGTGGGATCGTTTTATGCATTAAAAGGGTAGGTGACTTGATCTGACGGCATCCAGTTTTCATGTCTCAACTACTAACAAGGAGTCAGCATGGCGCCTTTGAGAGCTCGTAAGGGGTGAGACCACATTATGTTCAGGATGGAAGTTGAATTGAAAGGAAGATACTTTTATGTAAAATGAGATATATATAGTTTCAGTTGACAGTACAATAATACGATAGCAGTCTATTTTAATTGGTCCAATAAGAAAGAGCTTATATAAGACGCCTTATCTTCTATGACAGTTTCCAAAATGGCAGCTAGAAGTGAAATCACTCCAGTCAGGGCTTCCCATGATGTTTCTGTCAAAAAAAAAAAATTGTTACAAGCCATCGACGACAAGTAGTCATCAATGTTAAGTTATCCCCATGGTTCTAGTTTGCACTTCTCGTGAAAATTGTTGATAGTTGACACCGGTGATTAGAATATTCCAAACAGTTTCTGGGGTGTGACGAAACATATCAGCTATCACATTGATAATGTAGTATATGTAGATGATATCTGTTAAAATGTAGTAATGATGTATATATATTATTTTGCGTACAATAGTTTCTTACATTAAGCTTCTTGTGTGCTTAAATTCAGTGTCATCTTTAAATGCACACTAACAATGTAAAGACGGACCTACATGCATCATATGCACTTTCGACCTTTGTTTCGTTTATTTATTCTCCTGCTTGTGAAGTTAAATATTGTGCAAAGATTCCTATGTAATTGCATGATTTCAGTACTTATGTTTCATTATCTTGTGTTCGAAATGTGATTCTAGTGGACACATGATTGTGCAAAAATATTTTTATCAAATATCTACAATTTATCTTTGCTTTGAGTTGTTGTTTTGCACCAAAATTTTTTTAGTGGACATCGCGGTGAGCAGCATTATGAGGCACCGGAGGTCGGCGACCTTGGCCGGATGTACCGCAGCATCGGCCGCGATGTCTGTGAGGGTGGTAGAGCCACCCCGGTGGTGCATGGCTTCAGGGATGCCAAGGTCCACGGCGCACTTGATCGCCAAGGACTTCACGTAACCCAGCAGATGGCCTTGGACCTCGGCAAGGGCGACGAGTAAATCCTGAGGACTCACTTTGGACAACAGCCTTAGCGTCATGGACTCACATGTTGCCTTCATGGAGGAAGCATAACTCTAAGCTGCGCCTTGGAAAAGAAGCTTAAAGCAACAACATGTGCTTCTACAGAGGGCGGAGCCTGTCGACAGAGGGGCATAGCGTCTCCTCACCTGTTGCCCACCGTGGCAATGGAGCGAATGACGGCGGAGTCAGAAGTTAGCAAGTAGAACTGGTGGAGCCTCTCCTTGTTTTCGTGGAAGCTGCTGGCATAGGTGATGCAGGAGTATAACTGGTGGATGCAACGATGGAGCTGCCTGCAGATCCGGTTCTGGTGGGTGCCTTCTTCCTCAGATGGAGCAGGGACAATGATGGATGGCCTTATCTTCAGAACAGGGAGCGATAGATCTGATGCGGAGGTCACAACTGTCATCCCGCCGGGGCTGGCCGTCATCTGATGATAATGCGCGAGTCCCTAGGGCCGCCGAAGACTCTTCCCACCAGCGCCTTCTCTTCAGAGGTAGTCGCCCATACTGGCCGTGGCGTCGCGGTCCGGCCATATCTCCTCTGTGGCCGAGCTCTAGGCGATGGCGTGAACGTGGAAATGGAGCTGGGGGCACGGCAAAGAGGGCTGCCGAGCCGTCGAAGCACTGGTCGGTGGCGGCTGCGGGGAAACCCTAGGTCGTCCCCCGCATCGCCGTCGCCATTACATCTCCAACTCTCGAGGAGCCTGGGCCGTATTAATCGTACATTAATTGAGCAAGGGGATCTCCGCTGCCAAGAAGAGTGTCCATGGATGATGGTTAGGAAGAGAAAAAACCAACAAGCTCTGTGTTGTTTTTGGAAGGAATGATTGGGTTGATTAGTTGAACATGCTAGAGTAGCCAACAGCTAGTGGCGAGGAAGATGTCATTATGTTTGGATCTTGAGCAGTACTCGCCAACTACCAAACGTTGGGCACATCTGGTGTTGTTTGGAAGGAATGTGTTACGTGCAACAATGGAGGGGAGAGAGAGAGGCGCATGAGAGGAGGGCGGCAGCCAATGGGGAGAGAGAGAGAGAGAGAGAGAGAGATATTTAGGGTTTAACCCCTTAACTTCTACTTGCCCTTTATTGATAGACTGCCCCTCTTTATATAGAGGAGGTACAACTTGACCCTTAAGTAACTATGACTTGATCCCTAAGTAATCTATTACAATATGGAAGACTCTAGACCAAACTTATCTAACTTAATGGGCAAGGCGCCCCCTTTGGGCCTGTGGTTACTGTAGCGCCAGCACTGTTCACAGGCCTGAACAGTAACTGCCTGGACTCCCTAGGCCGTTGGTGGGCCCATGGCCATGGCGCATAACATCTCCTCCCGCTCTGATATCCAACGCATCCTCGCGCTGGGAAACTAGCCACCCTAGATCGAAGTGCATTGTTGCTGAAGCCAAAGAAGAGCGAAGTCCAACGTTGATGGCCATCAAGCCAAAAACCATCTCCTGGAGAGTGCCATGCCGAGTGCGACCTGATTGAAGCATGAAGTAACAGTGAAGATTGCCCACGAAGTCCGTCGTGACAAAGTTGTAGGAGGAGGGACGATGTTCGCGCCCTTGCACTGTTGGCATCCTCGGAGCTGAGATGAAGATCCTCGGAACTCTGGTTGCGAAGAACGCCTTGGGTTTTACGAGCGGTGTTAAGAATTGGTTGTGAGCCAACTCGCCAGTTTGGAGAAGGGAGCCATCAATCGTATCCACAAACATGTCCCGCGGCTGTAGACGGAGAGTTATTAAATTCAAACCAAAAGTGGATTCAGAACGAAGCCCAATGTCGATCACCACCAATCCAGGCACAAGTTCCTCAGTGATGTTGGGCGTAGTACTGTTTACGTGGAAGGTGAAGGCGTAGCGGTGACGGGCGAAGAAGTGTGCCAACACAAAGGTGAGTGAGGTAGGGCGAGTGTCATATTCCCGTACTATTGGCGTTGCTATATTGTTGATGCGGGATCCCCATTTCGACGAAGAAGGTCTCGGGCTGTAGTGGCCGCATCAAAAACTGACTATGGGCCAACTCCTCAGTGGGGAAGAAGTAGCCATCCAGCATCATCATGAAGGAGTCGCGTAGATATGGACGAAGAGCCGTCAAGTGAGGAACGCCAAAGAACCCCCCAGTGATAAGGATGAACTCGCAGCCTGTGATGTCCAAAAGGCTAACGCCGACGTTGTTGGTAGTTGAAGTAGGCAGCTCCTGAAGTAGCAACATGGTGCCGGGGAAACAGCAGGCGCCGGTGACCGCTGAAAGCATATACATGCCCCTCCCCGTGCTCCATAAATTGGTTGAGGAGGAGAATGAACAGCTGTGAGGAAGCCGTGAAGTAGAGACACGCATCGAAGAACAAGAGCCCCTCATTTGTAGTCCAAGTGCGAGAGGCGTCTCCTGCCTCAATGCGAACCATCAAGGTTCTAAGCTCAGCGTCATGGCAAAAGGCACGACAAATATCATTGTAGAGCCCTGTCGTTGGTGCCAGGATGTCGAAGATGTGGTTGACGTGGCGAGGTCCTCCCAAGATGGCTAAGGTAGGTGCCACCCCAGCCAGTACGATGCTGAGTGGCTCCTCCCATGGTGCATCATCATCCAGCTCGGTCAAAGTGAGTGGGTATGGTTGGTGAAGAACCAGACCTACACCCACCAGCAGGCAGTGCTGCTCTCTGAAGAAGCCCATGGAAAACTTGCAAAAGTCCCAAGTGACGGTCCCTAGGCTTGCCAACCAAGGCATTCCTAGAACCATGTCAAAAACGTCGGGAAGGTCAGCGAAGACGTCCACGTGGCGTGTATCAGGGCCCAAGGTGACAGGGAGGCCATGACACAGGCCATGATTAAGGACATAGGTGCCTAATGCCAAGGTCAAGCCATGCTCCAGAGAAATTGCAAGCGAAAGGTCAATGAATCTGAGAGAAATACTTGTATCAACAAGTATGTGCACCTGGTAATCGGAGAGAAGTGCACGGATATGCATATCACATCCCCCGTCATTCATGATCACCTCGGGAAAGCTGTCCTCGTCCCCCATGGTCAGCAAGTCATCGAGGAACTCGTTGTAAAGGAGTTGTTTGCAGAGATGTTCCCGTACGAACTTCTTGTTGGAGCAGAGTATCAGCTTGCAAAGCTCGGCTATCTACTCAGCCTTCAACCGCTCAATGACGTCGTTCAGAGCAAGTGCACCCATAGAGGAACCACCTCCTGTGATGCCCTCCGTGGCGGTCCTTAATGCCAAAGCAAGGGGGTCGCTGAGGCCCTTAGTCCTCGTGGATGATGAAGTGAAGTACATCGAGGAAGTAGTGCTCCTATAGATGAAATCCTTGTGGCCGTAGAAGATGGTGGAGAGCTGAGTCCCACCCATGACACCATGTTTTGTGGCACCACATGCATCATAATTTGACGTTTTGAGAGATGCATCCGAGCTAGAGCCGCCTGCTCTAAGCCAAATGTCGGGGGTAGTCCATGGAAGTCTAGAAGACCAGATAATCTCCTAGTTGTTTGGATCCTTGGTACGAACGAAGGAAGCTGGCAAGAGTGATAGTGCAAGCAAAATAACATTGAACAACAATGGGATAGACACACGTTGCTTACTATTCATGTTGTTCTTGTAGATGACCACCTTGGCGCTTTCCAGAGTTGCTGTGTCGTCCTGATCAAGATGGAGCACATGGTTGTTGGAGATGTCATGGCGATCCAAATCTGTCGGTGGTTGGGAATCCATAATGAACTCCATGGCATCAAAGAACTCCTGTTGACAGATGTTGGTGCAATAGTCAAAGGAGATATTGTCCTCAATGCATGGGTAGGCAGGAGGAACGAAGACAACAGCACCAAGATCAGGCGGTAGAAATCCCACTGAAGCAATGACGCCAGGAACATGTGGGGTGACCATATTCTCAATGTGTGGAAGAGTAGAAGGAGTTGCAGCGAAATCACCCAAGCCGGATGATGTGATTCCCACCTGAGCGACGTTGATCATGGTGTTGTCGACACAGATAGTACCGTTGTTCGCCAGCTTAGAAGAAAGTTGGATGGTTATGTTGTCGTCGAAGTCGGCGGCGGGAACGGTCTCCATGAGGATCATGGCATCCAGGTCGGTGGAGACGACCAAGGCTGTCTCCTCCGCAGCACGTGGATCAGCCGCGGCGACAAGATCGGCCGTGTGAACAGTACCATGACTCCTGTTCCTTGCGTGAACAGTAGCAGCGTCACTGTTCGTGAGGTTGACGATGATGGCCGGTGCATTTGTAGTGATCGAGTCATTGTCTGGGGAGGTGTGCAGTGCCGAATGAGCGGCCAGGGGTGTAGAATTGCCCGTCGATGCAAGAACATCGGCTGACAATGCCGGGATGACGTTCCCAACGGCGGAGACCTCCAGATCTGATCTGTACTGTTCATCGCGTGAACAGTACCAATGCTGCTGTTGCCGGAGACGAGGCTGTTGCTACAGATGGCGGGCAGCCTCCTCTGTTGCATATGCCTCGACGACGCCAATTGCTGGCTCCAGGACGCCTTGCTGCTCCAATGGAGAAGGGAGAAGAAAATTTGGGTTGAATTTCTCCCTGACTTCTCGACCGAAATCCTCCATCCACTTGATTGCATATGCAATCAATTCACTTTGTGAAGCGTCTGGATCCATGGTCGTTTCTGGCTCTGAATACCAAGTTGTTATGTGCAACAATGGAGGGGAGAGAGAGAGAGAGAGAGAGAGAGAGAGAGAGAGAGAGAGAGAGAGAGAGAGAGAGAGGCGCATGAGAGAGGGAGGGCGGCGGCCAATGGAGAGAGCGAGAGAGAGGGAGATATTTAGGGTTTAACCCATTAACTTCTACTTGCCCTTTATTGATAGACTGCCCCTCTTTATATAGAGGAGGTACAACTTGACCCCTAAGTATCTATTACAATATGGAAGACTCTAGACCAAACTTATCTAACATAATGGGCGAGGCACCCCCTTTGGGCCCGTGGTTACTGTAACCGCCTGGACTCCCTGGGCCGCCGGTGGGCCCATGGCCATGGCGCATAACAGAATGGCTGGGTTGAACATGCTGAAGTAGCCAGCAGCCACTCAAGAGGAATAGGTGGGATAGTATCCGAATGAAGTACTGATCTATATTTGTGATAGATATTGCACAACTGATCGACAACAATATGTCCAGCTCCAAGCATTAACCAAAGTTTGACTTGCAATCAATTTCAACATTATGATTGGATCTTGGGCGCTACGCGCCAACTATGAGACGTTGGGCACATCTGTCTTAAGATCCTAGTATTGGTTGTGAATTAAATGAGGAGATGGCCAGGAAGGAACGCATCACACAGTCACACTCGTCTGAAGCGTGCAGCGGAGAAGAGCGTCAAGGGATGATGGTCTGGAAGAGAAAGCCAGCAAGCTGGTGTTGTTGTCGGAAGGACTGATTGAGTTGGTTAGTTGAACATACTAGAGTTGCCAGCAGCTAATGGCGAAGAAGATGCAGGATAGTATCTAAATTACTACGTAATAAAATGTCATCGGTGACGGGCTAAGGCTCTTATAGGTGATGGCTGTCGCCCTTCATCTTTCATGAGTCATAGGTGACTGGCCTCTCATGTGTGCCCGTCACCTATTGCTAAGATGAAAAAAAAAATCAAAGTATTTATGATAAAAGGCCGCGGTGGTGTAGTTCATCCAAGTTTCAGAGCAAAAACATCTGAGAAGTTGTACAAATATGAGACAAAATATACAATGAACTGTGCTCTTTACAACACTTTGACATTCTAAACCTCACTACATCATATCTAAACCTGTCGCTCGAATATTGTTCTAAATTTAGTTGCATTAATTCTTCCTAAGACTAGACATGGACAGACTTATATGAATGTACATATTAGGATGGCACAGAAAGTATATCATCAATATTATGGCTTGATCATGACCTTTAGTTGCCAACTACCGTTAGAACAATCTAACATATCAGAATCACGCCCCAACCCCTTATCTTGAACAGCTCCAATAGTATAGTCATCAGAACTGGCTGCCAACTGTACGGACCCAATTCTGTTATTTCGATATGATTCTGATAGTCGTTCACATGAACATCCGACAATCACATATAGTGCAGGTTAGATAAACTTATCAAATTATTACAGCCACTTCCAGTATGAACATAGTTCATTGCACAAACATTTATATAGTCACACTACTCTAGCTTCTTGTACTTCAAGTTCCAGTACATTATGTTTCAAATAGTGCCTAGCAAGTTGCATGGCTTAAGTCCATGGAAGGAAATTCTATGCGTCGCGTATGCACAGTGCCCCCAGTGCATCACCATCTCATGTGATGAGTGAGCAGTTTTTACTCCTTGGCTACTGCAAACAATATGCTTCTGATATATAGTTTTATCTGCTCTTCTCCTTGTGTTGCTTTTCCTGATACTAAGCCCAATCTCCCCGGCATAGGTGTTGTACATCTCATACGCGTCATCCTCTGATTTGAAGACCATTCCAACTTGAGGTACTTGAATTGTCTCACCATGTGCATCATCCACCTACAGTCCAATACACTTTAAACAAGCTACAACTACGATATGCATAAATATGTTAATCTATTTTTTTACTGTATGTACCTCATTTGGCGAATACTGAGATGCCACGGCTTCAGGTGTTTCTTGATTATAAAACATCATGCTTTCATTGGGAGCAGCCGACATGTTGATGACTGTTGATGGCGATAGGATATCGGCAGCGGCCTCCTTCTCGGCGGCAACATTGGACATCAGGAGCGGCGCCTGGTGCATGATCTCAGCGACGTCGGACATGATCTCGACGGAGTTCGACGTATCGATGACGGCTGGGGCATGATCTCGACGAACTTCGACGTTGCCTGTTCTCGGCGCCGATTGCAGGTCGATCTCCGGGCGAACAGAATTCTCCATGGTTGCCTAGGGTCGGCGGCGTGCGAGAACAAGCGACATCTCCGTGACCCGAGCGACGTTATACCAGATGGAGCCGATAGCATAGGAAGCTGGAGCCGATTGTGGGAAATAATCGATCCGTTTTTTTTTCCATTTACGTTGCTTGGAGATTGTGGGAGGGATAGGTGGGGCAGATCGGGATGGTGATGCACAGGGGGCGATGTGCATACGCGACGCATAGAATTTCCTTCCTTGTGTTGGTGCATTGATGAGTGCACACTCTTGGGCTTATTAGTAAATAGAAGGAATTGTATCTCCATAGACAACCAACTTCCGTTATTTTAATTGGTAACCAAAAAAAATCCGTTATTTAATGAGATAAGGTTATTAGTTTAATGCTTCCCTTTCAGAGACCCAAACCGGTGTTGGGTTGTGAAATCTGTACCCAGCCTTTGAGCTACAAATGGTAAGATGGAACCTAAGGTAGCATTGTGCACCAAATCGCTTGTGGTAAAATTCTACAGGGAAAGGCTCTGCAACCCGTACACTGCATTAGACACACTAAAAGGTGACAGGACAAGACCCCCATTGGTGACCGTCATTTTTCCTGTCACCATTGACCGAACATTGGCGATGGGAACATATGTACCATGATTCGCAATCTAAGTCCGTGGTACGTCAATTCTATGGATATAATATGTCGTAAACTCAATTACATCGTTGTGCGTCCTATTATATAGAGAAACAACTTCGACCATTTAGTGAATAATATGTAGCCATCAACACGAAAGCCATATCTTTTTGATATAAGAAATCCAATCCGCAACTTGAAATGACCATGCTTTCATCAGTAGAAATCTGCTGATTTATAACGTTTTCATTGAGGTTCTTCGCATTCTGTCACTATTTTGGCCTTTTTTTGCCTTTTTGGTCATGATGTTTTCATGTTACGTCACTAAACTTGCAAAAACAGATCCGTTAGTGACGAAAAAGCATCACTCCGACATTTTGGTCCCACGGATCAACATCACTAAGTGTCGCTACCGTCCATCTCGGGATTTTCGCCCACCCGCATCCAAGTTAGCATGTGGACCCACACGTTAGGAAAATTCGTCACTGATCCGGGGACTTATGCCCTCAGGAATCCTAGTCAGCACATGATGGATCCACACGTCAGTCAAAATTCGTCATAAAAAAGATTTCTCCCACACGCATCCCAATCAGCATATCGTGGACTCACACATCAGGCATTATTTATCATTAAAATAGGAAAATATGCCTACACGATTCCTAATCAGCACATGACGAATCCACACAGATCCCAGTTAGCATATTGTGGACCCACACGTAAGGAAATATTCGTCATTAAATTAAGGAATTATGTCCACGTGTATCCTAATCAACACATGGCGGACCCATACGCATTCTATTCAGCACATTATGGACCCACACGTCAAGCATTGTTTGTCACTAAAATGGGGAAATATACCTACTTATATCCTAATCAACACATGACGGACCCATACGTATCCTAGTCAGCACATTATGGACCCATACGTAAGGAAGTTTTCATCATTAACGGGGAATTATGCGCACACGAATGCAAGCCAGCACATCATGGACCCACATGTCATGTTATATTCCACATAATCATCCTCCGGTCCAATTCAAATCTGTCTCACTGGCACTTTTCTCGACCTGCACCATACCGAGTTCGGCCTATCTACAATATCCTAAATATTTGGAGGGAAATATTTGTGCGGCCCGGCGTTCTGTAGCGATGATTGGACCCGTCATTTGTCTGGTGTGGTATCGAATCAGCCTGTGTTTTTTTTTCATGTCTGTAGTTCAGTGCTCGTTTGCTCCGCCTCTCATCCGCGCCACCTAGCTGTCTCTTGTCATCCTGTGCTGATGCAGAGCACCGGACGGCCGGCCTCACCACCTTGTCTCTCCTCTGGCCACCGTAATTCACGACCGCCATCCTGTGCAGATTCAAGCTCGTAACCCTAGCTCCAGCATTTCGCTGCCACATTTCCACAAATTCGAGGTCTGCTGCCAGTGATCTACGCTAGGTGCTTCCCCCATCGCCCTCTTCATCTTCTGTAATGGTAAGACCCCAACTTTTTTCCCTTTTTCAGGCAATACTTCATAGAAATTATGAGACAAATGCTTTTGAAATGCCATACTTGTCGTCGCCGTATGCAATTTCATCGGATTTGTTATTGATTATTATCAAATTTCTTATGTGATTAGTGTTTTCTCACGCTCCGCATCTGCTTCCATTCAATTCAATGACAGATGATTAGTAACAAGCAACCACGCTCAACGCGAGGACGGGTGCGGCTGCTCTAGTTGGGAACAATCAGCGATTAGGGATGATGCCTGTGGTCACTCATGCCTAGACATCTGGTGCTTAGATGAGTCAAAGAGGCGGATCGAGTTTATAGCATACTACGGTTAAGACAGTAGGTACCTCGGCCAATCTTTGTCCTGGTTATGTGCATGCATGAGGTGGGAACCGTTCTATAAACAAGAGGCTTTGAACGACGATGTCTTCGGAGGGTTATAACATGAAGCGACGTTGCTTGACTGAGCGTACTTTGCGTCTCGACGATGATGATTTGGAGGACACCGAGAAAGAAGAACAGCCCCAGCTGAACATGAGCCATTGAAGGATCTGAGGGGCTATACCAGTAAGAAGATCAGAAGGTTACGCGATGTACCAGAAACTGATTGGTTCTGAGGAGACACTGGTTTTTTTACTATTACTCTGAAGAGTTACTTGGATGTGAGCTGAAATAGCATGGTTACGCGGTTCCATTGGTGTGATTGAGGGTCATCCAGCGCGGAGTGAAGAAGGATGCCATCATCATGTGAAAAACAAATCTTTTGGAGATGCCAAAATCAAGATATTTTAATTGCACCGTTGATCCATATCTTCAGATAGGATCAGATGTGAGGAGAATAGGTCCGATTTTAAAAACCTTAATTAATAAATCCGCCCATTAGTCAAACAATTTTGTCCATAATTTTGCTTGAGAATAGTGAAATAAGTTATTGCAACAAACTAGTCCAATACTATGACGGCAACTTCTTCCTTAGCATCCAGATATCGGACTCTTACTGCTGGCTCTCTCCCTACTAGGATCGTTTTATTGTTTAAAAGGGTAGGTGACCTGATCCGGCTCTCTCCCTCCCATAGAGTCAGCATGGCACCTTTGAGAGCTCGTAAGGGGTGAGACCACATTATGTTGAGGATCAATGCTGCATTGAAACGAAGATACTTTTATGTAAAATGAGTTATAGTTTCAGTTGACAAAACAATAATATGATAATAGTATGTTTTAATTAGTCCAATATGAAAGAGCTTATATAAGATGTCTTATCATCTAGGAAAGTTTCCAAAAACGCAGCCAGAAGTGAAATCAGACCAGTCAGGGTTCTTTCTGCAAAAAAAAAAAAAGAAAAGAAAAAAAGAACACATAGATAGAAGCCATCGATGACAAGTAGTCATCAAAGCTAAGTTATCCTCATGGTTCTAGTTTGAACTTCTCGTGAAAATTGTTGATAATTTGACACTGGTGATTAGAATATTTCAAACAGTTTCTGGTGTGTGAAACATATCTGCTATCACATTGATAGCCGAATCAACAACAATGATGGCCAACAAGGCTAGGATAATGTAGTAATTGTAACATCCCAGGTTCCCACCAGGCTGGGCTCGCTCACACGTCATGTGGACCCCACTCTATATCACCAACCTTTTACGCTTTCGGCCTCGCTTCACGTAAAAGGGTTAACCCAACGTGGTGGGTGATGGACAACCTAGGTTTACATGTTGGCCTTTCTCCTACTAGATTAGCAAGGTGAGACTAAATTCCCACCTCCTCATGCACACTAGTGCACACGGGCCACCTTGGGCCTAATATAAATGGGCCGGATGTCACACCCCCTCCCCCTCAAAGGAACCGACGTCCGATGCAACACACCCTAGCGGGCAAAGGACCAGGAATGCTCCCCTCTTGGCACACGTCTGTGTCCAGTGTCAGCCCATATGCCATGCCGTGTCTCACTCAAGGGGCTCACAAGCGCCATGCGCCATATGTCTCCACCCCTGGCCCACACGCCCGTGCAACCGCGAGGGTCGGCTCTTATACCATTTGTAACATCCCAGGCTCCCACCAAGCTGGGCCCGCTCACACGCTATGCGGACCCCACTCTATCCCACAAATTTTTTACCCTTTCGGCCTCGTTTCGCGTAAAAAATTTAACCTAAGGGGGTGGGTGGTGGACAATTTAGGCTTATATGTTGGCCTTTCTACAACTAGACTAGCAAGGTGGGACTAAATTCCCACCTCCTCATGCACACCAGTGCACATGGGTCACCATGGGCCTAATCTCAATGGGTTGGATGTCACAAATAGAATCTCCAAATTCAAATCTAACTACTAGCAATCATCACTACAAGAGAGTTGGCCCGTAGAGACAATTTGTTTATATAGCAGAGGCATTTTTTTTTATTGCCTCTAGACACTCGTAGAGACATTTACTAAAATGACACATAAATGCCTTCTCATGCACTGTCTCTACAATTGTAGGGACATTTTTCTAATTGCCTCTTTAGAATTAGAGACATTCAAATAAAGGCATTATATACTGCCTCAATAATCATAGAGGCACCTTTTTGTTGCAACGTAAAATATAAGAAAAACCAAAAGTCTTGTAGAACCAATCCTCAACTCAAGACCTTTTGTCACTTGCTCTACTTTACTCTACTAACCAACTCAACCTTACATCACATCTTTCATATGTTTAGAGTATTATTATTATAACTAGTCCGTAAGAAGCCTCAAACCTCTAAAATAATGTCTCTTTGGAACAAATAATGCCTCAAACAATGTCCCTACACCTTTTAGAGACATATTTTAAAATGTCATAAAGAATAGGTCTCTTTCTATTCGTTATCGACATTTTGGAAAATGCCTCTAGTATCATTTCTATGTAGTCTCCATTGGAATATGTCTCTATGTTTGAGGCACTTCCTAAAGTGCCACAATAAGTTGCCTCTACAATACAATATGGCAATTTATAGATATAATTAAAAAACTGTCTATAGTAAAATGCCTCTACAAGAGGTTTTTGTTGTAGTGCATGTTGACAAGTTCCATTTTTAATTTCCTATTAAAAATTTCCCATTTTCCTATATTCTTGATCTAGTATAGTTTGGACTTTTATTGTAAAAAATTCTACATTTAATCCTAAGAATCTACAAAATTTAGCGGGAGTGATTTCATTAATCGGCTGTTAAAATTTTGGATGTGATAATGAACAAATGGAAAACATTGGTATTATAATTGATTTTGAAGACCACTTTTTCCTTGAAATAGTGTGATCCTCAATATTGTATTCATACAATAAAATTGAAGTTTATATCGTATCCATCCTACTCATATTTCTTATTTGAGAACTTTATACATTGAATAGTACATATGTGTATTTTCACACCAATTACTGTTGTACTAGTTGCATAATTGTAATTTATGATACATTAGCAATGTGTTGTAAAGAATGCAAGAAGCATCCAATACACTAGAAGTTTAGTAATGGTGTGAAGAAGGGAGGATTTTGATTGATGATGGCACAAGAAATATGTGGATATACTTGAAAATCTAATAGACATGATCTAATGGAGAGGGACGAGAGAGGACGGGGATTGGGAGTGGAGAGGAGAGAGGAGCGAGTGGATAAGTATGTTGGGGGATCGAAGGTCTTGATGGGACGGATCGAAGCCCTCCAACGGTTGATAGAAACGTTCTGGTTCTGGCGAATCCCTCGAAGGTTGTCGATGCCTTCGAATCACCTCGCGAAGCCCTCTTTGCTCGTCGTCGTTGCCTTCTGGTTGGAGCGAAGCCCTCTTTTCTGGTCCGCGATGCCGTACGAAGAGGTTTTTGCTCAGGTTACCTGCAGTTTAGTTGCGCGAAGCCCTCCTTCACCCGCGATGCCGGGCAAAGGGGTCGAGTGATTAGAGAGATCAGAATACGGTGCGAATGATTCCTTCTTTGGCTCGTGGCCCGAAAAACAGATGCCATTACAGGATCATCTCCCTCCATATTTATAGGGGGTGAGATGATTATATTTACAAGTGTGTCATTGGCTACTTTAGCATGGCCTTCAGCTTGGTAACTTCGGGTTCCTTCGCTGCCCGCTCTTTCTGACCTGCATTACTCGTCCTTCGAGTGGTTCTGGGTGGCTTCGGTGCGGTCCCTAACATTGCATTCCCCTTCGCGTGTGTCTTCTGGTTGGTTTGTCCCTCGACTTGGATCGCAGCTGTCTTCCCAACATTAGCCCTCAACTGTTGAAAGGAAGTGAGCGAAGCCGTTTCCTTGAAGCAGTTATCTCTTTAGCTGCGATTTTTTCCTTATTTTATTTCTTATTGTTTATATTTTAATATATTTCACTATTCTTACTTAAACCCTTGGTTGTACGGTTTTTCACCTCAATGTCTCCAGCTTTCGGCAGGTCTTTAAATATGTGTCGCTTTCACCTTTTCCGGTTCGTATCTTTTTACCGCCGTGGCTGCTTTGTTGGCATCTCCTCTTTCGAAGGTACTTCTTTTCTTCCTTCGATGGCTAGCAGAAATCGCCAGCGTTTCCTAGGGGTTTCCATTCTCTTCGAGCTGGTTATTATTTCACAAGGTCTATCTCCGCCTCCCGTTATAAGGGTATTTTTTCGCAGTGCTATTCGGAGTCTGGTCTTGTTGATATAGATTCAATTCGTCTTCCTTTGCATGGTCCGAAGCAAATTCCAGAGATCCGCCTGAGATCTCGAAGCGATGAGTTTGTTGTTTTTTCGTCATTTCTAGATGCCGGTCTATCCTTTCCTCCTTCGAGCTTTGTTCTTCGTGTTCTTTCTTTATACCATCTCCAACTTCATCATCTTACTCCTGTTGCCGTCGCAACCATGTCAGCCTTCGCTTGGGCTTGCATCAGCGAAGGTTTAAATCCTGAACCTCATGCTTTTTATCGAGTATACCAAGCCCGGCACACTCCTACTTATGATCATGAGCAACATCTCAGCCCTTGCTTCGGAGTTGTTGGTTTTGAGGCTAGGGAGGGGTTTCTGACGCCTCTTGGTAGCTTCGATCCTCCACCCTTTGATGAATGGGTGAAAGATTGGTTCTACTATAAATACCTTGCTATTGATTTTTATACTGGGAAAGCTGCTGGCATATGGATTACCAATGACTTGGAGCCTCCGCAGAATGGCTTCGTTTCTCAATGTGTTGATGCTTTCCGAAGGGTTAGTCAGAGGATGACCCT
The DNA here is from genome assembly GCA_007726485.1 of Eragrostis curvula. Taxonomy (NCBI): domain Eukaryota; kingdom Viridiplantae; phylum Streptophyta; class Magnoliopsida; order Poales; family Poaceae; genus Eragrostis; species Eragrostis curvula. The sequence goes on along the minus strand of RWGY01000034.1, from coordinate 4,210,222 downwards.
TCGTGATATCCTGGAGGAATGCTTCGCTGCTGGTGTTCTTCCCCTCGCTCGTCGCAGTTGGAGGCCCTCTTCTTTTGGTAGAAATAAATTTGGCTTAAGAATGCCAGTTTTTCCTTCGATATCGGGACCCTGTATGACTCTTTCTTGTGCTTCGTTGCCTTTGATAGCTTCCTCTTCTCTTCCCCTTTTTTTTTTATTCTTTTAACTTATACTTTGTTACTTTTGCAGGTTTCAATCTCTGGTCACCTCAAGACCGAGTTACTTCTTTTCTTGGGAAGTTCTCTCAGAAGGAGTGGGTTGAAAGGACTCGAAGGGGCATCAGTGTTCGGATCAATCGGTTTTATCTGAGCTTCGACTTGTGTCTCCACAATCGTCCTTTTCCTGGGGATAATTCGTGTGAAAGAGATATTTTTCCATACTTCAGTATTTCAGGTTCTTCGACCGTTGAGATGGATCCTTCGCTGGCTGTTGTTACTCCCGATGTTGAGTCCATTCCCAGGAATGCTGAAATTCCATCTTCGCCAGGTTCTCTTCTTGTGCCGACTTACTCTCTTATCTTTGAAGAACCGTCTCCTGACGCTCCTTCGAATTCAGCTGTTCCTCCTGTTGTGCTTGATACTGTTTGCGGGAGTTCTTCGTTGATACCTTCGGAGGGTTTGCAAGGGTCTCCAACTGTTGCTTCGGATGTTGTCTGTACAGATGGGATTGCAAAAAGGTCTGAGTTAGTCAGTTCTTGTCCGCTGGTCCCTGAGTGTTCAAAAGGTACTTTTGGTCTTCCGAAGAAGTCTTCGTTTATTGGTTTACTTGGCAAGCGGAAACTTTCAGAAGTTTCGGGTCCAAGTCAGGATATTACTTCTTCTTCGGGTACTGCTTTGCCTTCGATTAACGTCGCTGTTCCGCCTTCGCAATCTTCAAATCCTGGTATTCATTTTCAAAGGATTGCTTTTCCTCCTTCTTTCTTTCTCTTTTTTTTTATTATTATTCTCATGATCCTTCGCTTCTCTTCCTTTTTTCTTTAGATGCTTCGAGCTTAGGGTCTCTTGAACTGGATGTTGAAACCATGCTATCGTCTATCAATGACGACATTCAGGCTTCGGGTGCTCTTGAATCTGCTGCCCGTAAGGTCCGGTTTCCGAAGGTTGAGCTTGGCCTGTCAAACCTTTCGGGTGACGTTCTCTTCCGTTCCTTGGTTGCTCATCAAGTCAAGGTTAGTATCTCACTTCCCCCTTCTTCTTCTTCTTCTTCTTCTTTCTTTTTGTGTACTTCGTGTTTCTTTTAACAGCTTCGCTTCTTCCTTCTTGCAGTCTATTATTCTTACTCGAGCTTGCGCTCGTGAGTTCCAAGATTCTTCTGGTGATTTGCTACTCGCGTCATCTCTCTAGGCCTCTCTTTCTGCGAAGGATGATTCCATGAAAGCTTCTTCTGCTGCCACAGTCTGATTTGCTAGCTGAAGTTGAGGTTCTTCGAAGCCATAAATCTAACGTTATCTCTGATCTGTCTGTCCTTGAAGAAAAGATTCGCGAAAAGAAGGCTTCACTGGAGAAGGAGAAGTTATTTAATGAGCATCTTTTGTCTCGTCTGTCGAAGGCAGTCTCAGCTAAAGATCTCTTCTGTTGATAACTCCTTCGCTAAATCCCTTGCTCTTTGTGATCTTGTCAAGGAGCTGTTTCAGGCACTTGGTGCGAAATATGATGAGGTACCGGCGGATGCCTCTTTGGAGGTTTTGGACGAGTGGCTTCGTCTGAACTTGGTTGGTCTTGCCGAAATATGCAGGAGCTTTTCTTATGATGCTGTGGTACTTATGATTCGAGATCTCCTCCATAGCTTTTCTTGCGAAGGTAGCGATGCTGTTAATTTGGTCAGTCAGTTCTGATTTTTCAATGAAGCCTTCGAATCCTTCTCATGATTTCGGAGCTGTCGAAGGCAAGTGTATGTGTCAGATCAATGACTTCTGGTGGAACAGGGTCAAGTGTCTTGTCCCTGACTTTCCCGAAGGTTCTTCTTGAACTCCTTCGAATGGTTGTAGATAGCCCTTTTGGATGTCCTTTGATCTGTATTTATTTTGGATACGCTTTTTTGATGTAATATTTGCTTTATCAAAACTCTGAAGCTTTATTGCATCAAATACCTTATTCATGTACTTCATGTTCTGCGATGACTTCGAGCTCTGTATTGAGCCTTCGAATTTTCGTAGTCTTGTAGTAAGCGCACCTTTTGATTATTTATCCGTCTTTGCTCTTAGGTAATTAACTTTACTGCCACTTTCATAGCTTCGATGACTAGATGTAATGGGTAGCTTCGTAACTTCATTGGCCTTCGTCTGCTTTTGACGGAGTAAGCCTGAATACGTTTTGTTTTCCTATTTCTTTCTTCGCTGTGTGCGAAGGTATACTTTTGTTCGTCGTGCTCTCCTTTTTTGGCTTACTTGGCCTTTTTGGAGGATGATTGCTTCGCTATTTTTTGCGGGTTCCTTTTTGAATTTTTGTGATGACTCTTTTGAGTCCCTTTTTATAATGTTGGCTTCGCTTTTCTGAACGAAGACCTTTTGGTTGGCTTTCTCATAGCCCTTAGATGGTAATTTTGCTTCTGACGAAAAATTACCGTTTCGGCTCTTATGCCTTTAATTTTTGCTTTGCAGTCTTTGCGAAGATAGGGACATTTTTTCTGCCTTTTTGGCGAATTTCTGTTTTTAAATTGAATTTCTTCCTTTCTGTCCTGTGTTACGACGAGGCTTCGTCTTCTTAAGGATTTGACTCTCCTGATTATCTTTTCGAAGGTAGATGCGGTTTTTTCTGCCTTCGAAAGAGCGAATCTGAGCCGTCTATCTGTGAGGCGGGTATTTACCACCTTGTTTTGTAATTCGACGAGGGGGTTTCTCTCTTTCTTTTCTTTTTAGAAGCTTTGCTTCAATGATATTCTTTCAAAGGTGAACGTGTTTTTCTGCCTTTTGTCGGCGAATTCGAAGCGTCTGCTTTTAGAGCAGGTATTCGTCATCATGTCTTGTAATGCGACAAGGTTCCATTCCTTTTATAGAAAAAAGTAGAGATATTTTTGTAGGCGTCTGGAATGTTCTTCCTTGGTGTATATATACACGAGGTGTCTCTGTCTTTTTATTCAATTTCTTCAGTCTTCTTTGCTTTATGGAGGCTTTGTGGGATCGACTTCCTCGAGGCATAGTGAAGGATCTGACACGTCATGGTTACAAGCATGGAGATGCTCTTCCACAAGATCTTGTGAATCACTTCGACGAGCTTGATCGATTGAGTGTGAGAAATGCTATTGTCGAAGTTCCTCCCCAACCGGTTCCTCTTGCTATTGTTCCTCCTGATATTATCATCATTAGTGATGACGAAAGCTCCGAAGGTCGTCAAGTTAGGCCTTCGCCGCCGGTTGGGGTAGCCAGTCGAACTCGTAGTAAGTCGAAGAAGTAGGTGTTTGTGTCTTCGTACTTTTGTAACTTCGTGTTGAATAATAAAGAATGTCCTTCGCTTTGTGTGTCTTGTTATACTCCTCTTTTCTAAGCTTCTTCTTGTCTCTTCAACTTGCTGTGAATCCCTTGTTTTTTGCTTCGATTTTTCTTTTTGTCTGTAACCCTTCGGTCTTATAATCTTGGAGAAGGTTTCGTCATCTTGGTGAAGGCTTTATAATCTTGAGGGGTGCTTCTCTATAAAAGAGTCAAAAAGGGAACGAAGATTAATATGCGGCATATATAAAAGAGAAAATACATCAGACATAATATATGTATGAAAGGCTTCGTCTATGAGATTTTGTTTTTGCAGAAAGCTTCGCTTCGCGTTGTGCGGTGATGGGTTTGTCGTGGGTTCAGCCCACGGACGGCGCCAAATGTTGGGGGATCGAAGGTCTTGATGGGACGGATCGAAGCCCTCCAACAGTTGATAGAAACATTCTGGTTCTGGCGAAGCCCTTGAATGTTGTCGATGCCTTCGAATCACCTCGCGAAGCCCTCTTTGCTCGTCGTCGTTGCCTTCTGGTTGGAGCGAAGCCCTCTTTCCTGGTCCGCGATCCGGCGAAGAGGTTTTTGCTCAGGTTCCCTGCAGTTTAGTTGCGCGAAGCCCTCCTTCACCCGCGATGCCGGGCGAAGGGGTCGAGTGATTAGAGAGATCAGAATACGGTGCGAATGATTCCTTCTTTGGCTCATGGCCTGAAAAACAGATGCCATTACAGGATCATCTCCCTCCATATTTATAGGGGGTGAGATGATTATATTTACAAGTGTGCCATTGGCTGCTTTAGCATGGCCTTCAGCTTGGTAACTTCGGGTTCCTTCGTTGCCCGCTCTTTCTGACCTGCATTACTCGTCCTTCGAGTGGTTCTGGATGGCTTCGGTGCGGTCCCTAACGTTCCATTCCCCTTCGCGTGTGTCTTCTGGTTGGTTTGTCCCTCAACTTGGATCGCAGATGTCTTCCCAACAAAGTATGGAGAAGGGTTGGGCTGGGGGTCGAGGGTCGGGACCAGCGGACACGAGGCGAGCCCGGAATAAGCCGAAGCGAATCAAAAATTCGGGTCCGGGGTACGCTGGTTCGGCGACGCGGGTTGTAAAGGCAAGCCTGCCATGCTACGGCCTCTTCCTCGCAGACGCGGAGGAAATCAAACACGTCTGCTGCTTACCTGCCTAAAATGAGGAAAAACAGACTGAAGACGTGTCTAGTATAAACGCGTCTGCAAACTAAAATCGGAGATGCGTTTTAAACCCGCGTCTGTAAGTTGCAGTGTCTTGTTTCAGCCTTTTTTACATAGTGGTTTCACGTCAACTCCTAATAAACCTAATGCACAATCAATTAATAGCCCCAATCAAGTAAGAAAATAAAATCCTAAATAGGGAGGCATGCACCGGGGCTTACCTGGCTCAGGAGTGTAGCTAACTGGGTCAGCGGGTGGGATGGCCAGCTTCCCTATGGTTGGACAGCCCACTGGGAGACTGAGGAGTGATTTCCTCTCGAGTCCGCATCTTCACGGCTTTGGATGCGGGTTCTTGTGTATCGTGAGCGCGTGCGCTTGTATTTCTTCTAGCTTTGGACTTGTACTTATACTGTTTATTTCCGCTGTGCGACTCTATGTTTTAATTGGATTAATGTAACCACTTAAAGACTTAATTTGTGCTTTTTATATGCTGTACTGTTGCGTCTGTTCATCAGCGCTATACCGACTCGATCCTGCGAAAAGCGGAGATGCTTCAAAGAGAATACTTCATGAAGAAATATTAAGAACCTCATGAAGAGTGATGATCATGAGATGAGAACCTAACACCATAGTGCACACAAATGTGTTGAGAATGCAGAACAAAAGAAGAATATGAGAATATGTGAGAAGAATAGTTGTTAACAACATTTCCTGAAGAATTGCAATTGTTTCTCTTATGAGAGAATCCAGACCGGAAACAAAGTCCATGGCAATGAATGATATGCTTATACTACAAATGAAGTTATGTTGCATCATTGTCAAAATATGAAGAATGAATTAATATGCAGTTAGCCATAGAATTCTGCAAATCCAAATGACAAGATCCTCGAAGGACTTAATAATTCCCGAATAGAATTATCGCAACATAGAAATTATAAGACTCTGAGGTATAATGTCTTCTTGAAGAATGATATGAGTGTCACAGAGCCTCTCGCAAGAGGGAATGTATCTGACAAAAGAGAATCATTTCTTGAAGAATATCTTTGAAGGAATGAGCATGAAATGACTTACCAATCGAATCTTGAATAAACACCATCTATTCCAAAAGAGAGTATAGACCTGACTATATGAATAAGGAATCATAATACCTTACAGGTATATGTACTCAAAAAGTATAAGCTTGCATAAGAATGATGATTTCCTACGTTACCACAGAATGTAATTGAATATTAGTGTGATTATCTCCTAATAGAGAATCAAGTTTGATTAAAGAATTATTCTGATCCTAAGGGTGAACATTACATGATTGCAATGATGAATGTCTTGCCTTGAAGCATGATATACTATAATCTGAAGATATAGACCATTCGCAAATTATGCTCTAATAATCCTCTGAAAGGAATAATCCTCTGCCAGGATAATACTTTGTTTGTATTGCATGACTGAGCAAATAAGTGAATACTTGACCGAATCAAGTATTAATGAACGAAGCATGTCGCTCCACTACTCTCACCATAGTATATAGAAGAACTATGAGGAAGGTCTAGAAGGACTTACATTGTGGTATTGATTTATCATTGCTAATGCATATTTAAGCAAAATGTGAATACGACATATTAAATATAGAAGTTTAAAAGATGTCATCATGAGGGAGAGCACATATATTGATTATCTGAGATTTTCATTGAAACGTATTACTTAATTATTTATGATCAAAAAGATCATTATCTTGAAGATAATAACCAAGAAAATTTAATGTTGTTCTTATTTTCCCTTTGTGCTTTGTGAGTTTTTACTTGAAGATTTCTCACATAAGGTTTTTAATGAGGTAATATGTGCAAATACAACTTGCATAGCTATTGCACTCTTTTTTCTATATGAGTTGTCACTTTAAGGACCCTCTTGCATGGTTTTGAGGAAGCAATATTATGCAATATAAGTAACGATGCCATGTACTAGTACTCTTTTCTCTTTTTTTTTCCACTGAGTTTTTGTGAAGGAGTTTTTAATGAGATATGGGTGTCGTGATAAAATGCTCAAAGGGGAGTGTTATGCTACAAGAGTTGGAGGAGGAAAGAAAGTTCAAGGAGAACCTATCCTTGTCTTACTCCATGTGGGCAATTTACCAAATAGACGGATTCCTACTATGAATAGGAGAGCCTCCGGATAGAAATAGTGAAGTACCCTAATGATGTAAATTACCATTTTATCCTTAATAATAAAGAGAAGCTCTACTCTACATCTGTGTCTTTGTCTCTTGTCTACTTGTGCATGATTGGGACGTGGAGGGAGAGTTTCTGTGCACCGGTAACGTTGCACAATCAACATCCTATTGAACCAAGAGAGGAAGCTCTCCTATTTAAGTTGATGTACATCATTGCACTAGCTAGGCGAAATTAAACCACTAGCCACATGTAGCTTTGGAATTTCATATGAGTGGGCATTTGTTGGGCCGAATTCCAACGGAATGCCGCACGCAAAAGAATTCAACATCGCATAACAAAAGAATGAATAATTATATATATTTTATTTATATAGTCACGAGGGAATGCATCTTCACCTAAGTTTTCACTGATTAGGCACACAACAATTGCTTGTCACGAACAGCATCGGACTACAAAAGGCAGAGATCAGAGGACAATTATATTGATGATAAAACATGCGATTAACTGCAACAAAGTACGTACAGCTCAAATCTTATTCGATACTTACGTTGAGCACATATCTGCTGGTGTGCACGAAAGGGTCTAGTTAGTACACAACACCGCACATATATACGAACAAACGCGCACATGCATCGAGGCGAGGCGTGACAGTACTGTAGGCGTACGTCGTGGAGTTGAGCTAGCTAGGAGGTAGCCTGCTGGAGCACAACGTAGTTCCTTCTCGTGACCCTGACGGCGAGCCCGTTCTTCATGTAAAGTATGATGGCCAGCTTGGGCTGGACGACGTGCTCCGGCACGACCTCAACGGCAAAGTTCCAGAGCACGGCCGCCGCGGCAGTCTTCATCTGCACGAAGGCCAGATCCTTGCCGAGGCACGTCCGCGGGCCCGTGTTGAAGGCGAAGAACTTGTACGACGGTTCGTAACGCAGCTTCCCGTCCTGGGTGATCCACCTCTCCGGCACGAACTCCGTGCAGTCCTTGCCCCACACGCCTTCCATCCGGCCCATGGAGTAGTTGAACACCAGCACGGTTTCGCCCGCCTTCACCTTGTGGCCGCTCGGCAGAACGTCATCCGCGACGGCCGACTTGTGCTCGAACGGGATGGCCGGGTACAGCCTCAGGCACTCGCACAGCGCGGCATGCAGGTACACCAGGCTGCCGAGCTCGCTCGCGTCGAAGCTCACAAAGCCGCCAACCGTGTCCTTGTTATTATCATCTCGGCGGGAAGCGATGAGGAGGGACAGCTCGTGCAGGAGCCTCTGCTCAACGCGTGGGTTTTTGGACAGGAGGTAGAAGAACCACGAGAGCGTGACGCCCGTCCCGTCACGGCCCGCGATTAAGAGGGTGACGGTCATGTCACGTAAGAAGTCGTCGCTAAAGTTGTCGTCGTGACAGAGGAAGGATGACAGCAAGTCATCCGCGGAGTCGCCGTTCAGCTTGTCGGTGCGGCGGCGGCGTTGGGCGATGGCCTCGGCGACGAAGCCGTCGATCGTCTTGCGAGCCGCGGCCATCTTCCTCTCCGATCCAACTCCCAGCCTTCTCATCAGCTTCCACCACGGCGCCGGGACGACGTGCCGGAGGAAGAACGTCTCCGACGCGTCGTCGACGGCACGCGAAAAGGGAACCTCAGGCAAATCGGGCGCCAGGCACCCTGGGTCCACGCCGAGGACGATGCCGCAGGATACGTCAGACGATAACCTCAGGAACACGTCCTGCAGATCGCACGACCTTCCCGCGTCGGCCGCATCGGCAAGGAGAGGCAAGAGGCTCTCCTCCACCTCGTCCCGGCTGCACCGTGCCGCGAAGGCGCGGAACCGGGAACCGGAGAAGAGCGTCTGGATCATGGTCCGCTGGTAGCGCCACGTGTCGCCGTCGGCCGTGAGAATGCCGCGGCCAAGGAGGTCCAAGATCTTGGCAAAGTGGTCGCCTTTGGGGTAGTTGGCGAAGTTGGACGTGAAGATGTGGCGCACGTTGGAGGGGTCGCAGGTGCACAAGTACCTGACGCCGGTGACGCCCCCGCGGAGCTCGAAGTTGTGGCCTTGGGCGGCCAAGCCGCCGGTGACCCAGTCGTGGAGACGATGGATGTTTGCGATCACGGGGACGAGATGGCCCAAGACTGGCCACTCTCTCGGCACAACAGCGTTGGTTTCGAGGCGATAGTAGTATGAGATCAAGCGGTAGCAGCAGACAAGAGAAACTAGTGCTGCTAGGAGCAAGGAGGACGCAGTCGTTGGGGCATCCATGTCTTGGCACCACTGGATGAACAAGAGCTAGCTAGCTGCGGTACTCCGGTGATCCGGCTCCACCTGCTATTTATCGAATGCTGGGAGATGGTGGTGATACGTGGGTCCATCCGCTTTCTCTCTTTTTCTGCATTTGTTTTTTAGGGAGGTCTGCATTTTCTAGAGACGGGATGATGTGCCCGGGCCCCAAGGTCCACAGCGCAGTGGTCATCAGAAACGTAAGTAATGCACTCATCTTTTATATATTAAATGCGGTGCGTTATGTAAGAAAGGAACTGCAACTCGACGTGTATTTAAAACGCGTCTCCGATGTTAGATATATTGAAGACGCGGCTACACTAAACACGTCTGCAATGTGTTTTTTCACTATATCCGCGTCTGGTATGTAAACAAGTAGCAGACGCGTTTTGTTTGCCCCGCGTCTGCCATACGAGGCCCTGTCATGACACACTAAGGTATACAACCCGGGTCTCCTAAAAACTACACCCGGACCCGAAGTTTTGTTTCGTTTCAGCTTATTCCCGGATCGCCTCGCGTCCGCTGGTCCCGATCCCCACCACCCCTTCTCCAGCTTATCCATTCGCTCCTCTCTCCTCTCCACTCCCAATCCCCCGTCCTCTCTCTCTCTCTAGATCCGGCTGCATCGGCAAGGCTGGCCGAGGCTGCCGGCAGCGGTGTTCGCAGCGCAGGCATGCCGGCCATCGAGCGGCCGGCGGCCGGCAGCTACTCCACTCCCTCCTCTTTGAACCCTAGCCGCCGCCCTCCATCGTCCCCGCGCCGCCCCTCGCTCCGCCGCGCATACGCGGCTAAGGAAGTCGTGCGGCGTCCCCAGGAACCCGCCCCTCAGCCGGATTTACGCCACCCCCGCAACTTCGCCACCTGCTGCCGCCCTCCATCTTCCCCACACTTCCCACCCTGCCGGCGTTCATCGGCGCCAGAGAAGTTGTGCTGCGCCCCGAGGAACCCGCGTCTCGTCTGGATCTACGCCATCCCCGCCTCATCCGCCATCTCCGCCGCCCCGAGCTCGGCGTCCGCCGTCCTCATAGAGGTCATCTTCCACGAGGCCCTCCGTCCACCCCCAAGGGCCCAAGGGCCCAGGCTGCTCGACGTTGATGCCGTCTACCCCGGCCTGCTCGCCGTCAGCACTACGAGCACCACCACCACCACGGCGCGTGCTGGCGGCACGAATCCATCTCGTGGAAAACCTGCACGGCGCCCGTCTGTCGTCGCCATTGAGGTCTGATCCTGGGCTAGATTCGCCATCTAAACAAACGCACAGTAGCAGTCAGTTTGTGAATATTGCTGTCGAGTTTCAGTATCAGTCTGTGCTGTCAGTTTGTGAGCGCGGCATCCTCTCCCTATGGATCTGGATCTGGTGCGGGCGACCTGATGAACTTGGAGCTCGAGGGCGGCTGCTTGGACCTGAAACTCGGGGGGCGGCGACCTGGACCGGCACGGCTGTGCCACCTGCTCAACTCTTCTCCGGCTGTATGTGCGTGCTTAGTATGACAGAGCCCCTCTGGAACTGGGGCATGCTGCTGTTGTTCCGTTGCCGTGATTTCGTGAAGGGCCGATAGCCATGCGTGCGAAGCTAGCACCCATCGACGAGTAGCGGGGACTGGTGATGATGTTCCAGTGCGCCTTGCAAGCTGCAAGATCCATTCAGTAAAAAAAGAAAAGAAACACCTAGGATTCTTAACATTCCTAGATCTAAAGTCCCCACAAATCTCACGGTAAAACAGAAAATAGAAATCCAAAATCACCTTCTTGCAAAGGCACACCCAAAGACGTTGGATGATGCAAAGTGAATGGTTGGATTTTCATTTGCATGTCCTCACTGATTCCTTACATGTGCTCCAATTTGATTCCCAGGAAGGCACGTGTGGATTTTGAACCCTTAAAAAACTTTGAAAAAAAATACACTACAAGGATTTACATTATGTAAATCTTGGCTTCGGGTAAAGTATTTGTAGCTTCCGTCAGTCTTCTTACATTTCACATCTAGATTGCACCATAATATGTTAGTATGTATTGAGTTGCATGCACCAACCGATTCACTCAAAAGTCGAAGCTGGTAGAAAAAGGTAGGCAATTCACTTATACTCTAACACTCCCCCTCACATGCAGGCTCCCTCAGGCCACAAACGTGAAATATTAGAGCGGGTAGCAATTTATTTAATAAATCGCGTCAGCCAAGATTCGAACTCAATTTATTTATACTCCAACACTATGGAGTATGATTGCTCAAAATATGACTCTGTGGCTCGAGCGCTACCTCATGCTCCGTTTAGTTGCAGGCATGGGCGTTCACTTGAACAATCAAAAATTTTGGCGCAAAAACAACAACTCAAAGTAAAGATAAATTGTTGATATTTGATAAAAAAATTATTTTTGCACAGTCATATGTCCACTAGAATCGAAATTCGAACACAAGATAATGAAACATAAGTATCAACTGAAATCAGGACAATATTTAACTTCACAAGCAGCAGAATAAATAAATCAAACAAAGGTCAGAAGTGCATATGAGGCATGTAGGTCCGTTTTTACATTGTAAGTGTGCATTTAAAGATGACACTGAGTTTAAGCACACAAGAAGCTTAATGTAAGAAACTATTATATGCAAAATAATATATATACATCATTACTACATTTTAACAGATATCATCTACACATATTACATTATCCTAGCCTTGTTGCGCATCATTGTTGTTGAGCAGTCATCAATATGTCATAGCTGATATGTTTCGTCACACCCCAGAAAATGTTTGGAATATTGTAATCACCAGTGTCAAACTATCAACAATTTTCACGAGAAGTTCAAACTAGAACCATGGGGATAACTTAACATTGATGACTACATATCGTCGATGGCTTCTACCAATGTTTTTTTTTATTATTATTATTTTGACAGAAACATCATGGGAAGCCCTGACTGGGGTGATTTCACTTCTTGCTGCCATTTTGAAAACTGTCATAGAAGGTAAGACGTCTTATATAAGCTCTTTCATATTAGATCAATTAGAACAGACTGCTATCGTATTATTGTATTGTCAACTGAAACTATATATATATATATATATATAAAGATATATATATAGGTCCTCTATTTAGCACTCAGGGTGCTAAATAAGCTATTTAGCACACCAACCGCACCATACCCTACCGACGCACACGGCCCAGTCGCACCAGCGACCCATGAAACCATGTAGCCAACCGGCTGGCCTAAATCCCACAACCGTAAATATTTTTCCTACCGTAAAGTTTAGCCACCCATAGCAACTTTTGTTAGCATGCACAGAATACGCGACCATAAAAATTTAATTTTTCACATGCGACCATAATATTCTGAGCAACAAACGAGAAACAAAAAATGAACCGTCCTCCACTCTCTCACTCTCTCCCGATAATTTTGGATCTCGATCGGGCGACGTCAACCGTGCCCTGGGCCACGACGTCCATGCCGGGCGGCATCAAGCTAGCAGTGGGCAGCCACCTACGAGGCCAGGCGGAAGGTAATCCATATTACCAGCACCCAATTTTTCTTTGGGGCACCGATGGCCGTCAGCCGCGACACCGGCGCGGCAGCGACGAACGAGTCCGGCGGCGTCGACCTAGCGCAGGGCCCCGGCAACCATGGTGGGCGGCGTCGATCTTGAGCAGGACCACGACAACGAGGCCGGCTCCGGCTCCTTGATTCGTTTTCAGCCTTCATCTCCATGTTGCGATTCAGTTGTTTTCTAGTTCATTCGATTCATGGATTTTTGATGGAGCACGTGTTGCAGTGAATTGGGTGGATCTGGGGCTGGATTTGTGTGATCCATGGCTCCACTACACCGGTTGGGAGGCATACGAGCCCCATATAGTCCAGGTGATAATTTCAAATCCTCTATTTTTTTCCAGATCTGTGAGGCACTTGTGAGCCGGTTTCTGCATTCCAGCATCCTGAATTTGATTTCTGTGTTCTTGTGATTTCACCAACAAATGGCTCTAAATAGGTAGGTCTCAAAATTGGTTACGATTTCATTACGGTTCTGAATAGCTAGGATTGTATTTACCGATTTAACTTTTTCACAATGGTTCACTTGTGGTGAACCAAGAGTATAATCTGTAGGCAGCATGATAATTAATTAAGTCATAGTTTCACTACAACAATTTTTTAATTTCTTGGGGTTTTTAGCTATGCAACATTGCAATACCTGGGTGTCAAAAAATAAAACATTGCAATACCTGCTGAATGTAGACTCCTGTTTTATTTAACGAAGAGTATATATGTAGGCGGCATGATAACTCAGTGATAGTTTCACTGAAACAATATTTTTTTAGTTTCTCATCATGGGTTCTTAGTTATGCAACTTTGTAATACCTACTGAATGAACACTCTTTTAATTTTGAAATAATGATATGTGAATATTAACGAATGCTGACAATAAAGTAGCTGCATGTGACTACTGCGTTACCTCTCCATTTGGCCTGTTTGTTATTTTACGAGCCTTGTTCTCACTTATCAGCACAATAGGAGCTTGAGGAACGGTTGTATGACCATAGCACATTTGAAGTATCTAGTGAAACGATTTTGTTACGTTTCTTGCTGAGAATATAGGAGATTGATAGACTCATCCATAACAATTTTATTCAGACATACTGCAATTGATGCATGAAGCTATCTACCATCCCCTCCTGATGTGTTCAATTGATGATAGTGTCACAATCATGCATATATTTCATTTGGCTTAATTTATGTTTTACTTGTTTCTGTCTCTTTCATGATCCTATCCTCGTGCGTTGTCAGAGCCAAGAATGTATCCTCCTGATCGGAATATGCTATTTGGGAACTGTTCTTATCTATATTTGGATCTACCGTCTGTGCATCATCCCCAGCCATAGAATATATTGACACTAACGTGTAATATAGTTCTAATTTATGTTCAAGTGCCATGCGATATTTAGGTTGCTAATAATCTAGTTCATGTATCTTTATTAAAAGTCGAATCGTGTAATATTTCTGGATGAAAGCTAGCATGATGCTACATAGATACCTTTCTACAGGCCAAGGTTCTACATGTGCATGCCTGTTTTTCTGTTTCACTCCCAATTTTTTTTGTTGACCAAAGTTGATGTTTTGAGCATTGAAAAAATTTCATTGAATACTTTGAGTAGTCAAGAACGCCTGGTTTATTTTTTTTTTCCCTTTATCACTCTTGATTATATATTTGTTGTTGTAATATTATTATGTGTTCATCTGTTATGCAATAAACTCATGCGCATTTGGTACTTAATAACTCTACTCTACGCCTTTATATTCTTGTTTAAACTTTGAGTTATTTCCACAGATGTTGTTTCTACTTTTTTATATCATGTTTGTTTTGAATTGTGCAGGAAATGCGACTATTAGCGGCAAATCAAATAGGAATGGTCAAAAGTTTGTTCCCAATGCTTCCACCAGGAGCTTTTTTTTGTAAATGGATCTAGAGGATGCTGACCAAAGCTTGTGCTTTTGCAGCCTTGGATTACCTGATCTTTTTTTACAGTTGTTAAAAATAATAATGAGTGTATGGTCAGAAGACATCATTTGAGAAGTAAAGTATTACGTTTGACGTGGGAGTTTATATCATTTTCTGGTCTTGCATCACGTTTAAATTGTTGGCAGATTGTATATTTGTAAGGGGAAAATTGTTTGTGTAAATATTTTACTGCTGCTGACTCCTGTCTACATGACGAGAAACATAAAACTAGTACCGTGATAAAAAAAATACGGCTGCAAGCCATGATCTCAGTGGTTCTAAGTAGCATGCTTTTGCAAATAGTGATTTATATTTCACAAGAAAAAAACCAAAGTGTAATGATGTATTATTTCAAGAGAAAAATAACGAGTGAGGTTTTTTTTTTGTTGTTATTGTGGAAACTATTAACGATTGTGGAACAGACAGCTTGCATGCCAGATTTGGTTAAATAATGTCCGCTAGAGTGTTTAGTGGAATCGTACCACCTAAACAGTCAAAGTTTTATGGCCATGCAGAAAGCTGGTTGTCGAAGGAACGGATCCGAAACCATCAATTTTTAACTCCAGCTGACGAGCTCGTTTAAAACATGGAACCCAAAACTTTTATGGTCGCGGGACCATGCTTCTACATTTTCTACGGTTGCGGGGGACGTTTTATGGTTGAAATAATTTTTTTATTGTTGCGGCAACCTGTTTGAGCGGAGACCATCAATTTTTTACGGTTGCGGGACGTCCCTCCTGATCACAACATCGATGTTAACTTGTTTTACGGTTGTGGGAACCAGATTTCCATTTTTTCTACGGTTGTGGGCTTGTCTCCGGGGCAAACTCGCGGGAGGGCGACGCGCTAAATATTATTTAGCACGCAGCGCGCTAAATAGCGTGGCCCTATATATATATATATATATATATATATATATATATATATCATTTTACATAAAAGTAACTACGTTTCAATTCAACTTTGATCCTGAATATAATGTGGTCTCACCCCTTACCAGCTCTGAAAGGCGCCATGCTGACTCCATATTAGTAGTTGACATGAAAGCTGCATGCCGTCAGATCAGGTCACCTACCCTTTTAATGCATAAAACAATCCCACGAGGGAGAGAGCTGACAGTAAGAGCCCGATAGGTGGATGCCAAGGAAGAAGTTGCCCTCATAGTAATGGACATATAGTTTCTTGCAATAAATTATTTCACTATTGTGAAGGAAAATTATGGACAAAATTGTTTGACTAAGGGCCCATTGATTAACGAGTGATTAAAATTGGACTTTTTCTCCTCACATCTAATCCTATCTGAAGATATGGATCAACGATAAAATGAAAATATCTTGATACATAAGTTGACGGGCAGTGTTCAGGATGTGGTTGGGTGGTTCGTGTTCATCTCCCGTAATCATGCTATTCAACCTCACATCCTAGTTTTTGGTTATTAGTTGACAGGTGACAGAGAAAGAAAAAGGTCATAAATACTCAGGTAGGGTGACAAGGATTATACAGCGCATAAATCAAGTTCGAACCAAATATGATGACAATGGTAATGTCGGGAAATAAATAAAATGAATATCTGACCCATGCATATGCTTATGTATACTACAATATAATGACATAGCAATCATTCTGTACAAAACAAGTTCCTGTGGTAATAGTGAGCATGAGTATATGCACGGGTCTAAGAAAATAACATCGCAATTGCCGGCATTACCATGAAGCCGCCTTCTGGTAACTGTCCTGTTCAGAACTTCAATCGTTGAATCGAACTTCCTGCGCGGGCATAAGTTTGAGCAACAGTGCTAACTTTTGGCTGATTGTGACATAACTTGTAAGATGGCAACAACAGAGTGGCGTTCATGAACGCGCCACAAAATAAAGAATCAAAGAAGATAAAGAAAAAAAGAATAAATTCTTGAAATTAGTGTACCATTAAATGAGAGAGAGAGAGAGACAGAGAGAGACAGAGAGAATTTGACAGCACCAAACTATATTAGCTACGATTGGAAAAAGGAAATAATCATTAAACAGCTCAACATAGCTGATTATTTTGTTTCCCTAGAAAAGACTAAGAAAATAGTGGTAATGTAAAACTCCCAGAATTATCATGACTGTATCACATATATGGACGTAGCAATGGACACGATCAACAAAGGCAGCGTCGGCTACCTTCGTCAAATAGTCAAGATCAGCTGGTGATTAGGGACGCGTGATAACGGCCTGATGGCAACCATTGTGACATCGTCACATAAGGTAGTGATGCCTCTACTACGGCCGCATGCGTCCGTGTCGCCTGTGAAGGTCCCAAGAAGGTGGTATGACAATCCGTGTCAATATGAACGAGCTGGATTTTCTTTTATACTCACTAGGGAAGGCCTCAGCCTTATCTAAGCTTGCCAGAAGTGAAATAGAGGGGATCTCGTATTCGGGACAGATTAAACGAAAAACATTAAGTCTATTTCCCATGTTTTATATATATATAAAGGACTAATTAAATATAACTTTTCCCTTATATATTTCTAGGCCTTTCCCCCTATAAGATTTTACCTTGAACAATTTCAATCACGATGCTATCTTAGGCTCACTCTTCCAATATGGCACTCAAAGGCGTCGGTACACATTAAATGATCCAAGCAATGATTGTGTGGGTCTCTGAAGGTAAGCATTAAGCTAATAATTAACCATTTCACTTCAAATAATAACCGAAGCTTGTTTATCTATGGAAATGCATTGCCTTTCGGTTAAGGCCCAAGATTGTGTTCTCATCGATGCTTTAATTTGTGCAGATAAAAAGCCTTGGCGTCGACAGAGCATACTGAAACCAAGACACGAGCTAAGCCCGTTAGGGGAGGAACTATATTTTAAAGGCAGAATTGGTTCTGTAGCATCGAAAGTTCTTCACTTACGGAAAATACCACTGAAAGTTCATCGCTTGCTTGTAAGTGATGAACTTTCGATGCTACTGAACCAATTTTCCCTATTTTAAACGCCATTCAAAATATAATGTAATAGAGATTCAAGTACAAAATTGCATAGTATAGTGATGGACTATATCTTTTATACTATGTTCGTGCTTATGTGACATGGATGTAATAATGTGATAACATTGTTTATCTACTGTCTATTATATGTGAATATTGGATGTTCAAAGTGTGACTCTAAATATCACTTCAAAAGATATTAAGAGAATTGGGTCCCATTGTCGCAACCATTGGCAACCAATTCTGATGACTTAAAATAAGTTCCATTCATGGAACAATTGAGGATAGAGGTTGGAGCTTGTGACTCCTTAAGGTTGAACTGTTATAATACGGTAGTTGGCAAGTAATGGTCAAGATCAAGCAACAATAACCTTAGTATTAACGAAAAGTTGTGCACATTTAGTATTAGATTGCTATCAAAATCTTAAATCATGGTGGACCGATGAATTTTAACGACAAGATGTGTCGACTCTAGTAGTTTGCCCGTAGTGGTCCAGATCAAAACATAATGACATTTAGAAATTTTGCAACTCATCCCTCCACGCGGGTATCTATTGACGGTTGTATTTAATGTCAGCCGGGGTATTTAATTATGTTCTTATCATAGAAATCCAGTACGCATTTCACTGGCGTGTTCGGCCCTATGCGCTCCGAATCGCATAGGCTAGTTTATTGGCTTGTTTTTCCACGCTGTCCTCATGGTGCTCTATAGTCCTGATCTACTTCCTTTCAAATTCTTATGGAAATTTAGGTGACCGTACAGTTATGTTTGTCAGAACTTGTTCAAGACGGCACGACATTCACACTCGTATAATTATCTTAAACAAATTTTCATCCAATGTGTGTGCGGCCGCAACCATTCAAATGTCATGCTAAAGAAAAGGATAGCTCTGCTCCTCATTATTGGCCATTTTTGTGAGATCGACCTTGTGTTGCTTTACATTCAGATTTATAATTGACCGGTTTGTATTCCTGCATAGTCACAGGGGGGGGGGGGGGGGGGGGTCGTTCATTTTGCTATCCTTGTTGGTGGGCGATTGCATGAAAGAGATGGTCTCCGAAGTCAAATATTCTAGTTCAATGCTTCGAGCTAATTGTGTAATCATTCCATATCAGTTCTAGATACGACATTCCATTTCTGATATTTAGAAAGTTTTCATTTTGTTTAGGTTTCAGCCTTAGGTCCTATTTGGATACAAAGTGTTTTTGGAGTTCTGTAAGATTACTACAATTTAGCAAAATACTTTAGTTTTGAGAGGTATGAAGGTGTTTGGATATAAACAGTTTTGCAGTTTTAAAAGCCATGGTATATTGCTAAAAGTGCAACCATTTTTTAGTCATAAAAGCTCCACTTCTGTGCTTTTTTGCTGAACCGCTGGCTTTTAAAATAGTTTTTCAAAACTTTTGTTTTGAAGAAGTAAAGCACCACTATCACAAAAAAGCCCTGTAGCATCGGTCCAAAAACGCCTGTAGCGGCGGGTTCCAGCACCCGCCGCTGTGCAAGCGTAGCTACAAATGAGACTTCGTAGCAGCGGGTTCCTGTACCCGCCGCTGTGCAAGCATAGCTACAAATGAGACTTTGTAGCGGCGGGTGCCTGGAACCGCCGCCGGCCGACGCCGTGGCCCGCCGCCATTGATGATTTCCAAAAACAAAACAAAAAAAAATAGCCCGTGCTGCTCTCCAGCTTTGATTTCAAACATCAGTCCAGAACCGTAGCACAAATTCATGATACAACAAAACACAGAAATAAATCAAGTGCCAACACGCAGAGATGAATATGGACAGGTCTCATCACGAACTCAAATCATGAGATAGATCATGTACAGATTGGGAACATTACAAACTTGTGCAATTCAACAGCTACAAGGGAACAGATCTTGCTGGCCGAGGATGAACGGAATGCTGCTGCCGTTTCCGACGACCACACCATTTTGGCATCTGAAACTCAGGCACGATTGAACACTCTAGCACCACCACAAGCCTGCCACCTTTTGCTTGATGTAGGATGCGGGAACACCGTTGGTGAAGTCCAACTCCAATGCTTCAACTCTCCCAATGGTGATAGGTCCAATCATCACGATTGTTCCCCATGTGGGCAATGAGATTCCCAAGAGGATACTCATCAAACACATTGATGTCGTTTGTAGAGGCATGGAATCTCTGGTTGAAGTAGGACATGGTGATGTAGATGGCTTCTTTAAGTGGCAATCCATCCAATTCCTCTCCAACATCCTCCAAGATAAGGACCCTCACATTTAGAGGGACAAGAGAGAACATCTTGTTTATGACCCTCACTTCAAAGTCATCAATCTCCTCTCTTTCTTCAAAAAAGTTGATTCTTGCGGCTAGGACCCTCAATCTCAAGAGAGCATCAAGCATAGATTCATCTTGATACTTGAGAAAATACTCAAAGTCATGAAGAAGATGATAGTATGGGGATTCCACCTTCCAAGGATCCTTCTCTCTATAATAGTCAATGTAGGGAGAGGGAAGGTCCATAGTATCACTCTCAACACAATCAAGGGGTGTAGGGGAATATTCACAACTACTTGGGTAGGCATCATCACAAAAGAACACTGGAGTCTTCTTCTCTTCCTCATCTTCACTCATCAAGGATTGAAAAACCTCGGACAACTTTGCATGAGCTTGTCTTCTTGTGATCACCACAATAATTTCTTGAATTGAGTCATGGACAAGATCATAATCATCAAATTCCACAAACTCCCCATATTTCTCCTCGGGTAGACCATCTAAGAACCTCTTGATAGCTTCAGGCTTCTCAATCTTCCAAAGGCCATTAGCATTGATCTTCTTGATAAGATCATCGACTCGGAGAGCAAAGTCAACTAGATCTTCATTAGGCTTCATAGTAACATGCTCCTACTCATTGCATAGCTTCACATATCCTATATCTCCATCCCTCTTGAAAGAACCCTCACCCTCATGAGCTTGAGAGTGGTGTGCTGAGGTACTTGCTTGAATCTTACTTGCTTCCAAGCTTGCTTGACCATTCTTGTGAGCCACTTCCATATCCAATATAGTTTTCACCACATCATCATGTGGCATCTTGGCAAACTCTCCCAACATGACAAAAGGAAGAAATCCAACTCGAGAGAATGAAAGGCTCCTCAACAACCTCTTCACCAAATACCTATGATTGAGATATTGATAGTTGCGGGCCACAATTTTCCTTGAAAGAGAAAGCAAACAAGAAGCAAAATCAGCAATATTCTCATCATGTCCAAGAACCATAGTCTCATACTCCTCTATAAGCTCATAGTAAGTATTATCACTAAAACACTCATCGGAAGGCTCAATCATCGGTAAATCAGTGAAAGTGCTAGGATCATCGTCTATAATGTTAGCCATTGTACCACACACTCCTACGGTCACAACTCAAGGCAGTTAAGCCCTAGAGATGAGCACTTGGCAATGATACCACTTGTAAGGAACGTGTGACCGAGAGGGGGGCGGGTGAATCGGTGCACACTATAAACTTTTCTCCTAGCTCTATCACCCACTCAACTCCTAGCAAGTAGTTCTAGGGAATATAAGGCAAGCACACTAAGGAGAGTCCTTAATCTAATGAACTAGTGTGTGAACAAAGCACGAGCCACTCAAGGCATAAACTAGTTCACTAAATAAGAACAAACCTAAGTTACATTACAAGCTAGATAAGCAAGACCAAGATACTAGATGATCAACTAAACAAGCACACTAAGAAATGTCCTTAGATCAACTAGCAACGAAGCAACACAAGTATGAGGCAAGCTATAAGCATAAGCAAGTGGAACTATGGAGATACCAACTAAATACACAAGAGCATAAGCAAGGTAAAGCTAACACAAGACTACTAGCAAGTAGAGCATCGGCAATAAGTAAATGCAAGTAATAAAGAGTATCGGGAGGATGGGGCCTCCCCCTAGTCCATGTTGGGTCACTCCCGCTGGAGTCTCGACCCCGTCCCTCCGCTCGATGGCGATCCCTTCTAGAGCATTCTTCACCCTCCGAGTGAAGACGCGGGCACGTCCCGCTGGCAACTCCGGATGCTCCTCCAAAGGTAAGGATCCGCACGTGATGCGGTCCAAAGGGCGCTCCACTCCTGATGCTTCTTTCAAACGGGAAGCTCAAAGATCGTGTACAAACATGTGTTGGCTTCCACACTCTCTTGGCAAGCTCAACAACCCTAGACAATCCTCTCAAGTACTCAGTAGCCTAGAGATCAATGGATGCACATGGTGTTACTCTTCTCAAGCACTTGGATCACTCCAATCCCTCAAAGTGCTTCTTCTTCCGTCACTTGGCTTCTTGACAGCATCTCCACCCCTTTGGACTATCTAAGGGAACCTCAAAGAGGCAAGCAACCTGCTATTTATAGGCTCCACCCACAAAACTAGCCGTTGCCAACAACTGCCCAGATTTCCTTGATCACTGCATCATACGATGACTGTCCTGACTGCGACTGGGACTTCCTTTTCCTGGGTGAGGCACTGTCCTCATAGTCACCGCATCATGCGATGATCATCTCCTCTAATCATTTTGCCATTCCGCTGGAAACCATACGGTGACCCCACCGTATCATGCGATGATCATCTCCTCTAATCATATGGTGACTCAACCAGAGACACTTCTTTCTCTGGATTTCCTTCCTGTAGTCACCGCATCATGCGATGACGGCGACCGTATCATACGGTGAGCCCTTCTTTTTCTACACCTCAAACTCGTCCATTTTGCCAAGTCTCTGGAAACCGTACGGTGCCCACCACATCATACGATGATCAACTCTCTCTGATCATACAGTGACATCCTCAGCGAACTTCAGAACTTGATTCGCAACTTCCTGTAGTCACCCCATCATACGGTGACTACCACCGCATCATGTGGTGACCATCTTCCTTCAGCCTTCTGCAAAACCTGAGTCTCTAGAAACCATACGGTGATCAACCCATCCTACAGTGATACCCACCGTATCATACAGTGACTCAATCCTCTTTTGTTGGGCTAAACTTCACTGAACTTCTCCCTGCAGTCACCGCATCATGCGGTGATGCGGTAACTGGCACCATATCATACGGTGACTTCGCCTTCGCTAGAACTTGATCTTCTCCATTGATCCTCGCATCCAAAGAGACACACCATGCATCCAAAGATCTCTACACTAGTGTTTATCAAAGAGTATCTACTCGAACCCTCCCGATAGTCCGGTTTTTCCTATGGATTCAAGATTAACATCTAACCAAGCCAACACTTGCTTGGTTCTAGCATGTCCTTAGCCTTGATCCATCTTCTCGACTGCGACTCCGTCAAGTCCGTCCATGAGTTGATGAGGCAACCAATCATCCTTGACTTGAGGTTTTAGGTTGGTTGTTGTTGCACTTACTTCCATGTGACCTAAAGGATAAGATACTCAAAGTATATGTTAGTCACATGCATGGTTCTCATCCAATCACCAAAACATTCATACCTTAGGGATTCCCTAACTTCAATGGCATGAAGCTTACAAATACAATTTGCTCCAAATGTACATGGTAATATTTCGTGTACATGATACGCTATTTTTCCTTTTATTTCATGGTTACGGCCTCACATTGGTCTCAAGAACTTGAATATCATTTTACGAGTCACTATATTTCAATATTTCAATCACTTGCAGTTCAAATTTGAGTTATCTTCATTAAATACTTTAAATGAAATAACTTACTTAAATATAGCAAACGGTACGAGAAAAATACCAGATTTTGACATGTAGTACCATGCATACACACAAGGAAGGTAGAAAAAAATTGTGGCACAAAACATAAAAAAAATTATTTTGCCGAGCATCCTTGCCAGACCCTCTGCAAAGGGTGAACGTTTGCCGAGTGCTGAGCTGTGCACTCGGCAAACAGGCTCTTTACCGAGTGCCCCTAACGGACACTCGTCAAAATATGGATGGACCCGTGTCCGTTACTAATGTTCATCGCATTTGCGTGGCACATGAGCTTCTTTGCCAAGAGTTCCATTTTTGCCGAGAGCTGTATCATGTTTGCCTAGTGTCAGGAGTAGGGCACTCGACAAAAATGGTATTTTTTGCCGAGAGCTGTATCATGTTTGCCGAAAGCTGTATTTTTCCTTCTGGCTCTCGGCAAAGGTATAGTTTGCCGAGGGTCAGCCTTTTGCCAAGAGCAAGTGCCATAGTGGTAAATACTATAGTGGACAATAATATACACATACCTCAGATGTTCATTCATATGTGGTATGAACTCTTCGTGAAGCAATAAACAGGGGCTAGTGTGTTAATGTGTTAAACCCTCTGTTGTTTTGTTGTTGTTGTTATCTCAATCGTGTGAAAGTTCAAATTTATGTATGAGCTCATTGAGCATTATTGTTTCTGAACAATATTTTCTTTCTTTCTTTTTTTGGGAAGCGGAGGGGGGGGATTGAATTCATTGATATAAGGGATTTGGCGTTAAGCCCATCGATAATGGTTACAAGATGTGGCAGACTATAGATCTCTACTATCTAAAAAGGCAGAGCGGGATCGTCAAACGGTAGTTTTGTTGTTCGTCCTGCCCGTTTCTTCCGGAATCCAATCACGTAAACCGATCCAGCTTAAGGGTTGTTAGACATATAGACTAGCACGTATCACGCGTTTCCTTCTTTGGCTGACCTCTTCCGATTCTCCCGGACATTGTTTCTATCACTACCGGAAATCCGTGTTTTGCTGTGTGCCAGGGGCACACGGCAAAGGGGCAAATCACTACCAGAAATCGGTTTTTTCCCGAGTGTCCCAACCTTTCCCGAGTGTAATTTATCGGGCACTCGGGAAACCTTACCTTTCCCGAGTGTCAAAAAAAATACACTCGGGAAAAGTTTGACACTCGGGAAAATCGACTTTCCCCGAGTGTCCCACGGAGGATACACTCGGGAAAGGTAAAACACTCGGGAAAATAAACTTTTCCCGAGTGTATATTTTGGACACACTCGGGAAAAGCTAGAGCTGGGCCCCGCGCCAACTAGCGGGCGTTGGTTTTGACGGCGGGGAGGAACTTTTCCCGAGTGCCACCATCGTGCACTCGGGAAAACTATTTTTTTTTTTTACATTTTGGCTACCAAACTTTTTTCGTGTCAATTATACACTTCAATATACTTCATGTTGAAATTTTGTTAATTTCACGAACCGTTTACTAAATTTAGTAATTTATTTTCTTTAATTGTATTTTTTGATGATAAGTCAAAATTGAACTGCAAGTCGCTCGAATAATGGAATCGAGGTAATGAAAAAATGATATTCATGTTACTGAGTTGATCTCGACACCGTGTCCAGGAGATGAAATGAAATTTCACAATTTTTGTTGATGAAATATCATTTCGAGCGTGTGATCGATTTGTTTTAAAATTGTATAAAATACAAATATTGTCAAAAAATTCCGAGATTTGCCTGCCTGTTTTACACTCGGGAAAGCCTTTCCCGAGTGCCCGAAAAAAGACACTCGGGAAAGGTGGCCTTCCCCGAGTAAAGAAACGCCGAGTGGGCTTTCCCGAGTGCTACACTCGGGAAAGCTTTTCCCGAGTGTTTTCCGGCTTTTCCCGAGTGTCCCAGGCACTCGGGAAAAGTGGAGATCCTGGTAGTGAATACACTTGGCAAATCCTTTGCCGAGTGTAACACTCGGCAAAGAGCACACGGAGAGAGAATACTCGGCAAAGGGCCCATTTGCCGAGTGTATTTTATCCGGCACAAGGCAAAGGCTTTGCCGAGTGCCTGGAAGGGCCCTCGGCAAACAAAAGTAGACGGACGTGCGTGCCCACCCCCGCCCCCCCAACCACCACGAACCACCCAACCACATCGTGAACACTGCCCTTCATCTTATCTATCAAGATATTTTCATTTTATCATTGATCCATATCTTCAGATAGGATTAGATGTGACGAGAAAAGGTCCAATTTTAATCATTCGTTATTCAATGGGCCCTTAGTCAAACCATTTTGTCCATAATTTTCCTTCACAATAGTGAAATAATTTATTGCAAGAAACTAGTCCATTACTATGAGGGCAACTTCTTCCTTTGCATCCACCTATAGGACTCTTACTGCCAGCTCTCTCCCTAGTGGGATCGTTTTATGCATTAAAAGGGTAGGTGACTTGATCTGACGGCATCCAGTTTTCATGTCTCAACTACTGACAAGGAGTCAGCATGGCGCCTTTGAGAGCTCGTAAGGGGTGAGACCACATTATGTTCAGGATCCAAGTTGAATTGAAAGGAAGATACTTTTATGTAAAATGAGATATATATAGTTTCAGTTGACAGTACAATAATACGATAGCAGTCTATTTTAATTGGTCCAATAAGAAAGAGCTTATATAAGACGCCTTATCTTCTATGACAGTTTCCAAAGTGGCAGCTAGAAGTGAAATCACTCCAGTCAGGGCTTCCCATGATGTTTCTGTCAAAAAAAAAACATTGTTACAAGCCATCGACGACAAGTAGTCATCAATGTTAAGTTATCCCCATGGTTCTAGTTTGAACTTCTCGTGCAAATTGTTGATAGTTGACACCGGTGATTAGAATATTCCAAACAGTTTCTGGGGTGTGACGAAACATATCAGCTATCACATTGATGACCGCTCAATAACAATGACGGGCAACAAGGCTAGGATAATGTAGTATATGTAGATGATATCTGTTAAAATGTAGTAATGATGTATATATATTATTTTGTGTATAATAGTTTCTTACATTAAGCTTCTTGTGTGCTTAAATTCAGTGTCATCTTTAAATGCACACTAACAATGTAAACACGGACCTACATGCGTCATATGCACTTTCGACCTTTGTTTCGTTTATTTATTCTCCTGCTTGTGAAGTTAAATATTGTGCAAAGATTCCTATTTAATTGCATGATTTCAGTACTTATGTTTCATTATCTTGTGTTCGAATTGTGATTCTAGTGGACAGATGATTGTGCAAAATTATTTTTATCAAATATCTACAATTTATCTTTGCTTTGAGTTGTTGTTTTGCACCAAAATTTTTTTAGTGGACATCGCGGTGAGCAGCATTATGAGGCGCCGGAGGTCGGCGACCTTGGCCGGATGTACCGCAGCATCGGCTGTGATGTCTATGAGGGTGGTAGAGCCGCCCCGGCGGTGCATGGCTTCAGGGATGCCAAGGTCCATGGCGCACTTGATCGCTAAGGACTTCACGTAACCCAGCAGATGGCCTTAGACCTCGGCAAGGGTGTGACACCCCGTGTCACTGATGCCCAACTGATGCACACTCACAAACTGAAACGAACCTTGAACCTTATTCAAATTCAAATTCGAAATACAAAATTTAAATAATGGCCAAACACATGCTTGTGAAGCAACTCAAAATTTTCCATGACAACTTGAGCAACCAAAAATACCAGTAGATAGCCCCTGCGAAATCAGAATTTTGGAGAATTTTTGGTGATTTTTGGAATTCATTTGGATGCTCAAATAAATCCCCAAAGTTCCAAAACTGTCCAACTTTGACTAGCTTCCATTTGAATTCTATTTCGAATTGAGATGTGCATGTTATGTCACTGGAAAGAATATTTCATGACCTTTCGAATGCAGCCAGTTTTACAATTTTTGGAGTTCGTTTGCTAGTTCAAATTGAGTGCCAAAGTTTGGGGAAATTTCAGTTTGAATTAATTCGGAAAAAAGGAAAAGATGCCGCCGGTCCCACCTGTCATCGTCCTCTCTCTCGCTGAGCACCGCAGAACGCTGCCGCCACGTCGCCGCCGGCGACCGGAGACACGCCGCGCCCTTCTCCACTCGTTCGCGGATGCCGAGCTCCCAAAACGGCGCCTCCACTCCTCTCCCGGTCTCTCTCCCCATTTCCTCGCCCCGGTCTTCCCAAACCCTAGCTCCACCATTGCCGCATCGAGCTCCCCTTCGCCGTCCGCCGCGGAAACGCCAACCCCGACCAAGCCAAACACCACCTTGAGCCATCTCCGGTACGTGGCGAAGCTCGCCATGGCACCACCCTTCCTTTTCCCGCCTTGAGCTCGTAAATCGGCCCGTCTTCCCCAACTCAGTCCGTCGAGCCCACTCCGGCGCCTCCGCGTGATTCAAGACCTCCGCTCCACGCGACGCCATGTCATTTTTCCCCGCCGCCCGTCGCGCTGCCGTGGACGCCTCACCGGTGAACTCCACCCTCCGGCCATCCTCGTCGCCACCGTGTTGATCCCCGAGGTGCACATCACCTCTGTGAAGCCGGCGCACCAACGTGTGCAGCTCCCCGTTGACCACCGCGAGCCCTCGTCGTCGCCGAAGCTCCACCGCCGGCCATCGCTCGTCGTCGACCCCGCTCCGACCTTCCCCGCGCGAGCTGTGCAGCTAGGTGAGCTCTCCACTCCCCGAGCCTCCCTACCGTGCCCTCGGACAGTCCATTGGGCCACCGGAACCTCGTTCCGGCGAGCCGCGCCGCCCGTCTCCGGCGATACCTCCGGCCGGCACACCACGGGCCACAGCCCCAGGATCCCGTGCGACAACGCAGGATCTGGTGCTCCACCCCGTGTGGCCCCGTGTGTGCCCTCGATCCTGAGTGGCTGGATCACTTTGTGAACAGCCCGGATCTGGTGCGGCCAAGACCCTGTGGCCACCCTTGTGGCTCGGATCTGGTTGGTCCGCACCATTTTTCAATCCTTTTTCGCATAAGTTTAAATTCCAGAAAATACAATAAACTTCCAAAATCGATAGAAAATGAAATATACATCAGAAAAATACGAACCCAATTTTGTTGCACTCCCTGTGACTTGCTCTGCCCAGCAAAAATAACAAAACACCCTTTTGCAGAATGTGTATTTCCTGAAAAATACATCTGTCCAGATCTTGCTTAATTCCTTATAAATTCTATGTTGCCCAATAAATCCTGAACTCTTGCATGCCTGTTAAGAATCTGATAACACACCTACAGAGCATTTTTCCACTGTCACATGTTGCCTAATTATTTTCTTATGATTTAAATCATGTTCTGCACTGTATAAATGATTATAAATAATCTACTCTGCAATAAATCATGAAACTTCACCATAAATTACTTTCAGTGGCACTCTTCACCAGAAAAATGCCACTGGACATAAATCAACTCTCAAAATCACATTATTCATTTAACTTGCCCAAGTTAATTAATGGTAAACTTAATTAAAAGTTAATAAAGGAAATACTCCAGACGAAATTAATTAACAAAGTTAATCATTTGCACTTACAGTGTAAATGACTGTCCTATCAAGTAATTAAATCATGAATTGCATCATATTCTTGCATCTAACTTTGCATTATTTTCCTTGTCATAACGTGTAGTGACCGAGACGACTCCGGAGCCGCTCGACTTCCAGCTGCCGGAGGAGCAGACCCAGGAGGTGCAGGAGGAGCAGCCGCAGCAGGACACTGACCCCGCTGACCCTGTTAGCTACGCTCCTGAGCCAGGCAAGCCCCGGTGCATGCCTCCCTATTTAGGATTTTTATTTCCGCACTTGATTGGGGCTAGTCAATGTTTGTGCATTAGGTCTATTAGGAGTTGATGTGAAACCTTAGAAATGCATTAGGATTACCCTTCCATATCCTACCTTGTGTCCTATTTTTGTAGATGTGGTCTAGGTTACGTTAGAACTTGCTAGGCTTAGTGGCTAGCGGACGGTAGAAGTCGAGTGGTAGGTCCCACTCGCATGATAGGGACTCCTGGATTGTACTAGCTGGATTTAGGATTTGTTGAGACCGGACGGGGAATTGCTTGTATAGGATGGTTGGAGAAGGCTGGGCCTTCACGGTGGTGTAGCCCCGTCTGTGTCGATTAAGGACCGTCCGTTGTTGGCCCTGTTGAGCAAGTTTGAACGTACTGACTCACATGCTAGTGTTTTTATGGGCCTAGTAAACCTAGTAGCCTGCGTCGCCCTGGATGTCTGGTAGATACTTTACTCTTTCTATCATGGTATTTGGGAGAGGTAGGGTGGCGTCCCGTGCAGTCAGCCGTCCGGGACGGGGGCTGCGGTGGGAGAGCCTTTCCTCGGGAGGAGTAGAATCTGGTACAGCTCTGGTGGCACGTAGCGTAAACGGTTGCCGTATGTGGCCTTTGCCGCGTATGGCGTGTGGTCAGGTTTTCTCCTGCAGGATGTACATCGATGCGGCCGCTCTCGGTCAAGAGCAACCTTGTTCACTGAGTCACCTCGTAGTGTGATATGATTGATGATATGATGCTAGTATATTTACATTACTGTTATTTACATTGCTATATATATATACTGTCACTGTTGATGTATTGTTACTTTATACATGTTTTAGAGATATGCACACTGTTTTACTGGATAAGTACTTATCTTGAAAAATAAAACTTGATAGTAAGGATCAAGTAATTAGTGCGAGTTATGCTATTGAGTCAGCCACCCCTTTGTAGCCTTGCATATTAGGAGTCGGCTGTAGATAGCCAATTTGACGGGTAAGACTTGCTGAGTATTAGTTGCTCAGGGTTTGGCTCTTTATGATTTTGTTGCAGGTAGCACATTTATTCCCGACTCTACGGGTGGAGGTGGACAGTGGGATGGCCAGCTTCCCTTTGGTTGGACAGCCCGCTGGGAGACTGAGCAGTGATCTCCTCTCGAGTCCGCATCTTCATGGCTTTGGATGCGGGTTCTTGTGTATCGTGAGCGCGTGCGCTTGTACTCTATTCTAGACTTGTATCGTTTATTTCCGCTGTGCGACTCTATGTTTTAATTGGATTAATGTAATCACTTAAAGACTTAATTTGTGCTTTTTATATGCTGTACTGTTGCGTCTGTTCATCAGCGCTTGACCGACTCGATCCTACGAAAAGCGGAGACGCTTCAGCTGGTACCAGAGCCGTGTTGGGACAGTACATCATATAAACGGCCTATTTTCGAAAATCTAACCACGTACGTGTGAGGAACGAAAAGCCCATTATAAGTATGTTAGAGTAATCAGGTGGTAATAGGAGTTGATTGTTATTTTTCTGTAACGACGCACCGACGCCCAGGTAAGAAGGTAAGGAACTACATGGCGCTGGTTTTGGATATTGGTGGCGGAGTTTTGTTATGTTCCGTGAGCCATCGAGTTCACGAGGAGTTGAGGATGGTGAGGATATGTCATTGGGCCATGTATTACATTTTTATGAGATACGTCACCTGTGTAGGTTGGTTGAGGTGACGTTGTGTGCTTTGCAGGTACACTAACTCGCGCGTAGATCGTGTAGAAACGTTTGTGAGTGCGAAGTAGTTACCACCACAGTCTACGGCCTGCTATATTTGGGCAAATTTTTATTTTTGTGAGGACGTGCAGGACGAGCATGCATTGCATCATCAATTAAAACACTTCCACGAATTTCAGATCACCCAAAAAAAAATTTTCAGACTGACAAGCTAATTTTAAAAATTCATAACTCCAAAACCGCTTGGCCAAATTCGATGAACCAAGACTTGATGGAAAGCTTACAACATGAACTAAAACTTTGCTTCAGAGTTCACCTTTCGATTCTGTCAGTATCAGCCCCAAATCTGTCGACCAAGTGAAGTCAAATTTCAGCTTCGACTAGTTTTTCCAGAATCTGTCCACCAACTTGAAAAATCGATATCTCCAGTTCTACTGATCCATTTTGGGCGTTTGAGCACTCGATGGAAAGATCTTGAAGTTATCTACAAGTGTCGTGTTCTGACTTTTCTCGTTTGAAGCCTCCAGAAGTGTCAGTTTTTGTTTTTGTGACTACTGCTCGCAGTCAAGACAGATTTCAGTCTGTTGCTTTGATGGACCGTTGCATCTGTGTTTGTGCGTGAAAGGCTTAATGTAGCTACTTGCTACGACCTTCCAGAACTTCTTTACCATGTTCTAATTTTTATTTAGCATGGTTGTTCTGTTTGGAGCAGTTTGTGGGATTTTTCTTGCAAACTCTCCCTATATGGATGCTTATGGCCTTTCTTGCATTTCAATTCTGCCATATTGAATATCTTTGTTTTTTGGAGCTAACGGTGATGATTTTGATTTGGCAGAATGCCGCCGCGTCGTCCGCCACCACCCCCGCCGTAGTGCAATCTGGCGGAGGCGATGCACAACCAGACGGAGCTGATCAGGACTCTCGTTCAGGCCGTCACCCAGCAGGGCGGCAACCGTCAGGGTCCACCGCCAGGCTGCACCTACGCAGACTTCCTGGCCACTCACCCGCCTGTCTTTTCCGGGTCCACTGACCCGATGGAGGCGGAGTCTTGGCTGCGCACTGTGGAGTCCAAGTTTGGGCTCCTTCCTGCCTGCACAGAGGTGCAGAAAACACTGTTCGCGGCGCAGCAGCTTCACGGGTCGGCTGGAGGATGGTGGGCAGCTCACCTTGCCACTCTTCCGGCCGGTCAGCAGTTGACTTGGGCACAGTTCAGAGAGGCCTTTCGCTCGTTCCACATTCCGCCTGGCCTTATGCAGCGAAAGCTCAGGGAGTTCCTGGACCTCAGGCAGGGAGGCAGGAACGTGTTCGACTACGCCCAGGTGTTCAACCACCTGGCCCAGTTTGCTCCAGACCAGGTAGACACGCCCGCCAAGCGGAAGGCGTGTTTCTTGAGAGGCTTGTCTACCAAGCTTCAGTCCCGGCTTGTCCTGAACGCCGGTGGTACCTTCGACGAGCTTGTCAGTGCAGCTATAGTGATGGAGGATGCCATCAGGGCACACCAGGACGACAAGAGGAAGAGGAAGGCAGTGGCACCACCGTCTGGCAGCACTTCAGCCAGGCCACGCCTTGTGTACACCGCTCCCAGTGGACAGAGGTACCTTGCACCTCCACAGTACCAGCGTCAGCAGCAGCAGCAGCAGCAGCAGTTTGCTCAGAGACAGCCACAGCAGCAGCAGCGTCAGCAGCAGCAGCGCTCGCAGCAGCAGCAGCAGCAGCAGGCAGGCAGGGGTTTTCCGTGCTTCAACTGTGGACAGGTGGGGCACTTTGCGCGTGACTGTCGTGCAGCACCTAGGCAGAACAACGCGCAGAGGGCTCCAGTTCAGGCAGCAGGACAGCAGCGCCAGCAGGGCAGGAACGCGCCAGTCAAGACTGGGCGCGTTAACTACACCACTGCTGAGGAGATTCCAGAGGGTGAGCAGGTTCTTGCTGGTACGTTCTCCATGTGTCACCGGCCTATTGATATATTGTTCGATTCAGGTGCATCTCATGATTTCATCAGTCTAGCTTGTACACGCCGTTTGGGCCTCGGGATTTCATCTATGGAGACCCCGTACCTTATCAGCACTCCGGGGGGTCATATTCTCACTAGGCAGCTTATCTCTAATGCTCTCCTTAATTTGGCGGGAAAGATCTACACTGCACATCTTAATTTGGCGGGAAAGATCTACACTGCACAGGAGCAAGGACTAGATGTGATTCTTGGTATGAGGTGGATGAAGTACCATAAGGCTGTTCTGGATATCTCTCTTCGTTCTGTTCACTTAGATTCTCCTATGCACGGCAAGGTCACTCTTCAGCTATCCTTGTTGGCCCCATCGCGACCGTCAGTGCACCAGGCCGTTGGCAAGAGTCTGGATATGATACCTGTGGTGCGTGAGTACCCCGATGTGTTTCCAGATGATTTGCCAGGCTTACCACCAGATCGTGATGTGGAGTTCCGCATTGACTTGCAGCCAGGCACAGCACCTATCTCCAGGAAACCGTACAAGATGGCCCCTAATGAGTTAGCAGAGTTCAAGATGCAGTTGAAGGAGCTATTGGACAAGGGTTTCATTCGTCCTAGCTCTTCACCTTGGGGTTGTCCAGCCTTGTTTGTGAAGAAGAAGGATCAGGCGCTCAGGCTATGTGTGGATTATAGGCCACTTAATGCTGTGACGATTAAGAACAAGTATCCGCTGCCTCGCATTGATATCTTGTTCGATCAGCTAGCTAGAGCTAAGGTGTTCTCCAAGATTGATCTTCGTTCTGGGTATCATCAGATTAAGATACGTGCAGAGGACATTCCGAAGACTGCTTTCTCTACCAGATATGGACTCTATGAGTATTTGGTGATGTCTTTCGGTTTGACTAATGCACCTGCTTACTTCATGTACTTGATAAACTCAGTGTTTATGCCAGAGTTGGACAAGTTTGTCGTGGTTTTCATTGACGACATTCTGATCTATTCAGAGACAGAGGAGCAGCATGAGCAGCACCTCAGGATTGTGTTGCAGCGTTTGAGGGATCACCAACTGTACGCTAAGTTCAGCAAGTGCGAGTTCTGGCTTAGCGAGGTGCCTTTTCTTGGCCATGTTATATCAGCAGAGGGTATTGCTGTTGATCCGAGCAAGGTGCAGGATGTTATGGATTGGAATGCACCTACGACTGTCTCTCAGATTCGCAGCTTTTTGGGTTTGGCTGGTTATTACCGTCGGTTTATTCCGAATTTCTCTAAGATCTCCAAGCCCATCACTGAGTTGCTGAAGAAGAACATGAGATTTGTGTGGAGCTCGCAGTGTGGTGATGCTTTCCAGAATCTGAAGAAGCTTCTCACTACCGCTCCAGTTTTAGCTCAGCCTGATATCACCAAGCCATTTGATGTGTATTGTGATGCTTCCGGTACTGGTCTTGGTTGTGTGCTGATGCAGGATGGCAGGGTAATTGCTTATGTCTCTCGGCAGCTTAAGCGACATGAAGAGCATTACCCCACTCACGATCTTGAGCTTGCAGCTGTCGTACTTGCTTTGAAAGTATGGCGGCATTATCTGTTGGGAAATCTGGTGCATATCTACACAGATCACAAGAGCCTCAAGTATATATTCACACAGTCAGATCTGAACATGCGCCAGAGGAGATGGTTAGAGCTGATCAAGGACTATGATCTGGAGATTCACTATCACCCAGGGAAGGCTAATGTGGTTGCTGATGCTTTGTGTCGCAAGGCTCATTGCAATTATCTCATCGCAGCTCCTTATGCAGAGGCAGAGCCCAGTCTTAGAGTGTATGCTTATGGCTCCTTGGCCAATATATCACTTGTTCCGACCCTGCGAGATGAGATTGTGGCAGCGCAGAAGAAGGATGAGAAGGTGAATCACCTCAGGAGGAGACTCAAGCTCGGGGAAGCTAGAGTCCAGTGTTTCAGAGAGGATGAGGATGGAGTCCTATGGTTCAAGGACAGATTGGTAGTTCCTAAGGACTTTGAGTTGCGCAGGAAGATTCTTGATGAGGCGCACTTGTCCAAGTATTCCATCCATCCTGGCAGCAACAAGATGTACCAGGATTTGAGGAGTCGCTTCTGGTGGACCCGCATGAAGCGGGAGGTCGCACAGTACGTTTCTGAGTGTGACACTTGCAGGAGAGTCAAGGCGGAATACATGAAGCCTGCAGGGTTGCTTCAGCCTTTGAGTGTTCCTGCTTGGAAGTGGGAGGATATCAGCATGGATTTCATTGTTGGCTTACCTCTCACCTCACAGAAGCATGACTCTATTTGGGTGATTGTTGATCGACTGACTAAGTCAGCTCACTTTATTCCAGTGAAGACCGGCTACACTGTGAAGAAGTATGCTGAGTTGTATATTGCTCGGATTCTCTGTTTGCATGGAGTGCCCAAGACCATTATTTCTGATCGAGGACCACAGTTTGTTTCCCGTTTCTGGGAGCAGCTACATGCTTCTTTGGGCACCACTTTGATTCGCAGTGCAGCTTATCACCCTCAGACAGATGGCCAGACGGAGAGGGTGAATCAGATTTTAGAGGATATGCTTCATGCCTGTGTGATACACCATGGCAAGTGTTGGGATGAGAGCTTACCCCTGGCAGAGTTCTCATACAACAACAGCTACCAGGAGAGCATCAAGATGGCACCGTTTGAGGCTTTGTATGGACGTCGTTGTCGGACTCCCCTTAATTGGGTTGAGGCCGGCGAGAGAGTCATCTTCCAGGCAAGGCCCGCAGCTGCAGCAGAGGAGACAGTTGTGGCTGATGTGGAGGTCATTCCCACACCAGATTTAGTGGCAGCAGCAGAGGAGACTGTTCGCCGCATTCAGTCCAACTTGAGAGCAGCCAAGTCTCGACAGAAGAGCTATGCTGATAGAAGACGCCGACCGTTGGTGTTTGCAGTTGGCGACCACGTATACCTTCGTGTCTCTCCCATGAAGGGTGTACGTCGGTTTGGTGTCAGGGGAAAGTTAGCCCCAAGATACGTTGGACCGTTCCAGATTATTGAGAGATGTGGACCCGTTGCTTATAGATTGGAGTTGCCCTCCAACCTCTCCAGTGTTCACAATGTGTTCCATGTATCGCAGCTGAAGAAGTGCTTGAAGGTCCCTACAGACAGAGTGGTCAGTGATGTTGAGCAGCTTGAGCCAGATCTGACCTACCCCGAGCAGCCTATTGGTATTGTCGATCAGAAGGACCGAGTCACCAGGAAGAGCACTACCAGATTTTATAAGGTGCAATGGAGCAACCACTCTGAGGCCGAGGCCACCTGGGAGACAGCGGAGTTCTTGAACTCCCATTTTCCTGGTTTTCTACCTCCGAGGTGCGTTATTTAGTTGTTCAATTTTTGCATCTTTTTCCTTCGCTCTTTCGCCATTCGATTTTCCTCCTTCTCTTTAATCTCGGGACGAGATTTCTTTAAGGGGGGAGGGCTGTGACACCCCGTGTCACTGATGCCCAACTGATGCACACTCACAAACTGAAACGAACCTTGAACCTTATTCAAATTCAAATTCGAAATACAAAATTTAAATAATGGCCAAACACATGCTTGTGAAGCAACTCAAAATTTTCCATAACAACTTGAGCAACCAAAAATACCAGTAGATAGCCCTTGCGAAATAAGAATTTTGGAGAATTTTTTGTGATTTTTGGAATTCATTTCGATGCTCAAATAAATCCCCAAAGTTCCAAAACTGTCCAACTTTGACTAGCTGCCATTTGAATTCTATTTCGAATTGAGATGTGCATGTTATGTCACTGGAAAGAGTATTTCATGACCTTTCGAATGCAGCCAGTTTTATAATTTTTGGAGTTCGTTTGCTAGTTCAAATTGAGTGCCAAAGTTTGGGGAAATTTCAGTTTGAATTAATTCGGAAAAAAGGAAAAGATGCCGCCGGTCCCACCTGTCATCGTCCTCTCTCTCGCTGAGCACCGCAGAACGCTGCCGCCACGTCGCCGCCGGCGACCGGAGACACGCCGCGCCCTTCTCCACTCGTTCGCGGATGCCGAGCTCCCAAAACGGCGCCTCCACTCCTCTCCCGGTCTCTCTCCCCATTTCCTCGCCCCGGTCTTCCCAAACCCTAGCTCCACCATTGCCGCATCGAGCTCCCCTTCGCCGTCCGCCGCGGAAACGCCAACCCCGACCAAGCCAAACACCACCTTGAGCCATCTCCGGTACGTGGCGAAGCTCGCCATGGCACCACCCTTCCTTTTCCCGCCTTGAGCTCGTAAATCGGCCCGTCTTCCGCAACTCAGTCCGTCGAGCCCACTCCGGCGCCTCCGCGTGATTCAAGACCTCCGCTCCACGCGACGCCATGTCATTTTTCCCCGCCGCCCGTCGCGCTGCCGTGGACGCCTCACCGGTGAACTCCACCCTCCGGCCATCCTCGTCGCCACCGTGTTGATCCCCGAGGTGCACGTCACCTCTGTGAAGCCGGCGCACCAACGTGTGCAGCTCCCCGTCGACCACCGCGAGCCCTCGTCGTCGCCGAAGCTCCACCGCCGGCCATCGCTCGTCGTCGACCCCGCTCCGACCTTCCCCGCGCGAGCTGTGCAGCTAGGTGAGCTCTCCACTCCCCGAGCCTCCCTACCGTGCCCTCGGACAGTCCATTGGGCCACCGGAACCTCGTTCCGGCGAGCCGCGTCGCCCGTCTCCGGCGATACCTCCGGCCGGCACACCACGGGCCACAGCCCCAGGATCCCGTGCGACAACGCAGGATCTGGTGCTCCACCCCGTGTGGCCCCGTGTGTGCCCTCGATCCTGAGTGGCTGGATCACTTTGTGAACAGCCCGGATCTGGTGCGGCCAAGACCCTGTGGCCACCCTTGTGGCTCGGATCTGGTTGGTCCGCACCATTTTTCAATCCTTTTTCGCATAAGTTTAAATTCCAGAAAATACAATAAACTTCCAAAATTGATAGAAAATGAAATATACATCAGAAAAATACGAACCCAATTTTGTTGCACTCCCTGTGACTTGCTCTGCCCAGAAAAAATAACAAAACACCCTTTTGCAGAATGTTTATTTCCTGAAAAATACATCTGTCCAGATCTTGCTTAATTCCTTATAAATTCTATGTTGCCCAATAAATCCTGAACTCTTGCATGCCTGTTAAGAATCTGATAACACACCTACAGAGCATTTTTCCACTGTCACATGTTGCCTAATTATTTTCTTATGATTTAAATCATGTTCTGCACTGTATAAATGATTATAAATAATCTACTCTGCAATAAATCATGAAACTTCACCATAAATTACTTTCAGTGGCACTCTTCACCAGAAAAATGCCACTGGACATAAATCAACTCTCAAAATTACATTATTCATTTAACTTGCCCAAGTTAATTAATGGTAAACTTAATTAAAAGTTAATAAAGGAAATACTCCAGACGAAATTAATTAACAAAGTTAATCATTTGCACTTACAGTGTAAATGACTGTCCTATCAAGTAATTAAATCATGAATTGCATCATATTCTTGCATCTAACTTTGCATTATTTTCCTTGTCATAACGTGTAGTGACCGAGACGACTCCGGAGCCGCTCGACTTCCAGCTGCCGGAGGAGCAGACCCAGGAGGTGCAGGAGGAGCAGCCGCAGCAGGACACTGACCCCGCTGACCCTGTTAGCTACGCTCCTGAGCCAGGCAAGCCCCGGTGCATGCCTCCCTATTTAGGATTTTTATTTCCGCACTTGATTGGGGCTAGTCAATGTTTGTGCATTAGGTCTATTAGGAGTTGATGTGAAACCTTAGAAATGCATTAGGATTACCCTTCCATATCCTACCTTGTGTCCTATTTTTGTAGATGTGGTCTAGGTTACGTTAGAACTTGCTAGGCTTAGTGGCTAGCGGACGGTAGAAGTCGAGTGGTAGGTCCCACTCGCATGATAGGGACTCCTGGATTGTACTAGCTGGATTTAGGATTTGTTGAGACCGGACGGGGAATTGCTTGTATAGGATGGTTGGAGAAGGCTGGGCCTTCACGGTGGTGTAGCCCCGTCTGTGTCGATTAAGGACCGTTCGTTGTTGGCCCTGTTGAGCAAGTTTGAACGTACTGACTCACATGCTAGTGTTTTTATGGGCCTAGTAAACCTAGTAGCCTGCGTCGCCCTGGATATCTGGTAGATACTTTACTCTTTCTATCATGGTATTTGGGAGAGGTAGGGTGGCGTCCCGTGCAGTCAGCCATCCGGGACGGGGGCTGCGGTGGAAGAGCCTTTCCTCGGGAGGAGTAGAATCTGGTACAGCTCTGGTGGCACGTAGCGTAAACGGTTGCCGTATGTGGCCTTTGCCGCGTATGGCGTGTGGTCAGGTTTTCTCCTGCAGGATGTACATCGATGCCTCCGCTCTCGGTCAAGAGCAACCTTGTTCACTGAGTCACCTCGTAGTGTGATATGATTGATGATATGATGCTAGTATATTTACATTACTGATATTTACATTGCTATATATATACTGTCACTGTTGATGTATTGTTACTTTATACATGTTTTAGAGATATGCACACTGTTTTACTGGATAAGTACTTATCTTGAAAAATAAAACTTGATAGTAAGGATCAAGTAATTAGTGCGAGTTATGCTATTGAGTCAGCCACCCCTTTGTAGCCTTGCATATTAGGAGTCGGCTGTAGATAGCCAATTGACGGGTAAGACTTGCTGAGTATTAGTTGCTCAGGGTTTGGCTCTTTATGATTTTGTTGCAGGTAGCACCTTTATTCCCGACTCTACGGGTGGAGGTGGACAGTGGGATGGCCAGCTTCCCTTTGGTTGGACAGCCCGCTGGGAGACTGAGGAGTGATCTCCTCTCGAGTCCGCATCTTCATGGCTTTGGATGCGGGTTCTTGTGTATCGTGAGCGCGTGCGCTTGTACTCTATTCTAGACTTGTATCGTTTATTTCCGCTGTGCGACTCTATGTTTTAATTGGATTAATGTAATCACTTAAAGACTTAATTTGTGCTTTTTATATGCTGTACTGTTGCGTCTGTTCATCAGCGCTTGACCGACTCGATCCTGCGAAAAGCGGAGACGCTTCAAAGGGCGACAAGTAAATCCTGCGGACTCACTTCGGACAACAGCCTTAGCATCATGGACTCACATGTTACCTTCATGGAGGAAGCATAACTCTAAGCTGCGCCTTGGAAACGAAGCTTAAAGCAACAACATGTGCTTCTACAGAGGGCGGAGCCTGTCGACTGAGGGGCACCTCCTCACCTGTAGCCCACCGTGGCAATGGAGCGAATGACGGCGGAGTCAGAAGTCAGCAAGTAGAACTGGTGGAGCCTCTCCTTGTTTTCGTGGAAGCTGCTGACGTAGGTGATGCAGGAGTATAACTGGTGGATGCGACGATGGAGTTGCCTGCAGATCCGGTTCTGGTGGGTGCCTTCTTCCTCAGATAGAGCAGGGACAATGATGGATGGCCTTATCTTCAGAACAGGGAGCGATAGATCTGATGCGGAGGTCACAACTGTCATCCCGCCGGGGCTGGCCGTCATCGGATGATGATGCACGAGTCCCTAGGGCCGCCGAAGACTCTTCCCACCAGCGCCCTCTCTTCAGAGGTAGTCGCCCATACTGGCCGTGGCGTCGCGGTCCGGCCGTATCTCCTCTGTGGCTGAGCTACAGGCAATGGTGTGAACGTGGAAATGGAGCTGGGGCCGCGGCAAACAGGGCTGCCGAGCCGTCGAAGCACTGGTCGGTGGCGGCTGCGGGGAAACCCTAGGTCGTCCCCTGCAGCGCCGTCACCATTACATCTCCAACTCTCGAGGAGCCTGGGCCGTATTAATCGTACATTAATTGAGCAAGGGGATCTCCAACGCTGCCAAGAAGAGTGTCCATGGATGATGGTTAGGAAGAGAAAAAACCAACAAGCTCTGTGTTGTTTTTGGAAGGAATGATTGGGTTGTTAGTTGAACATGCTAGAGTAGCCAGCAGCTAGTGGCGAGGAAGATGTCATTATGTTTGGATCTTGAGCAGTACTCGCCAACTACCAAACGCTGGGCACATCTGGTGTTGTTTGGAAGGAATGTGTTACGTGCAACAATGGAGGGGAGAGAGAGAGGCGCATGAGAGAAGGAGGGTGGCAGCCAATGGAGAGAGAGAGAGAGAGATATTTAGGGTTTAACCCCTTAACTTCTACTTGCCCTTTATTGATAGACTGCCCCTCTTTTTATAGAGGAGGTACAACTTGACTCCTAAGTAACTATGACTTGATCCCTAAGTAATCTATTACAATATGGAAGACTCTAGACCAAACTTATCTAACTTAATGGGCAAGGCGCCCCCTTTGGGCCTGCGGTTACTGTAGCGACAGCACTGTTCACGGTGTGAACAGTAACCGCCTGGACTCCCTAGGCCGTTGGTGGGCCCATGGCCATGGCGCATAACATCTCCTCTCGCTCTGATATCCAACGCATCCTCGCGCTGGGAAACTAGACACCCTAGATCGAAGTGCATTGTTGCCGAAGCCGAAGAAGAGCGAAGTCCAATGTTGACGGCCATCAAGCCAAAAACCATCTCCTGGAGAGTGCCATGCCGAGTGCGACCTGATTGAAGCATGAAGTAATAGTGAAGATTGCCCACGAAGTCCGTCGTGACAAAGTTGTAGGAGGAGGGACGATGTTCGCGCCCTTGCACTGTTGG
>RWGY01000034.1:4029843-4167900 GCA_007726485.1 Eragrostis curvula | reverse complement strand
CTCTCTCCCTCCCATAGAGTCAGCATGGCACCTTTGAGAGCTCGTAAGGGGTGAGACCACATTATGTTGAGGATCAATGCTGCATTGAAACGAAGATACTTTTATGTAAAATGAGTTATAGTTTCAGTTGACAAAACAATAATATGATAATAGTATGTTTTAATTAGTCCAATATGAAAGAGCTTATATAAGATGTCTTATCTTCTAGGAAAGTTTCCAAAAACGCAGCCAGAAGTGAAATCAGACCAGTCAGGGTTCTATCTGCCAAAAAAAAAAAAAAGAAAAAAAAAAAAGAACACATAGATAGAAGCCATCGATGACAAGTAGTCATCAAAGCTAAGTTATCCTCATGGTTCTAGTTTGAACTTCTCGTGAAATTTGTTGATAATTTGACACTGGTGATTAGAATATTTCAAACAGTTTCTGGTGTGTGAAACATATCTGCTATCACATTGATAGCCGAATCAACAACAATGATGGCCAACAAGGCTAGGATAATGTAGTAATTGTAACATCCCAGGCTCCCACCAGGCTGGGCTCGCTCACACATCATGCGGACCCCACTCTATATCACCAACCTTTTACGCTTTCGGCCTCGCTTCACGTAAAAGGGTTAACCCAACGTGGTGGAAAATGCCTCTAGTATCATTTCTATGTAGTCTCCATTGGAATATGTCTCTATGTTTGAGGCACTTCCTAAAGTGCCACAATAAGTTGCCTCTACAATACAATATGGCAATTTATAGATATAATTAAAAAAATGTCTATAGTAAAATGCCTCTACAAGAGGTTTTTGTTGTAGTGCATGTTGACAAGTTCTATTTTTAATTTCCTATTAAAAAGTTCCCATTTTCCTATATTCTTGATCTAGTATAGTTTGGACTTTTATTGTAAAAAATTCTAAATTTAATCCTAAGAATCTACAAAATTTAGCGGGAGTGATTTCATTAATCGGTTGTTAAAATTTTGGATGTGATAATGAACAAATGGAAAACATTGGTATTATAATTGATTTTGAAGACCACTTTTTCCTTGAAATAGTGTGATCCTCAATATTGTATTCATACAATAAAATTGAAGTTTATATCATATCCATCCTACTCATATTTCTTATTTGAGAACTTTATACATTTGTTGGTATTTCTTACGTCACAGACAAATCCGCAAGCGCACGGAATACCGTTGTAGCACTTCACCCGTGAGTATTCAAGGGTATCGTTATTTATATTTTCCCAAAGGAACGGTGTGTGATTATCTTCTAGTCTAATTAGTCCAAGGACACGAAGAAGAGCGGTAGATTTGGGTAGAGAGGATTCCTATGGATGAGTTTTTTAGCAAAAGATAAATCCTGTCTCTAATTGCTTACTTCGAGCGCCGGCTTAGGCCTGGTCTGCCAAGCCACTCCGGCTTGAAGCTCTACTATGTACCCGAACGTGGAGGGTTCCTATGGATGGACAGGGCTGTCACTTCCTGCCACCTACCTCTACAAACCGTGGAGCACACAGCGGACAAAGGCGACTTCCAGCCTAGACACCACGTCTATGCTATCGATCACTACTCTAGCCCCGGCCTGGTACCAATTTGGAAGACTAGAGCACTCCTTGCGGAGCGATGATCCCGTAAACAAGTAAAGAAAGAACTTAATCTGAACACTAAGTACACAATCCAATAGGAGATCAAGAATACTTACTTATGATGAAGATGAACGAACGATGAACGACGAACGAACGATGAACGAACGACGAACGATGAACGAACGACGAACGAACGATGAACGAACGACGAACAATGACTATTATAAAGAAGTATTCTCAAAGATACAAGATTGGGGCTAAGTCCTCATAAAGGGAGGACTACCCTTCTCCTCTACCCTACTCTCTCCCTACTCTACTAGTATACAAGGGGCTCTAGGCCCTTGGGAGTGGAATGAGGCTCTCCTTCTTGTGTGTCTTGGAGGGGAGGGGGTACCCCTCTATTTATAGGCTTGAGTAGGTCGGTTTGGGGGCCTCCACCGCCTCAATGCACCGCCTCAACGCATTAAATGCAGGCAGAACCGACATCAGGAAGGCGGTGGCGACCAGCCAGAGAAAGATGAGCCAGATTGGCCACTGTAGCATGTCGGCCGACCTCACTGTAGCAGGTCGGCCGACCCCCCCTTGGCCCATTTGGCCTTGGGCTTTGGCCGAGGGGTCCTCCTTGATGTCTTGTTCAATGATCTTCGTGCATTGGCCCAAGTTGGTTGGGTTTTGTATGACTTTTGATCCATATCTTGTTGGGCTGCCTGTGCTGATTTTCTCGGAGTGATGTGTTGTGGCTTTCTTGATGTGAATTCCCTCCTTTTGATATGAAATGCACCTGCACTCAAAATCTCACCAAGACTTGTGGAATTTGTTAGTTTTAAGCCCTAACACTATGTTTGGTGTTAACTTTGATTCCATTTGTGCAGGTATTTGACGGTCAAAATCGTGCCGTAA
Organism: Eragrostis curvula; assembly: GCA_007726485.1. Lineage (NCBI taxonomy): Eukaryota > Viridiplantae > Streptophyta > Magnoliopsida > Poales > Poaceae > Eragrostis > Eragrostis curvula. The sequence goes on along the minus strand of RWGY01000034.1, from coordinate 4,165,426 downwards.
CGACCGTCAACAAGACCCCCACACTTGAGCCTTTGCTCGTCCTCGAGTGAAGGTGGAAGATTAAGATAAAGCATGACTTCCTATGGTATGATGCTAGCATACAAGTTATTCCAAGCCATAACTGCACCTGTGAATCTTGAGGTGGCTAACATGCCATCTTGGGCGGTTGAGGAATGGAACGGTCTCGATTCAAGTCATCAATACCCCTCTGTTGAGTAACTTGGGTTTTTGATAGAATTTTCAAAATAAAAACATAGCTTGTACTCCTCAAATGATAACTCTCAGATCGCTCAATGTGTTTGATTCCTCACCAAGGCAATGTGTTTACCTCTTTTCATCCTACTTCTACAAAAGGCTTTATGTGGAGCTTGGTAGGGATGAAAAGGAGCATACTTGTATCACTTATATTGCAAAGTCAAAGGGTGGATCCAAAAAGAAAACAAGTCATACAATCTGATCAAGAATGTGCATGTGTGTGGATATGTGTATGGTGAATGGAATGAGGTGGAGTGAGATGGATACTCCTTGATGCTATGATGTTTCTCTCTTGATTGACTTTTATTTTGAGAACATGGCTATCACTTCTTTTCTTTTCTCTTCTCTTCTTTTTTTTTCTTTCTTTCTCTCTTTTTTTTCAATCGTGCTCAACATGTTTGAGCATGTCTTTCTTTATTCAAGCTCATGCAAATGAGCATTCTTTTTCTCTTTTTTTTTTCTTTCGATAGCCATGTCTCTTTTTGCAAGAATGTTTGGAGAGAGACATCAATCAACAAGAGATGGAGTATTTATTTGGTGGGTGGATGGATGGAAATGGTGTTGCTAACTTCCAGTGTAGAAGGTTAGCATGTTTTATGATAACGGTGTATGTGCACGAAATCTTGATCAAGAAAGTATGACAAGCATCTCACAAGGGTCGCACAATTTGACAAAGCTCAAAGCAATAACAAGTAGCATTTGTAGAGGTTTTCAAAGTGATTCTTATTTGGCTCTGGTGGGAATATAAGATCATTGAGGAGTGCAAAGCTATGGATTTAAAATTTTGCAAGATAAATTCCCAAGCACTCTATGCAGAAGAAGCATGATTTATTTCATCCAACCATATCTCATTCGCCAACAACTTAGATAAGCATGGGTTCCTATGAGATTGGTGTTCAAAAGCAACAGGTGTATGATGCGAGGAATAAAGAGTATGCAGGCCAACCAGATAGAAGTATGTTTGTTGAGAGGATAACACAAGATTTGTTTTATCATTGAGTTAAATTTTAGTGATTGACTCAAAAGAACATTTTAACTCATGAACTAGGGAGATAGAGTAGTCGGATAGGATGCGCAAACCATCGCCTTGGATGAAGTGGAGACCAAGAGGGATCATGGGATATTTGATTGAACCAAAGGTTCGACCGAACTTTGTTTTCTTGTGCCCGATGGCTCCACCATTGTATGTGTCGATCAGTGCGAGCTTGTGCATCGTGTTGGTGGGGAGATCTCGAATGTGTGCATGATGAAGAACTCGAGAGATCTCCCCCACACTTGTTCTTGTACCTGGCTTATTTATTCAAAACAAACAAAAGAATGTGGAAGCAAAAAGGACTCTACCGGGGTTAAAGACCGGAGAGCCTAAATTTATTGAATTCAGCACAATAACTCAAGGCGCATGATATGTTTGAAAGGGAAATAAAAACTCCTAGTTTATTCGTGTACTTTTCATTATTTAATTTCTTTATTTGATTTTAAATTATTTTCAACTTTTTATTTTATCATGCAAGGAGAAAGCAAAAAGATACAAGTTGCGATACAACTTCTTAAAGCGGTGTGAGCAATGAACGAGGTGCACTCAACATGTTCTAACCACTTGAAAAGTTCTAACCATTTCTCCATCATGCATTGCATAGGAGAGATTTTGATATTGTAAACCATGGCATAAGGATACAATGCTCATCCTCATAGATAGGTCTAAGATTGCCTTGAGGAACACAAGTCATAGCAAGCCATTCATGCATCAGGCACAAGGTAGGATGTGATATTTTGCCAAAGAGCATGCTTGTGAAGATCAGGAGTTGTAGAAACAAGTCTTGCAAGCAATGCTTATGAGAGCCTAGTAGTAGACTAAGATTGTTCCATGAAAGCAGGTAATACTTATTCTGGAAGAACCAAAGTAAAACCATTGTCTACTACTAGCAGGGTGCATAAAACTGTATGGCAAGTAGGAGGGATCTTACCACACAAGCAAAATCATCCCACCCTATGGCTTCTAATCATGGGCAAAGTTGGCATTCATACCTTCCTTGTGCAGCAATGCCGGGTCATGTGCTCATGGGAGAGTATAGACACGGTTTCATGAGTGTTGTAGGCTTGCCTCTCCTTCTCGCACACCAAGATGGGATTGGTGTCGAAGAGGAGTCTCGATGTGTCATTTTTATTGTGGTCTACCTCTCCATGGGATCATTTTGCCAACTTTCTCAAGTTAGGCATGAGCTCAATGGAGGGGTATGGATATGTGCCACATCGAGAGTGACTTGGGTTTGAGCTTGTCGCCTTCTTCAACACATTGATGAGCCGCTTGTCGGCTCTTTTCATGGCTGCACACAAGAGCAAGAACACAAGAGCAAACTCGAGAATGGGTTACGTTAGTTTAAGCAATGTGGACCATTTTTCGGTTGCTCTCGCAAAGCTCTTTTTTTTCGCAACTAAAGAAAGCAAAATAAAATCATAAGAAGAAAAGGAAAAATCTTTTTCTTAAGTTTGAAACAAAATTGTCACTTTGAGAGTTAGAGAAGCTCTCAAATTATTACCCCTTTTTTTTTTTTTTTGAAAAACAATCGTCTCAATTTTTTTTTATATATATTTTTTTAGAATGATTTCAAAGAAGAATAAAGAAGAGTTGGAAAAGATTCCAACATAGAAGAAGTTTATTTTGGAAGACTCCAAATGCAAATGGAAAAAACAAAAGAAGGAAGAAAATCTTTTTCTTGAACTTGAGACAAAATATAATGAAAACTTGGAGAAATGCAAGAACAAGAATTTTGTTGTAAGGGTGCTTAAGTGAAAATGAAATGTCATTGAAAAGTTCGAGCACCCTTGCATCCAAATATAAACAAATGAAGTTCAACTTGGTCAACAGTCCCACAATGGCTATATGCTGAAAAGTCAAGGGAAGCTGTGCCCAAAATTCCTTCAAAATTTTGTTCAAAGCATTTTCCAACAAAAGGTTGTCTCAAATTCATTTTATCAAACTTGTTCTCACAAAGGAGATTTTTTTTTTTATTTGAATGTGCAAATGCAAAGTGGTTTGAAAAATCCCAAACATGAGTTGGAAAGATTCAAACATGCAAGAATGCAAATAAATAATCAAACATGCAAGAATGAGTTGGAGAAGTAAACATGTATGCAATTGGGAATTAAAAAAATGCAATTTGTTGGTAAAATCAAAGATGCAAAAGAATGCAAGTGGAAATCCAAGGAAGCAAATAAAAGATAATTGTCAATTATCCTATCGACAAGGGCAGCGTCATTTTAAGTCAGACGAGCAAGACTCTCCCCCATCACGTTGAGTTTGATCATGAATTATCTCGTCTCGGAGAATGATCTGCATGGTTAGTACCAACATACAACCACGATATTTGCAATATTTATGATAAACAAAAGCATCTACAACCATTTTAAAGAACAAGTAGCAAAACAAGGGAACAAAGTGGTTGTAGGTAGCAAAAGTGGTTTTGGCACTAACGGGTGTTGGCTCTAGAGACTCATGATGTGAGCATGTATCATGTGGTTGTTCAAGGAAAAAGCTATCATGCTCACTCAAAGATTCCTCTTTGGATTCTAGAGTCGATGCCTCATGAAATTCCATGGCCCAAGGTTTGTCTTCAAGAAGTTCTTGATCAACATCAAGAACGGTGCATGAAGGGCCAGAGGGAAAAGGTTCGAATGATGAAAAGGATTGTTTGGGTTCATAGACATGAAGAGTTTCATTCAACTCATCCTCTTCATGGGTGGAAAACTTTGCATCCTCATACCTAGTATGCTCGAGCGGCGGGATTGGGGATATGAACTTGATTTGCTCGAGTGGTTCATGATCGAGATGAGGTTTCACCAAAGGATTTTGAGTGGTGGTGGTGAAAGTTGTTTTCCCAAGACGTTCCTTCATGTCCTCCTTGAGGAATGGTTCCTTGAGAGGATCGGGAGGAGTAGGAGGCATCGTTTCCCAAATGTAGTTCGAGGTGTTTCCAAAATTTTCAAGAATTCCTTTCTCGAACTCAAAAGGGAACTCAAGAGGTTCATCTTCCTCTATCATTGTTCTTGTGTCAGATGAGGACTCAGGTGTTGGGTCTACCATTGTAGGCACCAATTTTTTTGTTTTTGGCACAACGAGTTCCTCATCTTTTGACTCCGGCTCATCTGGTAAGTCAGCGGAAAAAGGTGTGTTTTCCACAATTCGATCCAAAAGTTCATGCGCTTCCGCTATGGTCTTATGAGAAAAAGATCCACCAGCGGCCGTGTCAAGATAAAGTGCGGTATTGTTGCTCAATCCCGAATAAAAATGTTGCAATAAAACTGGTTCGGGGAGCAACAACTCTGGTCCGGAGTCTGTTAATGAACAGAACCGGATCCAAGATGCACTTAAGGTCTCCTCTTCTTCTTGTCGAAAGTTAATTATTTCCGCTCGTAGAGAAGTGATACGAGATACGGGAAAGAACGCTAGACAAAATTTGTCTCGCAATTCCTTCCAATCACCGTTCACTCTCTTAGCGGTATAAGTGTACCATTGTTTCGCCTTCCCATTGAGGGAGAAGGGAAACAACTTCCACTTCAATGTTTCTTGTGTCATGCCATGGATCAATCGGCATGAACACAAATGCTCAAACTCTCGCAAGTGTTCATAAGGATTTTCATGTTTAAAACCCGAAAAGGATAGACCTCTTATCATTGAAATATAATCGGGGCAAAACTCATAGCCAGATGAAGAAATTGGGTGTGATGATGATGGTGGCTCTAAGAGATCACCCCGTGGAGCAGAGAATGATTGGATTGTAGGTTGTGGCTCCATGATATATGTTTTTGGTATTTTTCAAGTAAGTGGGAAATGATGATGATAGGATAGATGGTGAAATGTGATGATCGATAAAGGAAAAGCAATAAAAGAAGAAATGATAAATAAAAGGATACAATACGAGGACCAACTAGGTTCGAAGACAAAAACGAAAACCGTTCCCCGGCAACGGCGCCAGAAATGCTTGTTGGTATTTCTTACGTCACAGACAAATCCGCAAGCGCACGGAATACCGTTGTAGCACTTCACCCGTGAGTATTCAAGGGTATCGTTATTTATATTTTCCCAAAGGAACGGTGTGTGATTATCTTCTAGTCTAATTAGTCCAAGGATACGAAGAAGAGCGGTAGATTTGGGTAGAGAGGATTCCTATGGATGAGTTCTTTAGCAAAAGATAAATCCTGTCTCTAATTGCTTACTTCGAGCACCGTCTTAGGCCTGGTCTGCCAAGCCACTCCGGCTTGAAGCTCTACTATGTACCCGAACGTGGAGGGTTCCTTTGGATGGACAGGGCTGTCACTTCCTGCCACCTACCTCTACAAACCGTGGAGCACACAGCGGACAAAGGCGACTTCCAGCCTAGACACCACGTCTATGCTATCGATCACTACTCTAGCCCCGGCCTGGTACCAATTTGGAAGACTAGAGCACTCCTTGCGGAGCGATGATCCCGTAAACAAGTAAAGAAAGAACTTAATCTAAACACTAAGTACACAATCCAATAGGAGATCAAGAATACTTACTTATGATGAAGATGAACGAACGATGAACGACGAACGAACGATGAACGAACGACGAACGATGAACGAACGACGAACGAACGATGAACGAACGACGAACAATGACTATTATAAAGAAGTATTCTCAAAGATACAAGATTGGGGCTAAGTCCTCATAAAGGGAGGACTACCCTTCTCCTCTACCCTACTATCTCCCTACTCTACTAGTATACAAGGGGCTCTAGGCCCTTGGGAGTGGAATGAGGCTCTCCTTCTTGTGTGTCTTGGAGGGGAGGGGGTACCCCTCTATTTATAGGCTTGAGTAGGTCGGTTTGGGGGCCTCCACCGCCTCAATGCACCGCCTCAACGCATTAAATGCAGGCAGAACCGACATCAGGAAGGCGGTGGCGACCAGCCAGAGAAAGATGAGCCAGATTGGCCACTGTAGCAAGTCGGCCGACCTCACTGTAGCAGGTCGGCCGACCTGCCCTTGGCCCATTTGGCCTTGGGCTTTGGCCGAGGGGTCCTCCTTGATGTCTTGTTCAATGATCTTCGTGCATTGGCCCAAGTTGGTTGGGTTTTGTATGACTTTTGATCCATATCTTGTTGGGCTGCCTGAGCTGATTTTCTCGGAGTGATGTGTTGTGGCTTTCTTGATGTGAATTCCCTCCTTTTGATATGAAATGCACCTGCACTCAAAATCTCACCAAGACTTGTGGAATTTGTTAGTTTTCAGCCCTAACACTATGTTTGGTGTTAACTTTGATTCCATTTGTGCAGGTATTTGACGGTCAAAATCGTGCCATAACGACCGTCAACAACATTGAATAGTACATATGTGTATTTTCACACCAATTACTGTTGTACTAGTTGCATAATTGTAATTTATGATACATTAGCAATGTGTTGTAAAGAATGCAAGAAGCATCCAATACACTAGAAGTTTAGTAATGGTGTGAAAAAGGGAGGATTTTGATTGATGATGGCACAAGAAATATGTGGATATACTTGAAAATCTGATAGACATGATCTAGTCCCGTATGATTGGATTAAAACATAGCGAATGAGCCTGATGCTTTACGCACATCCTTTGAAATTAATTTGTAATTCGAGTTGTGTATGAATTCAAGAAGAAAACATAATCTATGATGAAGAACTGAATTCTATTTATCATGAGAAGCATGACCAGCCGTTAGCTTTATCTGCACTAAAATATTGGCTTGCATGCCACTACACTTAGCAATTACTAACCTTGTATGGTTTTTATATCTATCTTCCGCCTTGCGCCTACACTATGGCATGTCACCATTGCGCTATCCCATACTGATGGCCTGCATGCCATGTCGAATGTTCTACTCTAATATAAGATATACTCCACTGAATATGAGTACGGGAAATTAGTAGTATGGATTTGCTAAGTCTATTGTGTGAAACACTTAACTCGGTGATAAGAAAAATTGAATTGGCTAATGAAGTATGGCAATCAACCATTCTAGAAGAAAATTCCTTGCATATTTTAACATTATAAAACTTACAAAAATTTTTTACCATGAAGTGGTTTTTGAAATTTGTGGTCTATGTAATTAAATCTAATTTTGTTGCAATAAATAAAAAAAGCTACACGTTATCATTCTTCTTTAGACATGATAGAATTGCTCCATTCAGAATTTGGAATATGTCTAGCTCACTGCATATATGAATACAAGTGCGTGAATATTCAGCAAATATTTTCATCATCTTTGCATACATGAATGGGCAATCACTTGGAGTTTAGTAATATAATTAGGAATTATCTCAATTGAATGCCTATAATAGGGGATATCACTTGAAATTGTATGATATAATGTTTTTTTTTTTGAAGTGGTTATATGCTATAATGTTGGTATTAAGGGGAGAAAGAACCCAGAATTAAATACCTTACATTATCATTCCTTGAATGCTTGAAGCAGGAAAGGAATCATGCACTGAATATGCACATGAAGCGTAATGCCAGAAGTGAGGATTAACTAGAAGGTAAGTTTACTAGTAGTAAGCTGAATACTGTGTGTGGTATATCACAAGGACGGTTGCGCTTATATCACCGGTCGTCTTGTTTGTATCTAAAATCTATTGGAACACCTTTGGATTCTAAATATCAATGGATACTTATCACTTCAATTATTATAAAACTCTAACTCTTGAAGAGAATACTTCATGAAGAAATATTAAGAACCTCATGAAGAGTGATGATCATGAAATGAGAACCTGACACCATAGTGCACACAAATGTGTTGAGAATGCAGAACAAAAGAAGAATATGAGAATATGTGAGAAGAATAGTTGTTAACAACATTTCCTAAAGAATTGCAATTGTTTCTCTTATGAGAGAATCCAGACCGGAAACAAAGTCCATGGCAATGAATGATATGCTTATGCTATCTAATGAAGTTATGTTGCATCATTGTCAAAATATGAAGAATGAATTAATATGCAGTTAGCCACAGAATTCTGCAAATCCAAATGACAAGATCCTCGAAGGACTTAATAATTCCCGAATAGAATTATCGCAACATAGAAATTATAAGACTCTGAGGTATAATGTCTTCTTGAAGAATGATATGAGTGTCACAGAGCCTCTCGCAAGAGGGAATGTATCTGACAAAAGAGAATCATTTCTTGAAGAATATCTTTGAAGGAATGAGCATGAAATGACTTACCAATTGAATCTTGAATAAACACCATCTATTCCAAAAGAGAGTATAGACCTGACTATATGAATAAGGAATCATAATACCTTATAGGTATATGTACTCAAAAAGTATAAGCTTGCATCACTATGTAAGAATGGCAAAAATAAGACATCCTCACTCGCAGACCCATATTTAAAACGCGTCTCCAAAGTCATATGCATACGCGGATTGAGAAAACACATCTGGCAACATGTTTATGTAACCCAAATTAGCAGACTCGTACGCAGAAAACACGTCTCCTGCTACATCGGTGTGTCCATAGCAGGCGCGTTGAAGAAAACGTGTCACCCAGAAAACTGGGTCGGACCCGAAAATTTTATTGTATCGGATTCATCACGCGTCTGGGTCCGAGCCCTCTCTCCCAAGTCCCAAGCCCCTCTGGTCCTTATCCCTTTCCTCCTCGAGCAGTCATCCCCTGTCCTCTCTCCTCTCCACTCAGATCCGGCGGCGGCGGCGGCGGGGCTAGCCCGAAGCAGCGGCTCCACCTCCTCGACGTCCTCGTCTGCGCGGCCCCTCCTTCCAGCCGCCACCTCGTCGCGCTCCACGCTGCCTTTGAGGACTCCGACGCCGTCCACCTCGTCCTCGACCTCTGCGTGGGTGGGGACCTCTTCTTCCTCGTCTCGGTCCGCGCCCCACTCCCGGAGCCCGAGGCGGCCGACCTCCTCGCCCACCTCGCCGACGCGCTCGCGGGCTGCCACAACCACGGTGTCGTGTACCACAAGTTCGTCGTCCTCGCCCAGATCTGCTTGTAGGCCCCGCCCACCGCTCCTCCACGACAGCGCGCGGCGGCTCCGGGCTGAGGCACACGGTGATGCGGGGCGTGGTTGTTCCTCCACGATGGGAGGCAGGGCGAGTTGCCGGACGGGCTCGTTGCTCCCCGCCAACATGGATCTCATTGTTGTCTCCCTCGTTCCCTCCAGCTCTGCTTTGCAGCCGTCACAGCAGCCCTTCGTCGCCACCGGAGCCGCCACCAGCAGCTGTCGCCGCCATCGAGATCCACCCGGCCCCAGCTGACGAGATCCACACGGTCTCCGCCCTCAAGCTTGACCTGGTCGCCGCCGTCGAGTTCTACCTGACCGCCAGCTTGCTGAGGACGAGCCGTGGACGCGTGTTGGTGCGTGGACGCCGAGGACCAGATACACGACGTCTCGGTCTTCCTCTTCAACAACATGTCCCTGGCGATCGTTCTTCAGTGTGGTGAGATCACCATTCCCTCCTGTGCTTTCTCTGATATACTGCGCCTGCCGTGTGTTTGACGTTTTGCCGCAGTGAGTGTATGCCCTGTTCCCTGCTTGAGACGTCCTCCTAGGCTTATGACTGGGTACGTAGCAACATCAGACCACTAACCATGCTACCATGCTCTGTTCCCTGCTTGAGACGTCCTCCTACCGGATCTTGTAGCATGCTACTGTGCTTTGTTTGTTGTTGATCAGACCACTAAGTTGTGGCCATGGATTTTTTCTGGGTGGCTAACATGTTTCGTTGCTGGCTGCTTTTCATGAAGCTTTGGATTAGTCTTTGCCTTGCTTAGGTTCAGTGGACGGCTTGGATCATCTTATGTTCAGGATCTGCTCTGTTCTTGGTTTGATGCAGATAGTTGGAGTTCACTATAGAATCCGCCTACCTTGGTTTTAGGCAAGAACACGTGAAGTCTTAGTTCTGTTCTCTCTTTGGTTAGAGTTAGTGCAACGCTAGGGGCACTTCTTGTTAATGGTTTTGATGAGTACTCATGAAGCAAGTGTACTACTTTTTACATGCCTACAATTTTGTTTCCTGCAGCCCAAAAAAGGACTATTTCTCAAACTTTTATTTCAGCTTGACTTGTGTTAGGATCTACTCCGTACTTGATTGCCCATCTATATCATTCCAAGGATCTGGCATTTTGTTTGTATAAGTTTCAGAAGAAATAATCAAGTGCTAGTTCTGATGTGACAATGTTCTAGGATATACTAGAACAATTCTGTATTCTCTGATGGTATTGAAACTGATATGCTCCATAATTATGTTTTCTGAATTCTAAAATCTGACTCAAGGTAATTCAGGCTGAGTTATTAGCAGTAGGCTACAAGCATGATCAGTTTGTTCTTACTTTGATATTCACTATGTTTATTATGACTTACTGATTTTATTCTCAGGAAGCCAAGTCCTATATTTGATCATGATGGCTTCAAAAATAAGATCAATGAGGTATACTTGAATTTCTTTCTGCTTTGCAATTCTCAGGAAGTTTACAACCATTTGATTCCTCTGTTGCATGCCATAGTCGATAAGTCCTTGGAGCTTTACATGCTTGTTCATTCTCTGCATGCTTGACATTGTAGTAGCAAGAATTTTTCCTCTGTAGTTCATAACCTCTGTTTTCATGTGCTCTACCTGATATAGGTATTTTGTATGTGCTCTACCTGATATAGGTATTCTCTTTTGCCACATTATACTAATAATTGGCAAGGCTGCTCTAAAATCAGTACTGTTGATGCATGTTCTCCTGATTAGAGGTTAATTTACAACTTTGTTTTTACTTGCTTATCTATTAATGATGTCATTTTAACTTGTGCATGTAGGTGGCATTGTAATTGCAGGGCCAATTCCAGGTTGGGAGAATGTGGCCAAGGTCAGGACCCATGTCATGAAAGAGAAGCTCGAGAAATTCGCACAAGCAGGTGATTCGTTGATCCTAGCTTTTAGTTGAATATAGAGATTCGCTGATCCTAGCATTGTTGTCTATTTATCTGTAGCTTGAGGCATTTTTCAATTCATAGTAGAGGTAGGGGCAGGGCACTTTGTACAAAGCTTCATCTATGTTGCTACTTTCATAATATTCTCTTTTCTCTTGAGCATAATATTCTCTTTAAACTAGCTACATGTGTTTGCTCATCCTTTCTAATATTTCTACTTCTTTTATGTAATGTGACAGAGTACCAAAGTTTGCAATAATGGGCTGTTCAAATGCTAGAAGCAGGTCAGTTTGCATTCACTTCTTCTGAACTTGGAAACTGCCTTGCAAGCCACCTGACATTTAAAAAAGGAAATCGGAACACATGTAACTACTTGGGCAGTAACGTGTTTATGTAGTAGTAACCTAAAATATGCCATGGTGCCATTCATATTTGATTCATGGGCCTGAATTCAAGTGGAATTATGCAAGTGCTAGCAAAATACATTACATTGTTGCATAGGTGAATACGCCTTGGGACAAAAGGCTCTGTTGTTGTTGTTGCATAGGTGAATACACACTGATCATGCATGCTTTAAACTAGCTATAATCCTAACACTGATCATTTTGTAAAATAATCCTAACATCTATACAGGACATTGTTTCTCCAGTTTTAAACTAGCTATTTGCCATGAATGGATAAAGAGGCCACAAACCAATTACATATGCACAGGTAACAGAATTGCTTGTTAAACTTTGGAAGCTCGTGATAGTACAGAGTGCTATCATGCTTTACTTTGGGAGAGTCTTGCTCAGGTTTAGTGTCTTGTGTTCTCCTTCTAGCTGGTCTTATATATTGGTTGTGTTAGCAAGATCTGCAAAATCTCCTTTCCAAGCCATATAGATTGGCAAGCAGTGTTGTAAATATTAGTAATCATGTATTGGCAAGCAGTATTGTATGTAATCGAATCACCGAATCTTTACATTGCAGAATCAGTATTGTATATAATTGATAAACAGGTGTATATTTTTTTTTTTTGGATTGATCTTTGGAGACGCGTTTTAATCAAGACGAGTCTGCTACCATTGGTCATTGCAGACGCATGTGCACAACACACGTCTGCTATGTATGTTCATTGCAGACGCGTTTTCATCTATGCGCGTCTGCAATATGGACATGATTGGAGACGCGTTTCAGCAATACACGTCTGCTATCCGAGGATCTTTGCAGACGCGCATTTCCGCGTCTGCGATTAGCCATCTTCGCAGACGCGATTTCGGAGATGAAATTTTTTTTGTCTACTATTTGCTTCAAGACGACGCTGTAAAGACCTTTTCTTACATAGTGCATAAGAATGTTGATTTCCTACGTTACCACAGAATGTAATTGAATATTAGTGTGATTATCTCCTAATAGAGAATCAAGTTTGATTAAAGAATTATTCCGATCCTAAGGGTGAACATTACATGATTGCAATGATGAATGTCTTGCCTTGAAGCATGATATACTATAATCTGAAGATATATACCATTCGCAAATTATGCTCTAATAATCCTCTGAAAGGAATAATCCTCTGCCAGGATAATACTTTGTTTGTATTGCATGACTTAGCAAATAAGTGATTACTTGACCAAATCAAGTATTAATGAACGAAGCATGTCGCTCCACTACTCTCACCATAGTATATAGAAAAACTATGAGGAAGGTCTAGAAGGAGTTACATTGTGGTATTGATTTATCATTGCTAATGCATATTTAAGCAAAATGTGAATACGACATATTAAATATAGAAGTTTAAAAGATGTCATCATGAGGGAGAGCACATATATAGATTATCTGAGATTTTCATTGAAACGCATTACTTAATTATTTATGATCAAAAAGATCATTATCTTGAAGATAATAACCAAGAAAATTTAATGTTGTTCTTATTTTCCCTTTGTGCTTTGTGAGTTTTTACTTGAAGATTTCTCACATAAGGTTTTTAAGGTAATATGTGCAAATACAACTTGCATAGCTATTGCACTCTTTTTTCTATATGAGTTGTCACTTTAAGGACACTCTTGCATGGTTTTGAGGAAGCAATATTATGCAATATAAGTAACGATGCCATGTACTCTTTTTTCTATTTTTTTCCACGGGGTTTTTATGAAGGAGTTTTTAATGAGATATGGGTGTCGTGATAAAATGCTCAAAGGGGAGTGTTATGCTACAAGAATTGGAGGAGGAAAGAAAGTTCAAGGAGAACCTATCCTTGTCTTACTCCATGTGGGCAATTTACCAAATAGACGGATTCCTACTATGAATAGGAGAGCCTCCGGATAGAAATAGTGAAGTACCCTAATGATGTAAATTACCATTTAGCCTTAATAATAAAGAGAAGCTCTACTCTACATCTGTGTCTTTGTCTCTTGTCTACTTGTGCATGAGTGGGACGTGGAGGGAGAGTTTCTGTGCACCGATAACGTTGCACAATCAACATCCTATTGAACCAAGGGAGGAAGCTGAAGCGTCTCCACTTTTCGCAGGATCGTGTCGGAAGTGCCGGTGAACGGACACAACAGTACAACATATAGAAAGCACAATTTAAGTCTTCAAGTGATTACGTTAGTCCAATTAAAACAACGAGTACACAACGGAAGTCATAACGATACAAGTCCATAGGAAGTAAAGATACAAGCGCACGCGCTCACGATACAAATGAATCCGCATCCAAAGCCATAAAGATGCGAACTCGAGAGGAGACTACTCCTCGGTCTCCCAGTGGGCTGTCCAACCAAAAGGAAGCTGGCTATCCCACTGTCCACCTCCACCCGTAGAGTCAGGGATAAATGTGCTACCTGCAATAAAACATAAAGAGCCAAACCCTGAGCAACTAATACTCAGCAAGACTTACCCGTCAACGTGGCTATCTACAACCGACTCCTAATATACAAGGCTACAAAAGGGTGGCTGACTCGATAGCGTAACTCGCACTAATTACTTGATCCTTACGTTCAAGTTTTATTTTCAAGTTAAGTACTTATCCAGTAAAACAGTGTACATGTATCTAAAACAGATATAAAGTAACAATACATCAGAGAAGCAGTATACAGTAAAGAGATATAAATAACAGTACTAGTCATCATCATCAAGCATATCACACTGCGATGTGGCGCAGTGAACAAGGTTGCTCTTGACCGAGAGCGGCGGCATCGATGTACATCCTGCAGGAGAAAACCTGACCATACGCCGCACACGCGTAAAGTCGCATGCAGCAACTGTTCACAAAGATCCCCCTGAAGCTAGGCTGGGTCCAACCCCTCCCGAGAAAGGCCTTCCCGCACGGTCCCCGTCCCAGACGTACGCCCGATTGGGAAGCATCCTTTCTCTCCCGAATACCATGATAGAAAGGGCAGGCTTCCGCCGCACACCAGGGCAACCCAAGCTACTAAGTTTACTAGGCCCATAAAAACACTAGCATATGATCAGTACGTTCGAACTTGCTCAACGGGGCCAACAACGGACAGTCCTTAACCGACACAGACGGGGCTACCATCATGAAGGCCCAGCCTTCTCCAACCATCCTATACAAACAATTCCCCGTCCGGTCTCAACAAATCCTAATTCCATCTAGTACAATCCAGGGTGATTCCTAACTCGCGAGTGGGACATACCACTCGACTTCTACCGTCCGCTAGCCACTAAGCATAGCAAGTTCTAACGTATCCTAGATCACATCTACAAAAATAGGACACAAAGGTAGTATATGGAAGGGTAGTCCTAGTGCAGTTCTAAGGTTTCACATCAACTCCTAATAAACCTAATGCACAATCAATTAATAGCCCCAATCAAGTGAGAAAATAAAATCCTAAATAGGGAGGTATGCACCGAGGCTTGCCTAGCTCAGGAGTGTAGCTAACTGGGTCGGCGGGGTCAGTGTCCTGCTGCTGCTCCTCCTGTGCCTCCTCCTCCGGCAGCTGGAAGTCCAGGGGCTCCGGTGTCGTCTCTGTCACCACACGTTATGACAAGGAGTAATACAAAGTTAGATGCAAGAATATGATGCAATTAATGATTTAATTACTTGATAGGACAGTCATTTACACTGTAAGTGCAAACGATTAACTTTGTTAATCAATTTCATCTGGAGTATTTCCTTCACTGACTTTCAGTTAAGTTAACCATTTAATCAATCGTGAGTCGATTAAATAAATAATTCAAATTCCAAAAATTAATTTATGTCCAGTGGCATTTTTCTGGTGTCACAGAAGCTCTCCTATTTAAGTTGATGTACATCATTGCACTAGCTAGGTGAAATTAAACCACTAGCCACATGTAGCTTTGGAATTTCATATGAGTGGGCATTTGTTGGGCCGAATTCCAACGGAATGCCGCACGCAAAAGAATTCAACATCGCATAACAAAAGAATGAATAATTATATATTTTTATTTATATAGTCACGTGGGAATGCATCTTCACCTAAGTTTTCACTGATTAGGCACACAACAATTGCTTGTCACGAACAGCATCGGACTACAAAAGGCAGAGATCAGAGGACAATTATATTGATGATGAAACATGCGATTAACTGCAACAAAGTACGTACAGCTCAAATCTTATTCGATACTTACGTTGAGCACATATCTGCTGGTGTGCACGAAAGGGTCTAGTTAGTACACAACACCGCACATATATACGAACAAACGCGCACATGCATCGAGGCGAGGCGTGACAGTACTGTAGGCGTATGTCGTGGAGTTGAGCTAGCTAGGAGGTAGCCTGCTGGAGCACAACGTAGTTCCTTCTCGTGACCCTGACGGCGAGCCCGTTCTTCATGTAAAGTATGATGGCCAGCTTGGGCTGGACGACGTGCTCCGGCACGACCTCAACGGCAAAGTTCCAGAGCACGGCCGCCGCGGCAGTCTTCATCTGCACGAAGGCCAGATCCTTGCCGAGGCACGTCCGCGGGCCCGTGTTGAAGGCGAAGAACTTGTACGACGGTTCGTAACGCAGCTTCCCGTCCTGGGTGATCCACCTCTCCGGCACGAACTCCGTGCAGTCCTTGCCCCACACGCCCTCCATCCGGCCCATGGAGTAGTTGAACACCAGCACGGTTTCGCCCGCCTTCACCTTGTGGCCGCTCGGCAGAACGTCATCCGCGACGGCCGACTTGTGCTCGAACGGGATGGCCGGGTACAGCCTCAGGCACTCGCACAGCGCGGCATGCAGGTACACCAGGCTGCCGAGCTCGCTCGCGTCGAAGCTCACAAAGCCGCCAACCGTGTCCTTGTTATTATCATCTCGGCGGGAAGAGATGAGGAGGGACAGCTCGTGCAGGAGCCTCTGCTCAACGCGCGGGTTTTTGGACAGGAGGTAGAAGAACCACGAGAGCGTGACGCCCGTCCCGTCACGGCCCGCGATTAAGAGGGTGACGGTCATGTCACGTAAGAAGTCGTCGCTAAAGTTGTCGTCGTGACAGAGGAAGGATGACAGCAAGTCATCCGCGGAGTCGCCGTTCAGCTTGTCGGCGCGGCGGCGGCGTTGGGCGATGGCCTCGGCGACGAAGCCGTCGATCGTCTTGCGAGCCGCGGCCATCTTCCTCTCCGATCCAACTCCCAGCCTTCTCATCAGCTTCCACCACGGCGCCGGGACGACATGCCGGAGGAAGAACGTCTCCGACGCGTCGCCGACGGCACGCGAAAAGGGAACCTCAGGCAAATCGGGCGCCAGGCACCCTGGGTCCACGCCGAGGACGATGCCGCAGGATACGTCAGACGATAACCTCAGGAACACGTCCTGCAGATCGCATGACCTTCCCGCGTCGGCCGCATCGGCAAGGAGAGGCAAGAGGCTCTCCTCCACCTCGTCCCGGCTGCACCGTGCCGCGAAGGCGCGGAACCGGGAACTGGAGAAGAGAGTCTGGATCATGGTCCGCTGGTAGCGCCACGAGTCGCCGTCGGCCGTGAGAATGCCGCGGCCAAGGAGGTCCAAGATCTTGGCAAAGTGGTCGCCTTTGGGGTAGTTGGCGAAGTTGGACGTGAAGATGTGGCGCACGTTGGAGGGGTCGCAGGTGCACAAGTACCTGACGCCGGTGACGCCCCCGCGGAGCTCGAAGTTGTGGCCTTGGGCGGCCAAGCCGCCGGTGACCCAGTCGTGGAGACGATGGATGTTTGCGATCACGGGGACGAGATGGCCCAAGACTGGCCACTCTCTCGGCACAACAGCGTTGGTTTCGAGGCGATAGTAGTATGAGATCAAGCGGTAGCAGCAGACAAGAGAAACTAGTGCTGCTAGGAGCAAGGAGGACGCAGTCGTTGGGGCATCCATGTCTTGGCACCACTGGATGAACAAGAGCTAGCTAGCTGCGGTACTCCGGTGATCCGGCTCCACCTGCTATTTATCGAATGCTGGGAGATGGTGGTGATACGTGGGTCCATCCGCTTCCTCTCTTTTTCTGCATTTGTTTTTTAGGGAAGTCTGCACTTTCTAGAGACGGGATGATCTGCCCGGGCCCCAAGGTCCACAGCGCAGTGGTCATCAGAAACGTACGTAATGCACTCATGTTTTATATATTAAATGCGGTGCACTATGTAAGAAAGGAAGAAATAAGACACTGCAACTCGACGTGTATTTAAAACGCGTCTCCGATGTTAGATATATTGAAGACGCGGCTACACTAAACACGTCTGTAATGTGTTTTTTAACTATATCCGTGTCTGGTATGTAAACAAGTAGCAGACGCGTTTTGTTTGCCCCGCGTCTGCCATACGAGGCCCTGTCATGACAGACTCAGGTATACAACCCGCGTCTCCTAAAAACTACACCCGGACCCGAAGTTTTGTTTTGTTTCAGCTTATTCCTGGATCGCCTCGCGTCCGCTGGTCCCGATCCTCACCACCCCTTCTCCAGCTTATCCATTCGCTCCTCTCTCCTCTCCACTCCCAATCCCCCGTCCTCTCTCTCTCTCTAGATCCGGC
Source organism: Eragrostis curvula (assembly GCA_007726485.1). Taxonomy (NCBI): domain Eukaryota; kingdom Viridiplantae; phylum Streptophyta; class Magnoliopsida; order Poales; family Poaceae; genus Eragrostis; species Eragrostis curvula. The sequence goes on along the minus strand of RWGY01000034.1, from coordinate 4,147,317 downwards.
TGCATCGGCAAGGCTAGCCGAGGCTGCCGGCAGCGGTGTTCGCAGCGCAGGCATGCCGGCCATCGAGCGGCCGGCGGCCGGCAGCTACTCCACTCCCTCCGATTTGAACCCTAGCCGCCGCCCTCCATCGTCCCCGCGCCGCCCCTCGCTCCGCCGCGCATACGCGGCTAGGGAAGTCGTGCGGCGTCCCCAGGAACCCGCCCCTCAGCCGGATTTACGCCACCCCCGCAACTTCGCCACCTGCTGCCGCCCTCCATCTTCCCCACACTTCCCTCCCTGCCGGCGTGCATCGGCGCCAGAGAAGTCGTGCTGTGCCCCGAGGAACCCGCATCTCGTCTGGATCTACGCCGTCCCCGCCTCATCCGCCATCTCCGCCGCCCCATGCTCGGCGTCCGCCGTCCTCATAGAGGTCATCTTCCACGAGGCCCTCCGTCCACCCCCAATGGCCCAAGGGCCCAGGCTGCTCAACGTTGATGCCGTCTGCCCTGGCCTGCTCGCCGTCAGCACTACGAGCAGCACCACCACCACGGCGCGTGCTGGCGGCGCGAATCCATCTCGTGGAAAACCTGCACGGCGCCCGTCTGTCGTGGCCATTGAGGTCTGATCCTGGGCTAGATTCGCCATCTAAACAAACGCACAGTAGCAGTCAGTTTGTGAATATTGCTGTCGAGTTTCAGTATCAGTCTGTGCTGTCAGTTTGTGAGCGCGGCATCCTCTCCCTATGGATCTGGATCTGGTGCGGGCGACCTGAACTTGGAGCTCGAGGGCGGCTGCTTGGACCTGAAACTCGGGGGGCGGCGACCTGGACCTGCACGGCTGTGCCACCTGCTCAACTCTTCTCCGGCTGTCTCCTCTGCTCGTGCGCTTGCGGTGCATTGCTGGTTGCTGCCTTGCTCTTCTACTCTTCTATATGTGCGTGCTTAGTATGACAGAACCCCTCTGGAACTGGGGCATGCTGCTGTTGTTCCGTTGGCGTGATTTCGTGAAGGGCCGATAGCCATGCGTGCGAAGCTAGCACCCATCGACGAGTAGCGGGGACTGGTGATGATGTTCCAGTGCGCCTTGCAAGCTGCAAGATCCATTCAGTAAAAAAAGAAAAGAAACACCTAGGATTCTTAACATTCCTAGATCTAAAGTCCCCACAAATCTCACGGTAAAACAAGAAATAGGAATCCAAAATCACCTTCTTGCAAAGGCACACCCAGAGACGTTGGATGATGCAAAGTGAATGGTTGGATTTTCATTTGCATGTCCTCACTGATTCCTTACATGTGCTCCAATTTGATTCCCAGGAAGGCACGTGTGGATTTTGAACCCTTAAAAAACTTTGAAAAAAAATACACTACAAGGATTTACGTTATGTAAATCTTGGCTTCGGGTAAAGTATTTGTAGCTTCCGTCAGTCTTCTTACATTTCACATCTAGATTGCACCATAATATGTTAGTATGTATTGAGTTGCATGCACCAACCGATTCACTCAAAAGTCAAAGCTGGTAGAAAAAGGTAGGCAATTCACTTATACTCTAACACTCCCCCTCACATGCGGGCTCCCTCAGGCCACAAACGTGAAATATTAGAGCGGGTAGCAATTTATTTAATAAATCGTGTCAGCCAAGATTCGAACTCAATTTATTTATACTCCAACACTATGGAGTATGATTGCTCAAAATATGACTCTGTGGCTCGAGCGCTACCTCATGCTCCGTTTAGTTGCAGGCATGGGCGTTCACTTGAACAATCAAAAATTTTGGCGCAAAAACAACAACTCAAAGTAAAGATAAATTGTTGATATTTGATAAAAAAATTATTTTTGCACAGTCATATGTCCACTAGAATCGAAATTCGAACACAAGATAATGAAACATAAGTATCAACTGAAATCAGGACAATATTTAACTTCACAAGCAGCAGAATAAATAAATCAAACAAAGGTCAGAAGTGCATATGAGGCATGTAGGTCCGTTTTTACATTGTAAGTGTGAATTTAAAGATGACACTGAGTTTAAGCACACAAGAAGCTTAATGTAAGAAACTATTATATGCAAAATAATATATATACATCATTACTACATTTTAACAGATATCATCTACACATATTACATTATCCTAGCCTTGTTGCGCGTCATTGTTGTTGAGCGGTCATCAATATGTCATAGCTGATATGTTTCGTCACACCCCAGAAAATGTTTGGAATATTGTAATCACCAGTGTCAAACTATCAACAATTTTCACGAGAAGTTCAAACTAGAACCATGGGGATAACTTAACATTGATGACTACATATCGTCGATGGCTTCTACCAATGTTTTTATTATTATTATTATTTTTTTGACAGAAACATCATGGGAAGCCCTGACTGGGGTGATTTCACTTCTTGCTGCCATTTTGAAAACTGTCATAGAAGGTAAGACGTCTTATATAAGCTCTTTCATATTAGATCAATTAGAACAGACTGCTATCGTATTATTGTACTGTCAACTGAAACTATATATATATATATATATATATATATATATATATATATATATATATAGGGACGGGATATTCTATAGCCGGCTATAGAATAGCTTATTCTATAGCCACTTCTGTTTTAACACAAATTTACAACAATTTGAATGAAATTTACGACATCATGTTCTAGGACACGTGTCGCATGCAAAATTACGACAAAAGTTTACTAAAACACATCACAAATTTATCGTAAATCACTATAGTCAAATGTCGTAAATTACGATAACATAGTTTTACGATAATTTTATCTTGAATTTACGATAAGTTTAAACAATTTTACGACATCAGTGTTCAAACACATTTCGGAAGAAGAACCATGGTAAAAGTGTAGTAAATCATGATGCAAAATATCGTAAATCATTATACACAAATGTCGTAAATTACGATACAAAAGTGGCTACAGAATAAGTTATTCTATGGCTGGCTACAAAATAATAGGTCTATATATATATATATATATATATATATATATATATATATATATAGGTCCTCTATATATATATATATATCATTTTACATAAAAGTAACTTCGTTTCAATTCAACTTTGATCCTGAATATAATGTGGTCTCACCCCTTACCAGCTCTGAAAGGCGCCATGCTGACTCCATATTAGTAGTTGACATGAAAGCTGCATGCCGTCAGATCAGGTCACCTACCCTTTTAATGCATAAAACAATCCCACGAGGGAGAGAGCTGACAGTAAGAGCCCGATAGGTGGATGCCAAGGAAGAAGTTGCCCTCATAGTAATGGACATATAGTTTCTTGCAATAAATTATTTCACTATTGTGAAGGAAAATTATGGACAAAATTGTTTGACTAAGGGCCCATTGATTAACGAGTGATTAAAATTGGACTTTTTCTCCTCACATCTAATCCTATCTGAAGATATGGATCAACGATAAAATGAAAATATCTTGATACATAAGTTGACGGGCAGTGTTCAGGATGTGGTTGGGTGGTTCGTGTTCATCTCCCGTAATCATGCTATTCAACCTCACATCCTAGTTATTGGTTATTAGTTGACAGGGCATAAATCAAGTTCGAACCAAATATGATGACAATGGTAATGTCGGGAAATAAATAAAATGAATATCTGACCCATGCATATGCTTGTGTATACTACAATATAATGACATAGCAATCATTCTGTACAAAACAAGTTCCTGTGGTAATAGTGAGCATGAGTATATGCACGGGTCTAAGAAAATAACATCGCAATTGCCGGCATTACGATGAAGCCGCCTTCTGGTAACTGTCCTGTTCAGAACTTCAATCGTTGAATCGAACTTCCTGCGCGGGCATAAGTTTGAGCAACAGTGCTAACTTTTGGCTGATTGTGACATAACATGTAAGATGGCAACAACAGAGTGGCGTTCATGAACGCGCCACAAAATAAAGAATCAAAGAAGATAAAGAAAAAAAGAATAAATTCTTGAAATTAGTGTACCATTAAATGAGAGAGAGAGAGAGAGAGACAGACAGACAGAGAGAGACAGAGAGAATTTGACAGCACCAAACTATATTAGCTACGATTGGAAAAAGGAAATAATCATTAAACAGCTCAACATAGCTGATTATTTTGTTTCCCTAGAAAAGACTAAGAAAATAGTGGTAATGTAAAACTCCCAGAATTATCATGACTGTATCACATATATGGACGTAGCAATGGACACGATCAACAAAGGCAGCGTCGGCTACCTTCGTCAAATAGTCAGGACCAGCTGGTGATTAGCGACGCGTGATAACGGCCTGATGGCAACCATGGTGACATCGTCACATAAGGTAGTGATGCCTCTACTACGGCCGCATGCGTCCGTGTCGCCTGCGAAGGTCCCAAGAAGGTGGTATGACAATCCGTGTCAATATGAACGAGCAGGATTTTCTTTTATACTCACTAGGGAAGGCCTCAGCCTTATCTAAGCTTGCCAGAAGTGCAATAGAGGGGATCTCGTATTCGGGACAGATTAAACGAAAAACATTAAGTCTATTTCCCATGTTTTATATATATATAAAGGACTAATTAAATATAACTTTTCCTAATAATATATTTCTAGGCCTTTCCCCCTATAAGATTTTACCTTGAACAATTTCAATCACGATGCTATCTTAGGCTCACTCTTCCAATATGGCACTCAAAGGCGTCGGTACACATTAAATGATCCAAGCAATGATTGTGTGGGTCTCTGAAGGTAAGCATTAAGCTAATAATTAACCATTTCACTTCAAATAATAACCGAAGCTTGTTTATCTATGGAAATGCATTGCCTTTCGGTTAAGGCCCAAGATTGTGTTCTCATCGATGCTTTAATTTGTGCAGATAAAAAGCCTTGGCGTCGACAGAGCATACTGAAACCAAGACACCAGCTAAGCCCGTTAGAGGAGGAACTATATTTTAAAGGGAGAATTGGTTCTGTAGCATCGAAAGTTCTTCACTTACGGGAAATACCACTGAAAGTTCATCGCTTCAGAAAATAGCATTGCAAGTTACATGTGTACTCGGGAATTACCAACATGGACAAATTGCCCTTGCTTGTTTGCCAATCGACTGCTCCCCATCCGAGTACCCCTCCCCCTTCCAGGCCACGCCGCCGTAAGCACCGGCGAACTGCCCACGCCAACTTCTGGCTGCTGCCACAAGCTCAAAAAGCGTCGCGTTGCGCCAAGATCGCTGACACCATGTGCGGGAGCCGCAAGAGCAGAGCACCACCGCCGCCGCCAGCCCGCAACACACACGTGCAGTAGGCGCGATACGCCGCCCCTGTTGCCAAGGTCAATCAACTGCTCACGCTGCCGCGCTGGTCTTGCTCCGCACCCTCACCCCGCGTGCACTAGGTTTTCGATGGCCTGCAGCGTGTGCGCCTCACCGTGTCCAGATCCTCCCGTCTCGAGTGTGAAAGCCACTGCTCAGCACCATCCGCAGCCCATGCGTCTCACCAGTCACCACAGTCCAAATCTGCATGCATCCATCGCTCCCAGCCACTGGATTGCTCCGTCCAATAAATCAATTCCTCTCTATCAGGTGCACTGATCCTTTTAGGTGTTTGATTCATAGAGGCAGGAGCTGCAATCAGCTTGATTTTTTGGGGGCTGATTTGAGAGAGGACCTCACGAGGAGGCACAAAGGCTAGAACCTATTTCCTAGTTGTTCTGAATGTGGCGGATCTTGGAAGGAGCAGGGGCGACGGCGGGTGTTTGAGGGAGGAGGGGCAACGACGCTTGAGGAGAGCAAGGGCGGCTGCAAGTGGAGTAGACGCGCAGTCGGCGGCAGAGGAGAAGCGGTGCGAGCCTGTTTCGTCGAGGGTGAGAACGAATCTGTTTGGCTTGAGGAGTTCGGTCATGGGCATCATGGTCATTTCGCCTGAGGAAATGGTAAATTCAGAGTAGAAATGCAACTTTGAGTGCTATTTTCCGGAGCTAGGAACTTTCAGTGGTATTTTCCGTAAGTGATGAACTTTTGATGCTACTGAACCAATTTTCCCTATTTTAAACGCCATTCAAAATATAATGTAATAGAGATTCAAGTACAAAATTGCATAGTATAGTGATGGACTATATCTTTTATACTATGTTCGTGCTTATGTGACATGGATGTAATAATGTGATAACATTATTTATCTACTGTCTATTATATGTGAATATTGGATGTTCAAAGTTTGACTCTAAATATCACTTCAAAAGATATTAACAGAATCGGGTCCCATTGTCGCAACCATTGGCAACCAATTCTGATGACTTAAAATAAGTTCCATTCATGGAACAATTGAGGATAGAGGTTGGAGCTTGTGACTCCTTTAGGTTGAACTGTTATAATACGGTAGTTGGCAAGTAATGGTCAAGATCAAGCAACAATAACCTTAGTATTAACGAAAAGTTGTGCACATTTAGTATTAGATTGCTATCAAAATCTTAAATCATGGTGGACCGATGAATTTTAACGACAAGATGTGTCGACTCTAGTAGTTTGCCCGTAGTGGTCCAGATCAAAACATAATGACATTTAGAAATTTTGCAACTCATCCCTCCACGCGGGTATCTATTGACGGTTGTATTTAATGTCAGCCGGGGTATTTAATTATGTTCTTATCATAGAAATCCAGTACGCATTTCACTGGCGTGTTCGGCCCTATGCGCTCCGAATCGCATAGGCTAGTTTATTGGCTTGTTTTTCCACGCTGTCCTCATGGTGCTCTATAGTCCTGATCTACTTCCTTTCAAATTCTTATGGAAATTTAGGTGACCGTACAGTTATGTTTGTCAGAACTTGTTCAAGACGGCACAACATTCACACTCGTATAATTATCTTAAACAAATTTTCATCCAATGTGTGTGCGGCCGCAACCATTCAAATGTCATGCTAAAGAAAAGGATAGCTCTGCTCCTCATTATTGGCCATTTTTGTGAGATCGACCTTGTGTTGCTTTAGATTCAGATTTATAATTGACCGGTTTGTATTCCTGCATAGTCACAGGGGGGGGGGGGGGGGGGGGGTCGTTCATTTTGCTATCCTTGTTGGTGGGCGATTGCATGAAAGAGATGGTCTCCGAAGTCAAATATTCTAGTTCAATGCTTCGAGCTAATTGTGTAATCATTCCATATCAGTTCTAGATACGACATTCCATTTCTGATATTTAGAAAGTTTTCATTTTGTTTAGGTTTCAGCCTTAGGTCCTATTTGGATACAAAGTGTTTTTGGAGGTCTGTAAGATTACTACAATTTAGCAAAATACTTTAGTTTTGAGAGGTATGAAGGTGTTTGGATGTAAACAGTTTTGCAGTTTTAAAAGCCATGGTATATTGCTAAAAGTGCAACCATTTTTGAGTCGTAAAAGCTCCACTTCTGTGCTTTTTTGCTGAACCGCTGGCTTTTAAAATAGTTTTTCAAAACTTTTCTTTTGAACAAGTAAAGCACCACTATCACAAAAAAGCCCTGTAGCATCAGTCCAAAAACGCCTGTAGCGGCGGGTTCCAGCACCCGCCGCTGTGCAAGCGTAGCTACAAATGAGACTTTGTAGCAGCGGGTTCCTGTACCCGCCGCTGTGCAAGCGTAGCTACAAATGAGACTTTGTAGCGGCAGGTGCCTGGAACCGCCGGCGGCCGACGCCGTGGCCCGCCGCCATTGATGATTTCCAAAAACAAAAAACAAAAAATAGCCGGTGCTGCTCTCCAGCTTTGATTTCAAACATCAGTCCAGAACCGTAGCACAAATTCATGATACAACAAAACACAGAAATAAATCAAGTGCCAACATGCAGAGATGAATATGGACAGGTCTCATCACGAACTCAAATCATGAGATAGATCATGTACAGATTGGGAACATTACAAACTTGAGCAATTCAACAGCTACAAGGGAACAGATCATGCTGGCCGAGGATGAACGGAATGCTGCTGCTGTTTCCGACGACCACACCATTTTGGCATCTGAAACTCAGGCACGATTGAACACTCTAGCACCACCACAAGCCTGCCATCAAGGTCTCCGAGTCCTGAGGATCACAGGAAATAAAAATCCCCAACAAATCCCCTACGAGCACCAGCCAGCACAAGCTAAATTTGTGGGGAAAAAAAAACTAACCTGCCGTTGCTCGCCCATCATCAACAGAGCCGCCGCTGTTCGAAGCATCAGATCTTGCCGCACCAACGCTGCTCGCGGCGCGAACCGCCGAGGCAGCTGCAAGCGAATAGGGGGGAACTCGAGGGGGGGCACGGACCTCCTCCATCGTGTCAACGTCGTCGTCGTAGTCGGCGGCGTCGATGGATCTCATCAAAGCACGCTGTCTCGTCCTGCCGGAACCACCCTCCACCAGATCTAGGCAGTCGGGAAGGAGTGGCCGCTGCCGCCGTCGTCGTGGAAAACCTAGCCACTGCAGCCATGCGCCTTGTTCACCGGATCCGCCTGCCACCACCGCCGGCTCCACCAGATCTGGGCAGCGCCGTCGGATCCGCCCTCCACCAGATCTGGGCCTTCGGGGAGGAGAGGTTACCACCGCGGTTGTCATCGTTGTTGAAGGAGAAGAGGAGGACGTCGATGAGAGGTGAGGGAGCCGGCTACATCTCCATGGCAGAAGGGAGTGAGGGAGGGGTGCCGGCTACATTGATGGGAGAAGGGAGGGAGGGAGAGGGGGCGGCAGGGAGAGAGTGAGGATTGAGGAAGGAGTGGTGGCGGTGTGAAAGAAAACCTAAGTCTGTATTATATTTCCCGTGAACCAGTGGGCTGGGCTTTGTAGCGACGGTCGCTGCCGTGGACCGCTGCTACAGATTAGCAGTAGCGACGGCTGGCATTATGGGCCGCCGCTACAGCTTGTCCAATCACTGTAGCGGCGATTCACTTTTTTTTTCGTCGCTACTTTTATTTGGGCTGTGTCGCTACAGCCCATTTTTGTTATAGTGCACCCAAACAGCCCTTAATGTTTTAGCTTTATAAGATGTACGATTTGCTTCCACAAGTTCCATCCCTACCTACTATTTCATGTTCCCACGTCTCTACGCCCAGATTGGGTAGCCAAGCTCTTATTGCAAAATGGAATATCATCCCTGTGTGTCAAAAACCATTAGGGGAATTAAAAATACTTACAGAAATTCAAACAATCAAAACTGTCAGATTAAGTGTCAGCTGCAGTGATATTCCCCTTTCCAGTAGTGTCATGTTTTTTTTTTTTGAAAAAAGTTATTACTTGTAGAACATATTGGTATTTGTCAAAATAGTAATTTTCATTCAGTTCCATCATCCCCGACACATATCTATGCACCTGCACCGTTACATCAATTTAAACTCACAAAAAAAAAGACTTGGATCTTTTTGTCCAACTAACTTTATACTCCTCATCCCGAATAGTTGACACATGGGAGTTAAGAAAATAAGTTATTCCTGTGATCGAATAAATGACATGTATATTGCATTGATTATGATGCATATTGATATTAGTATGGTAGACATGGGGAAAACTGTAACAGACGCATTAGAGTAGTTAATAGACTTATATTTGGTGAATTAGAGTAAATGACTATAGATTTACCCAAAATGATCAGAGGGTACACTACGGGAAACCCCTTCTTAGGCACTAGGCAAAGGCAAGATTACCCTTGGCAAAATCTTTGCCGAGTGTAACACTCGGCAAAGAGGTCACGGCAGCCTTTTATCGGCAAAAGGCATATTTGCCGAGAGCTTTCTGTTTCGGCAAAGACTTTGCCGAGTGCCAACAAGACTCTTGGCAAAATAAAGTGGCATGACGGCGCCAAACGGCCGTCAATGGGCGTTTGCCGAGTGCCCTAACGCAAGGCACTCGGCAAACATTTAATCTTTGCCGAGTGCCACGTGCCTTGGGCGGCCCGTGTACATCCACTCACGGTTATCCATCCTCTATCATATCAGCAAGCAATTTAAAATTTATTGGCATCTACATGATGTCTACAATGTCTAATAGGTGAAGATAGGTCCTAATCCCATCCAACGATGCATAGATGGGGTTAGTTTCCAAGGTCTGTTCCGGTCCGAGACAGTATTTTGGCAGCACCTCCCCGTTGTTCTCCAAATACACGTCCTGGGAGGGAGATTGTGTATTCGGAGAACAACACGGAGATAGTGCCAAAACTCTGTCTCAAACCAGAATATACCATGGAAACTAACCCCATCTACGCATCCTTGGGCTGTCCAAAAAAGGTGGACAATTCAAAATAGATACAATCATAGATATGCAAAGATCTGCATATCTCCAACTGTATCTCTTTCGAACGGGAGATGCCTAACTAGGTTATGCGTTACCTACAAACATGAATGGAAAGGAAGGGGGGGGGGGTCTTTTATGTCTCACCTTGCTATCCTGCAAAGTGATGAGTGGAAGACGGTGGAAAAGTCTCTCCTGCAAAGAATGGAACATAAAACCGTCAATTCAAAATTTCGACAGCACCTCCCCTGTACGGTGAGGTTCCCAAAACCTGCAAGAAACCAACGGCACGATGGCCGACAACCACTAACAACAAATCAACGGCACGATGGCCGGCAACCACATCCAATTCCAACAACCATGGTCCAATTCAAACAATACCATTATCAATTTCAATTGCCATTGCATTCCATAGGTAACATGTAACATCCAATTTCATTTTTAATTGCATTTCATAGCTAACATCTAACATCAAATTTCAATTTCATCTAACATCTAACAGCTCACAATCTGGCCAAAAGAGAGGGGAAGAGGGCAAACGGCATGATGACGCACCACGATACGAATATGGGAGAGGGATAGGACGGCGTCGGGGGAGGCCTGGCAGGGGCACGCGAAGTGGGTGGCCGGGTAGAGGTGGCCGGCGTCGGCGCCGGGGGAGGCGAGCGTTGGGGTTGGGGGAGGCTGGAGTCGGGGGCCCGAGCTGGAGTCGGGGGAGGCTGGCATCAGGGTCGGGGGAGGCGGGTGGGGACGTCGGGAGAGGCGCCGGCGTCGGGTCGCGGCGCCCCCCGTCGTCGGTGGCGGAGCTCGGTGCGGGTGTCTTCCTCGGCGCGGGGGAGGCGGAGGGGCAGGGGTGGGCCGCGGGCGGGGTCGGGACCGAGGGCGGGGGAGGCGGTGGCGTCGGGTCGAGGCGAAGCTCGGCGCGGCGGAGGCGGAGCTCACCGCGGGTGGCGGCAGCGCTAGGCGCAGCGGAGGGCAAAGGAAGGGGGCGGGGGTGGGGGCGGGGCCGACAGCGTCGGCGAGCGGTGGATCGGAGGTGGCGGCGTGGGGTGGAAGCAAGACAGATGCGGCGGCGCAAGGTTGAAGAAATGGATAAGGGGAGAAGGGCGGAGCCAGTGCGCGACCTTATTGGAAAGGTTTGCCGAGTGCCCGATCTGAGACACTCGGCAAACAAAAGGCACCCAGCAAAAAAATGTTTGCCGAGAGCCATGGCTCGACACTCGTCAAACATTTTCCATCCGAAGTTTAAAAAAAAAAAAGAAATTCCAAAAAAATTCAAAAATAGCCAAATTTTGTCATTATACATTTTAAATGTTCAGTTACCTATATGAAAAATTTAATGTGAAACGATAATTTGACCGTCATTCTGATTTGAAATCTAAATGGACACTTGTCAACTCTATAGATCTTCTTTGGAGATGCCCTGATTTGTAAGCAGCGTACGTGACAACTTGTGCAAAACCTTTTCTATGATTTACCATGACATCCACGTATGATATCATGATGTCAGGGCGAGTCTCGTAATTTTCACACTTTATTGGCATTTTATAAAATTAAAATACTGTAAGGAACGTGTGACTGAGAGGGGGGGGGGGGGTGAATCGGTGCACACTATAAATTTTTCTCCTAGCTCTATCACCTTCTCAACTCCTAGCAAGTAGTTCTAGTAAATATAAGGCAAGCACACTAAGGATTGTCCTTAACCTAATGAACTAGTGTATGAACAAAGAACGAGCCACTCAAGGGATAAACTAGTTCACTAGATAAGAACAAACCTAAGTTACACTACAAGCTAGATAAGCAAGACCAAGATACTAGATGATCAACTAAACAAGCACACTAAGAAATGTCCTTAGATCAACTAGCAAGGAAGCAACACAAGTATGAGGCAAGCTATAAGCATAAGCAAGTGGAACTATGGAGATACCAACTAGATACACAAGAGCATAAGCAAGGTAAAGCTAACACGAGACTACTAGCAAGTAGAGCATAGGCAACAAGTAAATGCAAGTAGTAAAGAGTAAGGATAGAAAGTGCTCATGATGTATCTTGTGGTATCGGGAGGATGGCGCCTCCCCTTTGCCCACGTTGGGTCACTCCCGCCGGAGTCTCGACCCCATCCCTCCGCTCGATGGCAATCAATTCTAGAGCATTCTTCACCCTCTGAGTGAAGACGCGGGCACGTCCCGCTGGCAACTCCGGATGCTCCTCCGAAGGTAAGGATTCGCACGTGATGCGGTCCAAAAGGCACTCCACTCGTGATGCTTCTTTCGAATGGGAAGCTCAAAGACCGTGTACAAACATGTGTTGGCTTCTACACTCTCTTGGCAAGCTCAACTCCGACACCTAACAGGTCTAGGCCTTGCCATATACTAAGAGTAACAGCCCTAGCCAATCCTCTCAAGCACTCACTAGACTAGAGATCAATGGATGCACATGGTGTTACTCTTCTCAAGCACTTGGATCACTCAAATCCCTCAAAGTGCTTCTTCTTCCTTCACTTGGCTTCTTGACAGCACCTGCACTCCTTTGGACTATCCAACAGCACCTCAAAGAGGCAAGCAACCTGCTATTTATAGGCTCCACCCACGAAACTAGTCATTGCCAACAACTGCCCAAATTTCCTTGATCACCGCATGATAAGGTGACCCAGTCACCGCATCATACGGTGACTGTCCTGACTGCGACTAGGACTTCCTTTTCTTGGGTGAGGCACTGTCCTCATAGATGCGGTGACTAGCACCGCATCATGCGATGACTCCTTCCTTCTAGCTTCAACAACTCGTCCATTTTGCCATTGCGCTGGAAACCATACGGTGGCCCCACCGTATCATGCGATGATCATCTCCTCTGATCATACGGTGACTCATCCAGAGACACTTCTTTCTCTGGATTTCCTGCCTGTAGTCACCGCATCATGCGGTGACTGCCACCGTATCATATGGTGACCCCTTCTTCATCTACTCCTCAAACTCGTCCATTTTGCCAAGTCTCTGGAAACCATACGGTGCCCACCACATCATACGATGATCAACTCTCTCTGATCATACGGTGACACCCTCAGCGAACTCCAGAACTTGATCTGCAACTTCCTGTAGTCACCGTATCATACGGTGACAACCACCGCATCATGCGGTGACCATCTTCCTTCAGCCTTCTGCAAAACCTGAGTCTCTGGAAACCATACGGTGGTCAACCCATCCTACGGTGATACCCACCATATCATACGGTGACTCAATCCTCTTTTGCTGGGCTGAACTTCACTGAACTTCTCCCTGCAGTCACCGCATCATGCGATGACTATCACCGTATCATACGGTGACTTCGCCTTCGCTGGAACTTGATCTTCTCCATTGATCCTTGCTTCCAACATCTTCTTCCTTGGTTCCTGCACTCCTCTTCTATAACCCTAGCACCTGAGAGATGCACCATGCATCCAAAGATCTCTACACTAGTGTTTACCGAAGAGTATCGACTCGAACCCTCTTGATAGTCCGGTTTTTCCTATGGACAACACTTGCTTGGTTCTAGCATGTCCTTAGCCTTGATCCATCTTCTCGACCGTGACTCCGTCAAGTCCGTCCATGCGTTGATGAGGCAACTAATCATCCTTGACTTGAGGTTTTAGGTTGGTTGTTGTTGCACTTACTTCCATATGACCTAAAAGATAAGATACTCAAAGTATATGTTAGTCACATACATGGTTCTCATCCAATCACCAAAACATTTATACCTTAGGGATTCCCTAACTTCAATGGCATGAAGCTTACAATGTCCCCCTTTTTGGTGATGGATGACAACCATGATAAAATAATCGAAGAGGTAAAAAGAGATGACAAAAGCCAAAAAGGAATAGCACAACTCGATCAAAGGAACTACACAACAAGTAAGAGATGAGAATGAGCATACCTTGGTGTGTAGACCGAAAGAAATTATAGCTCACAACATATCACAAGTTAGAGAAAAAACTCATAGTACAAGTGAAATATAAGAAAGTATAGGAGACTATGACATGGAATATGATGATAAAGATATAGCAAGAGTCAAATATTTGCATCAAAGGGTCAAGTGAGAGATTACTTTGTTCTTACCTTGAAGTCCTTCCTTTACCTCAAGATGTTGAGAAGATCGACCAAGACTTGGTCTCTTGATCTCCAAACTCCGGGAACTTCCCCTTGAGATGAACTCCCATATATGAGATAACTCCCTCTTGACTCAAGCCATCATCTCAAGAATGTAGTGTGAAGACCAATCATCTTTAATATTCCAACTCCCCCTCAAGATGACCATTTCTCTTCTTTCTCTTCAACGAGTCCTTGTCTTGTGCTCAATCATTTGGGTGATCATTATATCTTCATCACTTGATTCATCACCTCACTTCTCCGTCTTCTCCCCCTTTGTCATCTATCAAACAAAATGAGAGACCAAGCACAAAAGAGGATAATAATACAAAGATCATGAGAGAAAGACTTATGTTAGGCGTGTAGTGTCATTTCTTGCCCTTCCTTTTTTCCAAAAGCTCCCCCTACACAAAAGACTAAAAATAGAGAAGTAAATTGAAGCATATATAGGGGTTAGTGATATGGGTTTGGAATGTATGAACCTTAGATCTTGAGTCGCGCAAGTGGATTTAACCTTGGAGCTCAAGGATTCTTGGTTCAATGGGCATGAAGCTCATATAGCATTGCTATGTTTGCATCTAGAGAGTCATATACTCATATTGTGAATAAGCAACTCTCCCTAGATGCTTATGCAAGTGATATGAAAAGTATACAATACATGATGCGTATGATAAAAAAAGAAGGCCAGGAAAGATAACAATACCAACAACAAGTTTGATTCCTCCTTGAGCTTACTCGCAACAAGCCATTCTTCAAGCCTTGGGAGCCAAGTACCACCAATCCCAAACTTTACCCTTGCTCACTGATATCTCAATAAGGTTTGTCGTCTTTCCTACAAAAACAAGAAGAACACACCAAGAAAAACACAAACAAAAACAAGCAAGAAGTAGTATACATAATATACATAAGTAAGCAAGAGGAAACTTAAGTGAAGTTTGAGAGATTGAGAACATTTAGCTCTCCTGTTAGCTTACTAATTGTTTTTTTGTTGAGGGGCTTGGTGAAGATATCAGCTAATTGCTCATGAGTCCGAACCCCGACAAGCTCAATATCCTTTTTGGCGACATGATCTCGGATGAACTGATGCTTGACCTCAATGTGTTTGGCATGAGTGTGGTCACCCTTGTTGAAAGCCATGTTGATAGCACTTTCACTATCACAATATAAGGGAACTTGACCATATGTCAAACCATAGTCTAATAAGGTTTGCTTCATGTAGAGAAGTTGAGCACAACATGCGTCGGCTGCCATGTATTCGGCTTCCGCCATAGAAAGGGCCACGCAATTTTCCTTCTTGGAACTCCAAGATATGAGAGATCGTCCAAGAAATTGGCACCCACCCAAAGTACTTTTCCTACTCACTTTGCATCCGGTGAAATCCGAGTCCGCATAACCCACAAGTAAGTCCGATCCTTTAGGATACCAAATACCCATTGTAGGTGTATGCTTGATGTACCTCAGAATCCTCTTTACGAAACTCAAGTGTGATTCCTTAGGGTTAGCTCGATAACGAGGACATAGGCAAACACTAAACATGATATTCGGTCTTGATGCTATAAGATAGAGAAGTGAACCAATCATAGAGCAATAAAGCTTAGGATCAATAGGAATACCCGATTCATCCACATCAAGAAGACCATTGGTTGCCATTGGAGTCTCAATCTCCTTGCAATCTTCCATTCTATATTTCCGGAGTAGACCCCGAGTATACTTCTCTTGATAGATGAAGGTCCCTTCCTCCAATTGCTTGACTTGAAAACCAAGGAAGACATGAGGTTCACCTATCATAGACATCTCAAACTCCCTTTTCATTAGAGCACGAAATTCATCATTGAATTTCACATTAGTAGAGCCATAAATGATATCATCAACATAAATTTGACAAATGAAGAGATCATCACCGATGTGCTTGGTGAATAAAGTATTGTCGATGCTACCAATTTTGTGACCCTTGCCAATGAGATAGTCACGAAGACGCTCGTACCATGCCCTTGGTGCTTGCTTCAACCCATAGAGAGCTTTATTCAACTTGTAGACATAGTCGGGGTGCTTGGGATCCTCAAAGCCGGGAGGTTGCTCTACATACACTTCTTCATTTATTAGTCCATTGAGAAAAGCACTTTTCACATCCATTTGATGCAATTTAAAATCAAAATGAGAAGAGTATGCGAGAAAGGTTCTTATAGCCTCAAGACGTGCAACGGGAGCAAAGGTTTCGTCAAAGTCCACTCCTTCCACTTGAGAGTATCCCTTCGCCACGAGCCTCGCCTTGTTCCTTATCGCCACACCCTTCTCATCCTCCTTGTTCTTGAAGACCCATTTGGCTTCCTTGATATTCTTCGGCTCTAGAGAAGACACAAAAGAGTAATTAGGCTTATATTGCTTTCTTCTTGTGGCTATTCCTTGGGAAGGACTCCCAATGATAAGGTCACGTGAGTGATCCTTAGCAATGGGTTTGTGTTTCTTGGAGGTTCTTGTCGGTGAAGCGGAGGAGCCGGTGAGGTGTCTTGAGCATCGTGTGCAGCTTGCTCTTTGGAGATATGGGTGTCTTGTTGTCGGAGTGGAGACCACGAATCATCTTCTTGAGAGGAACTTGAGGTAGTTGGCCGCTCTTGTTCTTGTTGAGGTTCGCTTGATGAAGCGTGAGGTTGATCACTTGATGAAGGATGTTGTGGTCCACTCGATGGAGCTTGAGGAAGATCGCTTGATGGAGCACTTGTAGTCGAATTAGAGCTTGTCGAAGAGTCCCTTGATGAAGACGTCGTCGGTGGTGGAGTAGAGGGTGTATTTTCATGTGGAATGACCTCACCAACCGGCATGTCCTTCAAGACATCCTTCACAGGCTCATCACTCAAATCATGAGAGCGGTGGAGATCATCTTGAGAGCCATGAGACTCATCAAATTGTACGTCACATGATTCCTCCACAAACCCCGTAGAGGTGTTGAAGACTCTATATGCTTTGGATGAGCTGGAGTAACCAACAAGAATCCCCGTGTCGGTCCTCTTCTCGAATTTTCCAAGTCTTCCTCTCTTCTTGAAGATGTAGCACTTGCATCCAAAAACGCGGAAATAAGTCACATTTGGCTTCCTCCCAACCAATAGCTCATATGAAGTCTTGTCAAGTAGCTTGTGGAGATAAATCCGATTTTGGGTATAACATGCGGCATTGATAGCCTCCGCCCAAAACTTCTCCGGAGTTCCATATTCATCCAATATTGCTCGAGCAAGAGTAATGAGAGTCATGTTCTTTCTCTCTACAACTCCATTTTGTTGTGGAGTGTAGGTTGCCGAAAACTCATGCTTGATACCATGATGATCACAATATTCTTCAATGATGGAGTTCTTGAACTCGGTGCCATTATCACTCCAGATCTTCTTGATATTTTGCTCATACTCTACTTGAACTCTCTTTGCAAACTTCTAGAAGATGGCAAAGGCTTGTGTCTTGTTTTCTAGAAAGAATACCCAAGTATACCTTGAGTAATCATCCACCGCCACAAGACAATACAAATTTCCAACCAAGCTCTTGTAGGTTGTTGGCCCAAAAAGATCCATATGGAGAAGCTCTAATGGTCTTGAGGTTGACATAATGCTCTTCGAGGGATGAGAAGATGCAACTTGCTTGCCGGCTTGACATACACTACACAATCGATATTTCTCAAAGGTGACATCCTTCACACCCCGAATACAATTCTTCTTGACAATGTTCTTCAGTTGGTTCATTCCAATATGGGCCAATCTCTGATGCCAAAGCCATCCTTTTGAAGACCTAGTAAAGAGACAAGTGCTAGGTGCAACTTCAACATTAGCTTCAAAGTCAATAATATAAAGGTTGTTGTGCTAAAAACCATTAATAGTAAGACCCATGGCCTCATTATGTAGCGCAACACCCTTAGCATCAAAATTACAAGAGAAGCCAAGATCACAAATTTGTGCTACAGATAAAAGATTGAAATTTAGAGATTCAACAAGTAGCACATTTGAGATAGAGAGGTCGTTAGAAATAGCCACCTTACCAAGGCCTCTAACTTTACCTTTGGAGTTATCCCCGAAAGTGACTTTGTCATGAGAGTCATCTTCTTTCAATGTGGAGAAGATAGAGGAAGAGCTGGTCATATGTTGAGTGCAACCACTATCAAGGCCCCAATCCTTGCCTCCAATCTTGAAGTTTACCATGTTTGAAGCCATCAAAGAAGTAGGAGAGTTAGTAGCACGAGACTCAATAGACTTATTGATTACCTCCACCTTTTGCTTGATGTAGGATGCGGGAACACCGTTGGTGAAGTCCAACTCCAATGCTTCAACTCTCCCAATGGTCTCATGATCAAGGCCTCGATAGGTCCAATCATCACGATTGTTCCCCATGTGGGCAATGAGATTCCCAAGAGGATACTCATCAAACACATTGATGTCGTTTGTAGAGGCATGGAATCTCAAGACATTCTTCACTTGGTTGAAGTAGGACATGGTGATGTAGATGGCTTCTTTAAGTGGCAATCCATCCAATTCCTCTCCAACATCCTCCAAGATAAGGACCCTCACATTTAGAGGGACAAGAGAGAACATCTTGTTTATGACCCTCACTTCAAAGTCATCAATCTCCTCTCTTTCTTCAAAAAAGTTGATTCTTGTGGCTCGGACCCTCAATCTCAAGAGAGCATCAAGCATAGATTCATCTTGATACTTGAGAAAATACTCAAAGTCATGAAGAAGATGATAGTATGGGGATTCCACCTTCCAAGGCTCCTTCTCTCTATAATAGTCAATGTAGGGAGAGGGAAGGTCCATAGTATCACTCTCAACACAATCAAGGGGTGTAGGGGAATATTCACAACTACTTGGGTAGGCATCATCACAAAAGAACACTGGAGTCTTCTTCTCTTCCTCATCTTCACTCATCAAGGATTGAAAAACCTCGGACAACTTTGCATGAGCTTGTCTTCTTGTGATCACCACAATAATTTCTTGAATTGAGTCATGGACAAGATCATAATCATCAAATTCCACAAACTCCCCATATTTCTCCTCGGGTAGACCATCTAAGAACCTCTTGATAGCTTCAGGCTTCTCAATCTTCCAAAGGCCATTAGCATTGATCTTCTTGATAAGATCATCGACTCGGAGAGCAAAGTCAACTAGATCTTCATTAGGCTTCATAGTAACATGCTCCTACTCATTGCATAGCTTCACATATCCTATCTCTCCATCCCTCTTGAAAGAACCCTCACCCTCATGAGCTTGAGAGTGGTGTGCTGAGGTACTTGCTTGAATCTTACTTGCTTCCAAGCTTGCTTGACCATTCTTGTGAGCCACTTCCATATCCAATATAGTTTTCACCACATCATCATATGGCATCTTGGCAAACTCTCCCACCATGACAAAAGGAAGAAATCCAACTTGAGAGAATGAAAGGCTCCTCAACAACCTCTTCACCAAATACCTATGATTGAGATATTGATAGTTGCGGGCCACAATTTTCCTTGAAAGAGAAAGCAAACAAGAAGCAAAATCAGCAATATTCTCATCATGTCCAAGAACCATAGTCTCATACTCCTCTATAAGCTCATAGTAAGTATTATCACTAAAACACTCATCGGAAGGCTCAATCATCGGTAAATCAGTGAAAGTGCTAGGATCATCGTCTATAATGTTAGCCATTGTACCACACACTCCTACGGTCACAACTTAAGGCAGTTAAGCCCTAGAGATGAGCACTTGGCAATGATACCACTTGTAAGGAACGTGTGACCGAGAGGGGGGGGGGGGTGAATCGGTGCACACTATGAACTTTTCTCCTAGCTCTATCACCCACTCAACTCCTAGCAAGTAGTTCTAGGGAATATAAGGCAAGCACACTAAGGAGAGTCCTTGACCTAATGAACTAGTGTATGAACAAAGCACGAGCCACTCAAGGCATAAACTAGTTCACTAGACAAGAACAAACCTAAGTTACACTACAAGCTAGATAAGCAAGACCAAGATACTAGATGATCAACTAAACAAGCACACTAAGAAATGTCCTTAGATCAACTAGCAACGAAGCAACACAAGTATGAGGCAAGCTATAAGCATAAGCAAGTGGAACTATGGAGATACCAACTAGATACACAAGAGCATAAGCAAGGTAAAGCTAACACGAGACTACTAACAAGTAGAGCATCGGCAATAAGTAAATGCAAGCAGCAAAGAGTATCGGGAGGATGGTGCCTCCCCCTAGTCCACGTTGGGTCACTCCTGCTGGAGTCTCGACCCCGTCCTTCCACTCGATGGCGATCCCTTCTAAAGCATTCTTCACCCTCCGAGTGAAGACGCGGGCACGTCCCGCTGGCAACTCCGGATGCTCCTCCAAAGGTAAGGATCCGCACGTAATGCGGTCCAAAGGGCGCTCCACTCCTGATGCTTCTTTCAAACGGGAAGCTCAAAGATCGTGTACAAACATGTGTTGGCTTCCACACTCTCTAGACAAGCTCAACACCGACACCTAACCGGTCTAGGCCTTGCCATAGACCAAGAGTAACAACCCTAGCCAATCCTCTCAAGCACTCAGTAGCCTAGAGATCAATGGATGCACATGGTGTTACTCTTCTCAAGCACTTGGATCACTCAAATCCCTCAAAGTGCTTCTTCTTCCGTCACTTGGCTTCTTGACAGCATCTCCACCCCTTTGGACTATCCAAGGGCACCTTAAAGAGGCAAGCAACCTGCTATTTATAGGCTCCACCCACAAAACTAGCCGTTGCCAACAACTGGCCAGATTTCCTTGATCACTGCATCATACGATGACTGCCCTGACTGCGACTGGGACTTCCTTTTCCTGGGTGAGGCACTGTCCTCATAGTCACCGCATCATGCGGTGACTAGCACCGCATCATGCGATGATCATCTCCTCTAATCATTTTGCCATTCCGCTGGAAACCATACGGTGACCCCACCGTATCATGCGATGATCATCTCCTCTAATCATACGGTGACTCAACCAGAGACACTTCTTTCTCTGGATTTCCTTCCTGTAGTCACCGCATCATGCGATGACAGCGACCGTATCATACGATGACCCCTTCTTTTTCTACACCTCAAACTCGTCCATTTTGCCAAGTCTCTGGAAACCGTACGGTGCCCACCGCATCATACGATGATCAACTCTCTTTGATCATACAGTGACACCCTCAGCGAACTTCAGAACTTGATTCGCAACTTCCTGTAGTCACCCCATCATACGGTGACTACCACCGCATCATGTGGTGACCATCTTCCTTCAGCCTTCTGCAAAACCTGAGTCTCTAGAAACCATACGGTGATCAACCCATCCTACAGTGATACCCACCGTATCATACAGTGACTCAATCCTCTTTTGTTGGGCTAAACTTCACTGAACTTCTCCCTACAGTCACCGCATCATGCGGTAACTGGCACCATATCATACGGTGACTTCGCCTTCGCTAGAACTTGATCTTCTCCATTGACCCTCGCATCCAAAGAGACACACCATGCATCCAAAGATCTCTACACTAGTGTTTATCAAAGAGTATCTACTCGAACCCTCCCGATAGTCCGGTTTTTCCTATGGATTCAAGATTAACATCTAACCAAGCCAACACTTGCTTGGTTCTAGCATGTCCTTAGCCTTGATCCATCTTCTCGACCGCGACTCCGTCAAGTCCGTCCATGAGTTGATGAGGCAACCAATCATCCTTGACTTGAGGTTTTAGGTCGGTTGTTGTTGCACTTACTTCCATGTGACCTAAAGGATAAGATACTCAAAGTATATGTTAGTCACATGCATGGTTCTCATCCAATCACCAAAACATTCATACCTTAGGGATTCCCTAACTTCAATGGCATGAAGCTTACAAATACAATTTGCTCCAAATGTACATGGTAATATTTTGTGTACATGATACGCTATTTTTCCTTTAATTTCATGGTTACGGCCTCACATTGGACTCAAGAACTTGAATATCATTTTATGAGTCACTATATTTCAATATTTCAATCACTTGCAGTTCAAATTTGAGTTATCTTCATTAAATACTTTAAATGAAATAACTTACTTAAATATAGCAAACGGTACGAGAAAAATATCAGATTTTGACATGTAGTACCATGCATACACACAAGGAAGGTAGAAAAAATTTGTGGCAAAAAACATAAAAAAATTTATTTTGCCAAGCATCCTTGCCAGACCCTCGGCAAAGGGTGAACGTTTGCCGAGTGCTGAGCTGTGCACTCGGCAAACAAGCTCTTTACCGAGTGCCCCTAACGGACACTCGTCAAAATATTGATGGACCCGTGTCCATTACTAATGTTCGTCGCATTTGCTTGGCACGTGAGCTTCTATGCCGAGAGTTCCATTTTTGCCGAGAGCTGTATCATGTTTGCCTAGTGTCAGGAGTAGGGCACTCGACAAAAATGGTATTTTTCCTGAGTGCCCTTCCTTCTGGCTCTCGGCAAAGGTATAGTTTGCCGAGGGTCAGCCTTTTGCCGAGAGCAAGTGCCATAGTGGTAAATACTATAGTGGACAATAATATACACATACCTCAGATGTTCATTCATATGTGGTATGAACTCTTCGTGAAGCAATAAACAGGGTCTAGTGTGTTAATGTGTTAAACCCTCTGTTGTTTTGTTGTTGTTGTTATCTCAATCGTGTGAAAGTTCAAATTTATGTATGAGCTCACTGAGCATTATTGTTTCTGAACAATATTTTCTTTCTTTCTTTTTTTGGGAAGCGGGGGGGGGGGGGGGGGGGGATTGAATTCATTGATATAAGGGATTTGGCGTTAAGCCCATCGATAATGGTTACAAGATGTGGCAGACTATAGATCTCTACTATCTAAAAAGGCAGAGCGGGATCGTCAAACGGTAGTTTCGTTGTTCATCCTGCCCGTTTCTTCCGTAATCCAATCACGTAAACCGATCCAGCTTAAGGGTTGTTAGACATATAGACTAGCACGTATCGTGCTCGATTTCCTCTACACACGTATCACGCGTTTCCTTCTTTGGCTGACCTCTTCCGATTCTCCCGGACATTGTTTCTATCACTACCAGAAATCCGTGTTTTGCTGTGTGCTAGGGGCACACGGCAAAGGGGCAAATACACTTGGCAAATCCTTTGCCGAGTGTAACACTCGGCAAAGAGCACACGGAGAGAGAATACTCGGCAAAGGGCCCATTTGCCGAGTGTATTTTATCCGGCACACGGCAAAGGCTTTGCCGAGTGCCTGGAAGGGCCCTCGGCAAACAAAAGTAGACGGACGTGCGCGCCCACCCCCGCCCCCCCCAACCACCACGAACCACCCAACCACATCGTGAACACTGCCC
The DNA here is from genome assembly GCA_007726485.1 of Eragrostis curvula. NCBI lineage: Eukaryota > Viridiplantae > Streptophyta > Magnoliopsida > Poales > Poaceae > Eragrostis > Eragrostis curvula. The sequence goes on along the minus strand of RWGY01000034.1, from coordinate 4,123,695 downwards.
TTCATCTTATGTATCAAGATATTTTCATTTTATCGTTGATCCATATCTTGAGATAGGATTAGATGTGACGAGAAAAGGTCCAAATTTAATCATTCGTTATTCAATGGGCCCTTAGTCAAACCATTTTGTCCATAATTTTCCTTCACAATAGTGAAATAATTTATTGCAAGAAACTAGTCCATTACTATGAGGGCAACTTCTTCCTTAGCATCCACCTATAGGACTCTTACTGCCAGCTCTCTCCCTAGTGGGATCGTTTTATGCATTAAAAGGGTAGGTGACTTGATCTGACGGCATCCAGTTTTCATGTCTCAACTACTAACAAGGAGTCAGCATGGCGCCTTTGAGAGCTCGTAAGGGGTGAGACCACATTATGTTCAGGATCGAAGTTGAATTGAAAGGAAGATACTTTTATGTAAAATGAGATATATATAGTTTCAGTTGACAGTACAATAATACGATAGCAGTCTATTTTAATTGGTCCAATAAGAAAGAGCTTATATAAGACGCCTTATCTTCTATGACAGTTTCCAAAGTGGCAGCTAGAAGTGAAATCACTCCAGTCAGGGCTTCCCTTGATGTTTCTGTCAAAAAAAAAAAAAACATTGTTACAAGCCATCGACGACAAGTAGTCATCAATGTTAAGTTATCCCCATGGTTCTAGTTTGAACTTCTCGTGAAAATTGTTGATAGTTGACACCGGTGATTAGAATATTCCAAACAATTTCTGGGGTGTGACGAAACATATCAGCTATCACATTGATGACCGCTCAATAACAATGATGGGCAACAAGGCTAGGATAATGTAGTATATGTAGATGATATCTGTTAAAATGTAGTAATGATGTATATATATTATTTTGTGTATAATAGTTTCTTACATTAAGCTTCTTGTGTGCTTAAATTCAGTGTCATCTTTAAATGCACACTAACAATGTAAACACGGACCTACATGCATCATATGCACTTTCGACCTTTGTTTCGTTTATTTATTCTCCTGCTTGTGAAGTTAAATATTGTGCAAAGATTCCTATGTAATTGCATGATTTCAGTACTTATGTTTTATTATCTTGTGTTCGAATTGTGATTCTAGTGGACACATGATTGTGCAAAAATATTTTTATCAAATATCTACAATTTATCTTTGCTTTGAGTTGTTGTTTTGCACCAAAAATTTTTTAGTGGACATCGCGGTGAGCAGCATTATGAGGCGCCGGAGGTCGGCGACCTTGGCCGGATGTACCGCAGCATCGGCCGCGATGTCTATGAGGGTGGTAGAGCCGCCCCAGCGGTGCATGGCTTCAGGGATGCCAAGGTCCACGGCGCACTTGATCGCTAAGGACTTCACGTAACCCAGCAGATGGCCTTGGACCTCGGCAAGGGCGACGAGTAAATCCTGCGGACTCACTTCGGATAACAGCCTTAGCGTCATGGACACACATGTTGCCTTCATGGAGGAAGCATAACTCTAAGCTGCGCCTTGGAAAAGAAGCTTAAAGCAACAACATGTGCTTCTACAGAGGGCAGAGCCTGTCGACAGAGGGGCACCTCCTCACCTGTAGCCCACCGTGGCAATGGAGCGAATGACGGCGGAGTCAGAAGTCAGCAAGTAGAACTGGTGGAGCCTCTCCTTGTTTTCGTGGAAGCTGCTGACGTAGGTGATGCAGGAGTATAACTGGTGGATGCGACAATGGAGCTGCCTGCAGATCCGGTTCTGGTGGGTGCCTTCTTCCTCAGATGGAGCAGGGACAATGATGGATGGCCTTATCTTCAGAACAGGGAGCGATAGATCTGATGCGGAGGTCACAACTGTCATCCCGCCGGGGCTGGCCGTCATCGGATGATGATGCACGAGTCCCTAGGGCCGCCGAAGACTCTTCCCACCAGCGCCCTCTCTTCAGAGGTAGTCGCCCATACTGGCCGTGGCGTCGCGGTCCGGCCGTATCTCCTCTGTGGCCGAGCTCCAGGCAATGGCGTGAACATGGAAATGGAGCTGGGGGCGCGGCAAAGAGGGCTGCCGAGCCGTCGAAGCACTGGTCGGTGGCGGCTGCGGGGAAACCCTAGGTCGTCCCCCGCATCGCCGTCGCCATTACATCTCCAACTCTCGAGGAGCCTGGGTCGTATTAATCGTACATTAATTGAGCAAGGGGATCTCCAACGCTGCCAAGAAGAGTGTCCATGGATGATGGTTAGGAAGAGAAAAACCAAACAAGCTCTGTGTTGTTTTTGGAAGGAATGATTGGGTTGATTAGTTGAACATGCTAGAGTAGCCAGCAGCTAGTGGCGAGGAAGATGTCATTATGTTTGGATCTTGAGCAGTACTCGCCAACTACCAAACGCTGGGCACATCTGGTGTTGTTTGGAAGGAATGTGTTACGTGCAACAATGGAGGGGGGAGAGAGAGGCGCATGAGAGAAGGAGGGCGGCAGCCAATGGAGAGAGAGAGAGAGAGAGAGAGAGAGAGAGAGGCGCATGAGAGGAGGGCGGCAGCCAATGGAGAGAGAGAGAGAGAGAGAGAGAGAGAGAGAGAGAGATATTTAGGGTTTAACCCCTTAACTTCTACTTGCCCTTTATTGATAGACTGCCCCTCTTTATATAGAGGAGGTACAACTTGACTCCTAAGTAACTATGACTTGATCCCTAAGTAATCTATTACAATATGGAAGACTCTAGACCAAACTTATCTAATTTAATGGGCAAGGCGCCCCCTTTGGGCCTGCGGCTACTGTAGCGCCAGTACTGTTCATGGTGTGAACAGTAACCGCCTGGACTCCCTAGGCCGTTGGTGGGCCCATGGCCATGGCGCATAACATCTCCTCCCGCTCTGATATCCAACGCATCCTCGCGCTGGGAAACTAGCCACCCTAGATCGAAGTGCATTGTTGCCGAAGCCGAAGAAGAGCGAAGTCCAATGTTGACGGCCATCAAGCCAAAAACCATCTCCTGGAGAGTGCCATGCCGAGTGCGACCTGATTGAAGCATGAAGTAATAGTGAAGATTGCCCACGAAGTCCGTCGTGACAAAGTTGTAGGAGGAGGGACGATGTTCGCGCCCTTGCACTGTTGGCATCCTCAGAGCTGAGATGAAGATCCTCGGAACTCTGGTTGCGAAGAACGCCTTGGGTTTTATGAGCGGTGTTAAGAATTGGTTGTGAGCCAACTCGCCAGTTTGCAGAAGGGAGCCATCAATCGTATCCACAAACATGTCCCGCGGCTGTAGACGGAGAGTTATTAAATTCAAACCAAAGTGGATTCAGAACGAAGCCCGATGTCGATCACCACCAATCCAGGCACAAGTTCCTCAGTGATGTTGGGCGTAGTACTGTTTACGTGGAAGGTGAAGGCGTAGCGGTGGCGGATGAAGAAGTGTGCCAACACAAAGGTGAGTGAGGTAGGGCGAGTGTCATATTCCCGCACTGTTGGCATCGCTATATTGTTGATGCGGGATCCCCATTTCGACGAAGAAGGTCTCGGGCTGTAGTGGCCGCATCGAAAACTGACTATGGGCCAACTCCTCAGTGGGGAAGAGGTAGCCATCCAGCATCATCATGTAGGAATCGCGTAGATATGGACGAAGAGCCGTCAAGTGAGGAACGCCAAAGAACCCCCCAGTGATAAGGATGAACTCGCAGCCTGTGATGTCCAAAAGGCTAACGCCGACGTTGTTGGTAGTTGAAGTAGGCAGCTCCTGAAGTAGCAACATGGTGCCGGGGAAACAGCGGGCGTCGGTGACCGCCGAAAGCATATACATGCCCACCGCCACCTGACGAAAGTATGTCCCCTCCCCGTGCTCCATAAATTGGTTGAGGAGGAGAATGAACAGCTGTGAGGAAGCCGTGAAGTAGAGACACGCATCGAAGAACAAGAGCCCCTCATTTGTAGTCCAAGTGCGAGAGGCGTCTCCTGCCTCAATGCGAACCATCAAGGTTCTAAGCTCAGCGTCATGGCAAAAGGCACGACAAATATCATTGTAGAGCCCTGTTGTTGGTGCCAGGATGTCGAAGATGTGGTTGACGTGGCGAGGTCCTCCCAAGATGGCTAAGGTAGGTGCCACCCCAGCCAGTACGATGCTGAGTGGCTCCTCCCATGGTGCGTCATCATCCAGCTCGGTCAAAGTGAGTGGGTATGGTTGGTGAAGAACCAGACCTACACCCACCAGCAGGCAGTGCTGCTCTCTGAAGAAGCCCATGGAAAACTTGCAAAAGTCCCAAGTGACGGTCCCTAGGCTTGCCAACCAAGGCATTCCTAGAACCATGTCAAAAACGTCGGGAAGGTCAGCGAAGACGTCCACATGGCGTGTATCAGGGCCCAAGGTGACAGGGAAGCCATGACACAGGCCATGATTAAGGACATAGGTGCCTGACGCCAAGGTCAAGCCATGCTCCAGAGAAATTGCAAGCGAAAGGTCAATGAATCTGAGAGAAATACTCGTATCAACAAGTATGTGCACCTGGTAATCGGAGAGAAGTGCACGGATATGCATATCACATCCCCCGTCATTCATGATCACCTCGGGAAGCTGTCCTCGTCCCCCATGGTCAGCAAGTCATCGAGGAACTCATTGTAAAGGAGTTGTTTGCAGAGATGTTCCCATACGAACTTCTTGTTGGAGCAGAGTATCAAGCTTGCAAAGCTCGGCTATCTACTCAGCCTTCAACCGCTCAATGATGTCGTTCAGAGCAAGTGCACCCATAGAGGAACCACCTCTTGTGATGCTCTCCGTGGCAGGTCCTTAATGCCAAAGCAAGGGGGTCGCTGGGGCCCTTAGTCCTCGTGGTTGATGAAGTGAAGTACATCGAGGAAGTAGTGCTCCTATAGATGAAATCCTTGTGGCCGTAGAAGATGGTGGAGAGCTGAGTCCCACCCATGACACCATGTGTTTGTGGCACCACATGCATCATAATTTGACGTTCTGAGAGATGCATCTGAGCTAGAGCCGCCTGCTCTAAGCCAAATGTCGGGGGTAGTCCATGGAAGTCTAGAAGACCAGATAATCTCCTAGTTGTTTGGATCCTTGGTACGGACGAAGGAAGCTGGCAAGAGTGATAGTGCAAGCAAAATAACATTGAACAACAATGGGATAGACACACGTTGCTTACTATTCATGCTGTTCTTGTAGATGACCACCTTGGCGCTTTCCAGAGTTGCTGTGTCGTCCTCAAGATGGAGCACATGGTTGTTGGAGATGTCATGGCGATCCAAATCTATCGGTGGTTGGGAATCCATAATGAACTCCATGGCATCAAAGAACTCCTCTTGACAGATGTTGGTGCAATAGTCAAAGGAGATATTGTCCTCAATGCATGGGTAGGCAGGAGGAACGAAGACAACAGCACCAAGATCAGGCGGTAGAAATCCCACTGAAGCAATGACGCCAGGAACATGTGGGGTGACCATATTCTCAATGTGTGGAAGAGTAGAAGGAGTTGCAGCGAAATCACCCAAGCCGGATGATGTGATTCCCACCTGAGCGACGTTGATCATGGTGTTGTCGACACAGATAGTACCGTTGTTCGCCAGCTTAGAAGAAAGTTGGATGGTTATGTTGTCGTCGAAGTCGGCGGCGGGAACGGTCTCCATGAGGATCATGGCATCCAGGTCGGTGGAGACGACCAAGGCTGTCTCCTCCGCAGCACCTGGATCAGCCGCGGCGACAAGATCGGCCGTGTGAACAGTATCATGACTCCTGTTCCTTGCGTGAACAGTAGCAGCGTCGCTGTTCGTGAGGTTGACGATGATGGCCGGTGCAGTTGTAGTGATCGAGTCGTTGTCTGGGGAGGTGTGCAGTGCCGAATGAGCGGCCAGGGGTGTAGAATTGCCCGTCGATGCAAGAACATCGGCTGACAATGCCGGGATGACGTTCCCAACGGCGGGGACCTCCAGATCTGATCTGTGAACAGTAACGCGAGTACTGTTCATCGCGTGAACAGTACCAACGCTGCTATTGCCGGAGACGAGGCTGTTGCTGCAGATGGCGATGGCAGCCTCCTCTGTTGCATATGCCTCGACGACGCCAATTGCTGGCTCCAGGACGCCTTGCTGCTCCAATGGAGAGGGAGAAGAAAATTTGGGTTGAATTTCTCCCTGACTTCTCGACCGAAATCCTCCATCCACTTGATTGCATCTGCAATCAATTCACTTTGTGAAGCGTCTGGATCCATGGTCGTTTCTGGCTCTGAATACCAAGTTGTTACGTGCAACAATGGAGGGGAGAGAGAGAGAGAGAGAGAGAGAGAGGCGCATGAGAGAGGGAGGGCGGCGGCCAATGGAGAGAGAGAGAGAGAGAGAGAGAGGAGATATTTAGGGTTTAACCCCTTAACTTCTACTTGCCCTTTATTGATAGACTGCCCCTCTTTATATAGAGGAGGTACAACTTGACCCCTAAGTATCTATTACAATATGGAAGACTCTAGACCAAACTTATCTAACATAATGGGCGAGGCACCCCCTTTGGGCCCGTGGTTACTGTAACCGCCTGGACTCCCTGGGCCGCCGGTGGGCCCATGGCCATGGCGCATAACAGAATGGCTGGGTTGAACATGCTGAAGTAGCCAGCAGCCACTCAAGAGGAATAGGTGGGATAGTATCCGAATGAAGTACTGATCTATATTTGTGATAGATATTGCACAACTGATCGACAACAATATGTCCAGCTCCAAGCATTAACCAAAGTTTGACTTGCAATCGATTTCAACATTATGATTGGATCTTGGGCGCTACGCGCCAACTATGAGACGTTGGGCACATCTGTCTTAAGATCCTAGTATTGGTTGTGAATTAAATGAGGAGATGGCCAGGAAGGAACGCATCACACAGTCACACTCGTCTGAAGCGTGCAGCGGAGAAGAGCGTCAAGGGATGATGGTCTGGAAGAGAAAGCCAGCAAGCTGGTGTTGTTGTCGGAAGGACTGATTGAGTTGGTTAGTTGAACATACTAGAGTTGCCAGCAGCTAATGGCGAAGAAGATGCAGGATAGTATCTAAATTACTACGTAATAAAATGTCATAGGTGACGGGCTAAGGCTCTTATAGGTGATGGCTGTCGCCCTTCATCTTTCATGAGTCATAGGTGACTGGCCTCTCATGTGTGCCCGTCACCTATTGCTAAGATGAAAAAAAAAAATCAAAGTATTTACGATAAAAGGCCGCGGTGGTGTAGTTCATCCAAGTTTCAGAGCAAAAACATCTGAGAAGTTGTACAAGTATGAGACAAAATATACAATGAACTGTGCTCTTTACAACACTTTGACATTCTAAACCTCACTACATCATATCTAAACCTGTCGCTCGAATATTGTTCTAAATTTAGTTGCATTAATTCTTCCTAAGACTAGACATGGACAGACTTATATGAATGTACATATTAGGATGGCACAGAAAGTATATCATCAATATTATGGCTTGATCATGACCTTTACTTGCCAACTACCGTTAGAACAATCTAACATATCAGAATCACGCCCCAACCCCTTATCTTGAACAGCTCCAATAGTATAGTCATCAGAACTGGCTGCCAACTGTACGGACCCAATTCTGTTATTTCGATATGATTCTGATAGTCATTCACATGAACATCCGACAATCACATATAGTGCAGGTTAGATAAACTTATCAAATTATTATAGCCACTTCCAGTATGAACATAGTTCATTGCACAAACATTTATATAGTCACACTACTCTAGCTTCTTGTACTTCAAGTTCCAGTACATTATGTTTCAAATAGTGCCTAGCGAGTTGCATGGCTTAAGTCCATGGAAGGAAATTCTATGCGTCGCGTATGCACAGTGCCCCCAGTGCATCACCATCCCGATCTGCGCCACCTGTCCCTCCCACAATCTCCAAGCAGCCCTCGCTCCCCTCTTCCCATCGGCTCCAAATCGTAGCAAGCCGACTGAACGAATTAAAATATCAGATCGAGCCGGCAGCCCGTGTCATCTCCGTCGCACCCCCTATGTCCCAATCGGCTCCACCCTCCAACCCCATGCCGGCGGTTGCCCTCATCCCCATCGCCAGCTCGCCGGGGTTGCCCGGTGACTGCAGGTTCCGCCCCCACCTCTGCGTTGCCTCCGACCCTCGCCGGCGGCGGCGCCCATCTCCACTAACGGCTTCGGATCGGACTTCATCGCTTTCCACGCGCCCCTGGTTCTGATGAAGATGGAAAACAGCTCCTTGGTGCAGCGGCAGCGGCCATCGATATACAGGCACAGCATGGCAAGAACTAGTGTGATTGATGTGAAGATAAAGAGAGATTTTAGAGGATATGTTGATGCATAAATTTTGTTTCATTCAGAATAAGTGTACAACGTCAATTATAATTCCTCGTTCACTTGTGTTACTGAATATTTGTTCAGAGTTGTTTCTTCTGGCTCAAAGATATCCTTGTTTACTTGTTTTACCGAGTAATATGTGCAGAGCTATCAAACTTAGAAAACGTGCAGTTGTGCAGGTGCAGCTGAATACATGTTTAACCAAATCGATTCAGAAAACACCAGCCATTTATACTGAAAGTGCAGTTGTGCAGCGACAGAACTTTGCTGCGTTTTCTGGACTCTATTTATATTGAAAGTAACAGGCGGTTCACAGCCGAAATGGCCAGGGATACATGGCCGTCATGGCCTCCTAATTTTACTGCATGGCACTGAACATGGCCAGCCAACCCAGGAGACTAGCTCCACTACCTTGACTCAACATAAAACAAACTTGACTCTGAAGAAAGCAAATTCCTAACACTAGCTAATAACTATCCGAGACTTAACAAACTATCACACGAGGCTTTATTCCAACAGGCTACTCCTTAAATGTTGAGTGCTTTGATGCTTCATCAAAATGTAACTTTCGAGCTACTGCTGCCTCTTGATCAACTCCAAGTAATAGACTTGTGTATCCTCCTAATGCCAAAGGAGCCATCATGGCTGAAGAATCGCAGTACATATTGGCAGCCACGTTCGGTATTGCCGTATTAGCAGCAATGCTTCATCAACAGATCCCTGTTCCAAAGTACGTTAAATTATTCGGATCAGGTGCAGTGAAATTAATTACTTTTAAGAGAAAGAAGAGGTCATGGCATATGTCTTACAATCAATTGCAGATCTTGTCCACCTTCTCTATTGTCAGATGCAATCATTGGATCTTTACCTATAGGTTATAAAAAAAGAAGCAATATTACTAGCTATACAAAATGAGACGGGATGAATAGCATTTTTTTAATAGGTGACTCACTACTATTGTTCTTAGCAGTCTTCTTTTTCTTTTTCTTCTCAAGAGAAATTTTTTCCTCTTTTGGTCTTTGGACCTTTTATCACCGGAGGAACCTTTATTGACACTTTACCCTTTAATAGATCACCAACATATTCAGTAGAAGTTTGAGGAACCTCTCGAGATGTGGTAGGTCTTTGGAGTAGTGAATTATCCGCATCCAAGTCCAACTTATCAATAGCTTTCTCCAGCTCATCAAGAAGCTCTTTCGAAACTGAGCACTTAAATGCCACAGATGTGGCCTTTCGAGAGATACGCGCAGCATGTGCTTTCAGAGTATCCCCATGCTTTCCATTTTTTGACAAATAAATCCTCTTTTTGCATACTTTGTCCATCTGTGTAGTATGTACTGAGGTGGCAGACCAAAAACTTCATTGATAATAAGGATTCTGAGAGCATGCTTGCATAATATACCTAAAGATATATGAACAAACATTTAGAACTTCAAAATAATAAATTGTGAGCTGATGTAACTAAAATATGAGCCTACATACCAATAAATTCAAACTTTCTGCATGAGCAAGTTACGGAATTATCCTCGGAGTTAAAGACAACTATTGCTTCCTCTTGAAATTTCATAGGCATAAACCTGTACGTCATGATTGTCCCCTCAGTTTGTAACAGTTTGAATGATATAGAGAATTGATATTTAAATTCCTCCTCAAAATCTGAATAAAGTTTCCTTGTATATGATTCAGCAGCAGTGTTCAGCATAGGAAAATCTTTGATATAAGTAATTGGGGTAGATCTCCGTGACTTATAGTCTGTGTCCAATTCGTTTTCACGAAGACTAGTGGCACACTTGTCACATTCTTCTATGAGTTCAGAAAGACAGAGTTTTCTACAAAACCTTTTCTTGAAAACATTATTCATACCTTCACTTCTCTGAGTTGAGGTCATATCGGCGGTGAAAGAGTCACGGCATACAGCAGCCCAATGCTCCCGCAAATCATATATGTGTTTCAACCATGAGTTCTTCTCAAATTTATAACGAGCCAACATTTCAAACCATAGCTTGTTAAAGTATGCCACTGACCTTTCCTCATAGACACATTTCTTGAATTCAGGAAGAAACTGGGAATGGTCTGCAATCACATGACTGAGATGTTTGGTAGCATTTTGAAAAATATGCCACAAACAAAGACGATGCCTCGTGTTTGGGAATACAGTGCTCACTGCTGCTGCCATGGCAGCACATTGATCTGTGAAAATTGTGCTGGGATGTTTTCCCGACATTGCTGCTAAAAATGATTGAAAAAAGCCAAACAAACGAGTCGGTAGTTTAATTAGATAACAGTGCAGCCCCAAAAATAATTGTTTGCTTATGATGGTTCGTTCCAAGGAGTGGAGCAAAAGGCATTTCAAACTTGTTAGTCTGAAAAGTTGTGTCGAATGACAAGGCATAACCAAAGCATGCATAATCCATGATAGCTTGACCATCTGCCCAGAAGAACTTAGCTATTCGACCAGTAGGCTTATCAATATCTATGGCATAAAAGAAAGTAGGATCCTCCAACTGTTTATTCTTCAAGTAATTTAGAAGAGTCTGCGCATCATTGGCTTCCAAATATTTCTCGCGCTCATGACCAATTTGGTTACTGTAATCCACACGTCTGAAGGGTACATTATCAGATCCTCCATACCACTGCTTGAAAAAGTCCCACACTTGGGCCGGCTTTATTCCAGCTTCTCGTATTTGACCAATTAGATGCTTATCTGCTTTATCAATGTGTCTTTGGGACCTGAGCAAGGGTCTCTTATTTGGACTAGCAAGATAATGATTGTGTGCGAGGACGACCTTTTGCACTGTCCAAACTCCCTGTCGACAAACACTGAACTGAATACGAGCCTTGCAAGACGTCCTAGTAGCAGCATTTTCTTTCGATGTCTCATGTGATGAGTGAGCAATTTTTACTCCTTGGCTACTGCAAACAATATGCTCTGATATATAGTTTTATCTGCTCTTCTCCTTGTGTTGCTTTTCCTGATACTAAACCCAATCTCCCCGGCATAGGTGTTGTACATCTCATACGCGTCATCCTCTGATTTGAAGACCATTCCAACTTGAGGTACTTGAATTGTCTCACCATGTGCATCATCCACCTACAGCCAATACACTTTAAACAAGCTACAACTACGATATGCATAAATATGTTAATCTATTTTTTTACTGTATGTACCTCATTTGGCGAATACTGAGATGCCACGGCTTCAGGTGTTTCTTGATCAGAAAACATCATGCTTTCATTGGGAGCAGCCGACATGTTGATGACTGTTGATGGCGATAGGATATGGGCAGCGGCCTCCTTCTCGGCGGCAACATTGGACATCAGGAGCGGCGCCTGGTGCATGATCTCAGCGACGCTGGACATGATCTCGACGGAGTTCGACGTATCGATGACGGCTGGGGCATGATCTCGACAAACTTCGACGTTGCCTGTTCTCGGCACCGATTGCAGGTCGATCTCCGGGCGAACAGAATACTCCATGGTTGCCTAGGGTCGGCGGCGTGCGAGAACAAGCGACGTCTCCAAGATCCGAGCGACGTTATACCAGATGGAGCCGATAGCATAGGAAGCTGGTTTCTGTATTTACTGAAGATTTGAATGATATTTGTATGTGTATGTGAATGTGTTTGGTCCAGTGATTTGATAATCCAATGTGTTTTTTTTTGTTTTCCTGAGTATGATTTCTCTGTGTGCAAACCGTCAAAATGATTTCCTTGTGTGCTATCCGTTAGGCAAATTAGAATTTCCCTGTCATCATATCCCTGTGTGCTATTGCCTAACGGGTTGCACACAGGGATAGTTTCCCTGTCGGTTTTTAGCATTTCCCTGTGTGTTTTTGGCACACAGGGATATGCGAGTTTCTGGTAGTGTCCATAGAAAACCAACTTCCGTTATTTTAATTGGTCACAAAAAAAAAATCCGTTATTTAATGAGATAAGGTTATTAGTTTAATGGTTCCCTTTCAGAGACCCAAACCGGTGTTGGGTTGTGAGATCTGTACCCAGCCTTTGAGCTACAAATGGTAAGATTGAACCTAAGGTAGCATTGTGCCCCAAATCGCTTGTGGTAAAATTCTACAGGGAACGGCTCTGCAACCCGTACACTGCATTAGAAACACTAAAAGGTGACAGGACAAGACCCCCATTGGTGACCGTCATTTTTCCTGTCACCATTGACCGAACATTGGCGATGGGAACATATGTACCATGATTCGCAATCTAAGTCCGTGGTACGTCAATTCTATGGATATAATCTGTCGTAAACTCAATTACATCGTTGTGCGTCCTATTATATAGAGAAACAACTTCGACCATTTAGTGAATAATATGTAGCCATCAACACGAAAGCCATATCTTTTTGATATAAGAAATCCAATCCGCAACTTGAAATGACCATGCTTTTATTAGTAGAAATCTGCTGATTTATAACGTTTTCATTGAGCTTCTTCGCATTCTGTCACTATTTTGGCCTTTTTTTGCCCTTTTTGGTCATGATGTTTTCATGTTTCGTCACTAAACTTGCAAAAACAGATCCGTTAGTGACGAAAAAGCATCACTCTGACATTTTGGTCCCACGGATCAACATCACTAAGCGTCGCTACCGTCCATCTCGGGATTTTCGCCCACCCGCATCCAAGTTAGCACATTGTGGACCCACACGTTAGGAAAATTCGTCACTGATCTGGGGACTTATGCCCTCAGGAATCCTAGTCAGCACATGATGGATCCACACGTCAGTCAAAATTCGTCATAAAAAAGATTTCTCCCACACGCATCCCAATCAGCATATCGTGGACTCACACATCACGCATTATTTATCATTAAAATAGGAAAATATGCCTACACGATTCCTAATCAGCACATGACGAATCCACACAGATCCCAGTCAGCATATTGTGGACCCACACGTAAGGAAATATTCGTCATTAAATTAAGGAATTATGTCCACGTGTATCCTAATCAGCACATGGCGGACCCACACGCATTCTATTCAGCACATTATGGACCCACACCTCAAGCATTGTTTGTCACTAAAATGGGGAATTATGCCTACTTATATCATAATCAGCACGTGACGGACCCATACGTATCATAGTCAGCACATTATGGACCCATACGTAAGGAAGTTTTCATAATTAACGGGGAATTATGCACACACGAATGCAAGCCAGCACATCATGGACCCACATGTCATGCTATATTCCACATAATCATCCTCCGGTCCAATTCAAATCCGTCTCACTGGCACTTTTCTCGACCTGCACCATACCGAGTTCGGCCTGTCTACAATATCCTAAATATTTGGAGGGAAATATTTGTGCGGCCCGGCGTTCTGTAGCGATGATTGGACCCGTCATTTGTCTGGTGTGGTATCGAATCAGCCTGGTTTTTTTTTTCATGTCTGTAGTTCAGTGCTCGTTTGCGCCGCCTCTCATCCGCGCCACCTAGCTGTCTCTTGTCATCCTATGCTGATGCAGAGCACCGGACGGCCGGCCTCACCACCTTGTCTCTCCTCTGGCCACCGTAATTCACGACCGCCATCCTGTGCAGATTCAAGCTCGTAACCCTAGCTCCAGCATTTCGCTGCCACATTTCCGCAAATTCGAGGTCTGCTGCCGGTGATCTACGCTAGGTGCTTCCCCCATCGCCCTCTTCATCTTCTGTAATGGTGAGACCCCAAGTTTTTTTCCTTTTTCAGGCAATACTTCATAGAAATTCTGAGACAAATGCTTTTGAAATGCCATACTTGTCGTCGCCGTATGCAATTTCATCGGATTTGTTATTGATTATTATCAAATTTCTTATGTGATTAGTGTTTTCTCACGCTCCGCATCTGCTTCCATTCAATTCAATGACAGATGATTAGTAACAAGCAACCACGCTCAATGCGAGGACGGGGTGCTGCTGCTCTAGTTGGGAACAATCAGCGATCAGGGATGATGCCTGTGGTCACTCATGCCTAGACATCTGGTGCTTAGATGAGTCAAAGAGGCGGATCGAGTTTATAGCATACTACGGTTAAGACAGTAGGTACCTCGGCCAATCTTTGTCCTGGTTATGTGCATGCACGAGGTGGGAACCGTTCTATAAACAAGAGGCTTTGAACGACGATGTCTTCGGAGGGTTATAACATGAAGCGACGTCGCTTGACTGAGCGTCTGCGTCTCGACGATGATGATTTGGAGGACACCGAGAAAGAAGAACAGCCCCAGCTGAACATGAGCCATTGAAGGATCTGATGGGCTATACCAGTAAGAAGTTCAGAAGGTTACGCGATGTACCAGAAACTGATTGGTTCCGAGGAGACACTGGTTTTTTTATTATTACTCTGAAGAGTTACTTGGATGTGAGCTGAAATAGCATGGTTACGCGGTTCCATTGGTGTGATTGAGGGTCATCCAGCGCAGAGTGAAGAAGGATGCCATCATCATGTGAAAAACAAATCTTTTGGAGATGCCAAAATCAAGATATTTTAATTGCACCGTTGATCCATATCTTCAGATAGGATCAGATGTGAGGAGAATAGGTCCGATTTTAAAAACCTTAATTAATAAATCCGCCCATTAGTCAAACAACTTTGTCCATAATTTTGCTTGACAATAGTGAAATAAGTTATTGCAACAAACTAGTCCAATACTATGACGGCAACTTCTTCCTTAGCATCCAGATATCGGACTCTTACTGCTGGCTCTCTCCCTACTAGGATCGTTTTATTGTTTAAAAGGGTAGGTGACCTGATCCGGCTCTCTCCCTCCCATAGAGTCAGCATGGCACCTTTGAGAGCTCGTAAGGGGTGAGACCACATTATGTTGAGGATCAAGGTTGCATTGAAACGAAGATACTTTTATGTAAAATGAGTTATAGTTTCAGTTGACAAAACAATAATATGATAATAGTATGTTTTAATTGGTCCAATATGAAAGAGCTTATATAAGATGTCTTATCATCTAGGAAAGTTTCCAAAAACGCAGACAGAAGTGAAATCAGACCAGTCAGGGTTCCTTTCTGCCAAAAAAAAAAAAGAAAAGAAAAAAAGAACACATAGATAGAAGCCATCGATGACAAGTAGTCATCAAAGCTAAGTTATCCTCATGGTTCTAGTTTGAACTTCTCGTAAAAATTGTTGATAATTTGACACTGGTGATTAGAATATTTCAAACAATTTCTGGTGTGTGAAACATATCTGCTATCACATTGATAGCCGAATCAACAACAATGATGGCCAACAAGGCTAGGATAATGTAGTAATTGTAACATCCCAGGCTCCCACCAGGCTGGGCTCGCTCACACGTCATGCGGACCCCACTCTATATCACCAACTTTTTACGCTTTCGGCCTCGCTTCACGTAAAAGGGTTAACCCAACGTGATGGGTGATGGACAACCTAGGTTTATATGTTGGCCTTTCTCCTACTAGACTAGCAAGGTGAGACTAAATTCCCACCTCCTCATGCACACTAGTGCACACGGGCCACCTTGGGCCTAATCTCAATGGGCCGGATGTCACACCCCCTCCCCCTCAAAGGAACCGACGTCCTCGTCGGAACACCGGTGCAACACACCCTAGCGGGCAAAGGACCAGGAATGCTCCCCTCTTGACACACGTCTGTGTCCAGTGTCAGCCTATATGCCATGCCGTGTCCCACTCACGGGGCTCACAAGCGCCATGCGCCATATGTCTGCACCCCTGGCCCACACGCCCGTGCAACCGCGAGGGTCGGCTCTTATACCATTTGTAACATCCCAGGCTCCCACCAAGCTGGGCCCGCTCACACGCTATGCGGACCCCACTCTATCCCACAATTTTTTTACGCTTTCGGCCTCGTTTCGCGTAAAAAATTTAACCTAAGGTGGTGGGTGGTGGACAATTTAGGCTTATATGTTGGCCTTTCTACAGCTAGACTAGCAAGGTGGGACTAAATTCCCACCTCCTCATGCACACCAGTGCACATGGGTCACCATGGGCCTAATCTCAATGGGCTGGATGTCACAAATAGAATCTGCAAATTCAAATCTAACTACTAGCAATCATCACTACAAGAGAGTTGGCCCGTAGAGACAATTTTTTTATATAGTAGAGGCATTTTTTTTATTGCCTCTAGACACTCATAGAGACATTTACTAAAATGCCACATAAATGCCTTCTCATGCACTGTCTCTACAATTGTAGAGACATTTTTCTAATTGCCTCTTTAGAATTAGAGACATTCAAATAAAGGCATTATATACTGCCTCAATAAACATAGAGGCACCTTTTTGTTGCAACGTAAAATATAAGAAAAACCAAAAGTCTTGTAGAACCAATCCTCAACTCAAGACCTCTTGTCACTTGCTCTACTTTACTCTATGAACCAACTCAACCTTACATCACATCTTTCATATGTTTAGAGTATTATTATTATAACTAGTCCGTAAGAAGCCTCAAACCTCTAAAATAATGTCTCTTTGGAACAAATAATGCCTCAAACAATGTCCCTACACCTTTTAGAGACATATTTTAAAATGTCATAAAGAATAGGTCTCTTTCTATTCGTTATCGACATTTTGGAAAATGCCTCTAAAGTGCCTCTAGTATCATTTCTATGTAGTCTCCAGTGGAATATGTCTCTATGTTTGAGGCACTTCCTAAAGTGCCACAATAAGTTGCCTCTACAATACAATATGGCAATTTATAGATATAATTAAAAAAATGTCTATAGTAAAATGCCTCTACAAGAGGTTTTTGTTGTAGTCCATGTTGACAAGTTCCATTTTTAATTTCCTATTAAAAATTTCCCATTTTCCTATATTCTTGATCTAGTATAGTTTGGACTTTTATTGTAAAAAATTCTAAATTTAATCCTAAGAATCTACAAAATTTAGCGGGAGTGATTTCATTAATCGGTTGTTAAAATTTTGGATGTGATAATGAACAAATGGAAAACATTGGTATTATAATTGATTTTGAAGACCACTTTTTCCTTGAAATAGTGTGATCCTCAATATTGTATTCATACAATAAAATTGAAGTTTATATCATATCTATCCTACTCATATTTCTTATTTGAGAACTTTATACATTGAATAGTACATATGTGTATTTTCACACCAATTACGGTTGTACTAGTTGCATAATTGTAATTTATGATACATTAGCAATGTGTTGTAAAGAATGCAAGAAGCATCCAATACACTAGAAGTTTAGTAATGGTGTGAAAAAGGGAGGATTTTGATTGATGATGGCACAAGAAATATGTGGATATACTTGAAAATCTGATAGACATGATCTAGTCCCGTATGATTGGATTAAAACATAGCAAATGAGCCTGATGCTTTACGCACATCCTTTGAAATTAATTTGTAATTTGAGTTGTGTATGAATTCAAGAAGAAAACATAATCTATGATGAAGAACTGAATTCTATTTATCATGAGAAGCATGACCAGCCGTTAGCTTTATCTGCACCAAAATATTGGCTTGCATGCCACTACACTTAGCAATTACTAACCTTGTATGGTTTTTATATCTATCTTCCACCTTGCGCCTGCACTATGGCATGTCACCATTGCGCTATCCCATACTGATGGCCTGCATGTCATGTCGAATGTTCTACTCTAATATAAGATATACTCCACTGAATATGAGTACGGGAAATTAGTAGTATGGATTTGCTAAGTCTATTGTGTGAAACACTTAACTCGGTGATAAGAAAAATTGAATTGGCTAATGAAGTATGGCAATCAACCATTCTAGAAGAAAATTCCTTGTATATTTTAACATTATAAAACTTACAAAAAATTTTTACCATGAAGTGGTTTTTGAAATTTGTGGTCTATGTAATTAAATCTAATTTTGTTGCAATAAATAAAATAAGCTAGACATTATCATTCTTCTTTAGACATGATAGAATTGCTCCATTCAAAATTTGGAATATGTCTAGCTCACTGCATATATGAATACAAGTGCGTGAATATTCAGCAAATATTTTCATCATCTTTGCATACATGAATGGGCAATCACTTGGAGTTTGGTAATATAATTAGGAATTATCTCAATTGAATGGCTATAATAGGTGATATCACTTGAAATTGTATGATATTATGTTTTTTTTATGTGGTTGTATGCTATAATGTTGGTATTAAGGGGAGAAAGAACCCAAAATTAAATACCTTACATTATCATTCCTTGAATGCTTGAAGCAGGAAAGGAATCATGCACTGAATATGCACATGAAGCGTAATGCCAGAAGTGAGGATTAACTAGAAGCTAAGTTTACTAGTAGTAAGCCGAATACTGTGTGTGGTATATCACAAGGACGGTTGCGCTTATATCACCGGTCGTCTTGTTTGTATCTAAAATCTATTGGAACACCTTTGGATTCTATATATCAATGGATACTTATCACTGCAATTATTATAAAACTCTAACTCTTGAAGAGAATACTTCATGAAGAAATATTAAGAACCTCATGAAGAGTGATGATCATGAGATGAGAACCTAACACCATAGTGCACACAAATGTGTTGAGAATGCAGAACAAAAGAAGAATATGAGAATATGTGAGAAGAATAGTTGTTAACAACATTTCCTGAAGAATTGCAATTGTTTCTCTTATGAGAGAATCCAGACCGGAAACAAAGTCCATGGCAATGAATGATATGCTTATACTACAAATGAAGTTATGTTGCATCATTGTCAAAATATGAAGAATGAATTAATATGCAGTTAGCCACAGAATTCTGCAAATCCAAATGACAAGATCCTCGAAGGACTTAATAATTCCTGAATAGAATTATCGCAACATAGAAATTATAAGACTCTGAGGTATAATGTCTTCTTGAAGAATGATATGAGTGTCACAGAGCCTCTCGCAAGAGGGAATGTATTTGACAAAAGAGAATCATTTCTTGAAGAATATCTTTGAAGGAATGAGCATGAAATGACTTACCAATCGAATCTTGAATAAACACCATCTATTCCAAAAGAGAGTATAGACCTGACTATATGAATAAGGAATCATAATACCTTACAGGTATATGTACTCAAAAAGTATAAGCTTGCATAAGAATGATGATTTCCTACGTTACCACAGAATGTAATTGAATATTAGTGGGATTATCTCCTAATAGAGAATCAAGTTTGATTAAAGAATTATTCTGATCCTAAGGGTGAACATTACATGATTGCAATGATGAATGTCTTGCCTTGAAGCATGATATACTATAATCTGAAGATATAGACCATTCGCAAATTATGCTCTAATAATCCTCTGCCAGGATAATACTTTGTTTGTATTGCATGACTTAGCAAATAAGTGATTACTTGACCGAATCAAGTATTAATGAACGAAGCATGTCGCTCCACTACTCTCACCATAGCATATAGAAGAACTATGAGGAAGGTATAGAAGGACTTACATTGTGGTATTGATTTATCATTGCTAATGCATATTTAAGCAAAATGTGAATACGACATATTAAATATAGAATTTTAAAAGATGTCATCATGAGGGAGAGAACATATATTGATTATCTGAGATTTTCATTGAAACGCATTACTTAATTATTTATGATCAAAAAGATCATTATCTTGAAGATAATAACCAAGAAAATTTAATGTTGTTCTTATTTTCCCTTTGTGCTTTGTGAGTTTTTACTTGAAGATTTCTCACATAAGGTTTTTAATGAGGTAATATGTGCAAATACAACTTGCATAGCTATTGCACTCTTTTTTCTATATGAGTTGTCACTTTAAGGACGCTCTTGCATGGTTTTGAGGAAGCAATATTATGCAATATAAGTAACGATGCCATGTACTAGTACTCTTTTCTCTATTTTTTTTCCACTGGGTTTTTATGAAGGAGTTTTTAATGTGATATGGGTGTCGTGATAAAATGCTCAAAGGGGAGTGTTATGCTACAAGAATTGGAGGAGGAAAGAAAGTTCAAGGAGAACCTATCCTTGTCTTACTCCATGTGGGCAATTTACCAAATAGACGGATTCCTACTATGAATACGAGAGCCTCCGGATAGAAATAGTGAAGTACCCTAATGATGTAAATTACCATTTTATCCTTAATAATAAAGAGAAGCTCTACTCTACATCTGTGTCTTTGTCTCTTGTCTACTTGTGCATGATTGGGACGTGGAGGGAGAGTTTCTGTGCACCGGTAACGTTGCACAATCAACATCCTATTGAACCAAGGGAGGAAACTCTCCTATTTAAGTTGATGTACATCATTGCACTAGCTAGGTGAAATTAAACCACTAGCCACATGTAGCTTTGGAATTTCATATGAGTGGGCATTTGTTGGGCCGAATTCCAACGGAATGCCGCACGCAAAAGAATTCAACATCGCATAACAAAAGAATGAATAATTATATATTTTTATTTATATAGTCACGTGGGAATGCATCTTCACCTAAGTTTTCACTGATTAGGCACACAACAATTGCTTGTCACGAACAGCATCGGACTACAAAAGGCAGAGATCAGAGGACAATTATATTGATGATGAAACATGCGATTAACTGCAACAAAGTACGTACAGCTCAAATCTTATTCGATACTTACGTTGAGCACATATCTGCTGGTGTGCACGAAAGGGTCTAGTTAGTACACAATACCGCACATATATACGAACAAACGCGCACATGCATCGAGGCGAGGCGTGACAGTACTGTAGGCGTACGTCGTGGAGTTGAGCTAGCTAGGAGGTAGCCTGCTGGAGCACAACGTAGTTCCTTCTCGTGACCCTGACGGCGAGCCCGTTCTTCATGTAAAGTATGATGGCCAGCTTGGGCTGGACGACGTGCTCCGGCACGACCTCAACGGCAAAGTTCCAGAGCACGGCCGCCGCGGCAGTCTTCATCTGCACGAAGGCCAGATCCTTGCCGAGGCACGTCCGCGGGCCCGTGTTGAAGGCGAAGAACTTGTACGACGGTTCGTAACGCAGCTTCCCGTCCTGGGTGATCCACCTCTCCGGCACGAACTCCGTGCAGTCCTTGCCCCACACGCCTTCCATCCGGCCCATGGAGTAGTTGAACACCAGCACGGTTTCGCCCGCCTTCACCTTGTGGCCGCTCGGCAGAACGTCATCGGCGACGGCCGACTTGTGCTCGAACGGGATGGCCGGGTACAGCCTCAGGCACTCGCACAGCGCGGCATGCAGGTACACCAGGCTGCCGAGCTCGCTCGCGTCGAAGCTCACAAAGCCGCCAACCGTGTCCTTGTTATTATCATCTCGGCGGGAAGCGATGAGGAGGGACAGCTCGTGCAGGAGCCTCTGCTCAACGCGCGGGTTTTTCGACAGGAGGTAGAAGAACCACGAGAGCGTGACGCCCGTCCCGTCACGGCCCGCGATTAAGAGGGTGACGGTCATGTCACGTAAGAAGTCGTCGCTAAAGTTGTCGTCGTGACAGAGGAAGGATGACAGCAAGTCATCCGCGGAGTCGCCGTTCAGCTTGTCGGCGCGGCAGCGGCGTTGGGCGATGGCCTCGGCGACGAAGCCGTCGATCGTCTTGCGAGCCGCGGCCATCTTCCTCTCCGATCCAACTCCCAGCCTTCTTATCAGCTTCCACCACGGCGCCGGGACGACATGCCGGAGGAAGAACGTCTCCGACGCGTCGCCGACGGCACGCGAAAAGGGAACCTCAGGCAAATCGGGCGCCAGGCACCCTGGGTCCACGCCGAGGACGATGCCGCAGGATACGTCAGACGATAACCTCAGGAACACGTCCTGCAGGTCGCACGACCTTCCCGCGTCGGCCGCATCGGCAAGGAGAGGCAAGAGGCGAAGGCGCGGAACCGGGAACCGGAGAAGAGCGTCTGGATCATGGTCCGCTGGTAGCGCCACGAGTCGCCATCGGCCGTGAGAATGCCGCGGCCAAGGAGGTCCAAGATCTTGGCAAAGTGGTCGCCTTTGGGGTAGTTGGCGAAGTTGGACGTGAAGATGTGGCGCACGTTGGAGGGGTCGCAGGTGCACAAGTACCTGACGCCGGTGACGCCCCCGCGGAGCTCGAAGTTGTGGCCTTGGGCGGCCAAGCCGCCGGTGACCCAGTCGTGGAGACGATGGATGTTTGCGATCACGGGGACGAGATGGCCCAAGACTGGCCACTCTCTCGGCACAACAGCGTTGGTTTCGAGGCGATAGTAGCATGAGATCAAGCGGTAGCAGCAGACAAGAGAAACTAGTGCTGCTAGGAGCAAGGAGGACGCAGTCGTTGGGGCATCCATGTCTTGGCACCACTGGATGAACAAGAGCTAGCTAGCTGCGGTACTCCGGTGATCCGGCTCCACCTGCTATTTATCGAATGCTGGGAGATGGTGGTGATACGTGGGTCCATCCGCTTCCTCTCTTTTTCTGCATTTGTTTTTTAGGGAAGTCTGCATTTTCTAGAGACGGGATGATCTGCCCGGGCCCCAAGGTCCACAGCGCAGTGGTCATCAGAAACGTACGTAATGCACTCATCTTTTATATTTTAAATGCGGTGCACTATGTAAGAAAGGAAGAAATAAGACACTGCAACTCGATGTGTATTTAAAACGCGTCTCCGATGTTAGATATATTGATGACGCGGCTACACTAAACACGTCTGCAATGTGTTTTTTCACTATATCCGCGTCTGGTATGTAAACAAGTAGCAGACGCGTTTTGTTTGCCCCACGTCTGTCATACGAGGCCCTGTCATGACAGACTCAGGTATACAACCCGCGTCTCCTAAAAACTACACCCGGACCCTAAGTTTTGTTTCGTTTCAGCTTATTCCCGGATCGCCTCGTGTCCGCTGGTCCCAATCCCCACCACCCCTTCTCCAGCTTATCCATTCGCTCCTCTCTCCTCTCCACTCCCAATCCCCCGTCCTCTCTCTCTCTCTAGATCCGGTTGCATCGGCAAGGCTGGCCGAGGCTGCCGGCAGCGGTGTTCGCAGCGCAGGCATGCCGGCCATCGAGCGGCCGGCGGCCGGCAGCTACTCCACTCCCCCCTCTTTGAACCCTAGCCGCCGCCCTCCATCGTCCCCACGCCGCCCCTCGCTCCGCCGCACATACGCGGCTAGGGAAGTCATGCGGCGTCCCCAGGAACCCGCCCCTCAGCCGGATTTACGCCACCCCCGCAACTTCGCCACCTGCTGCCGCCCTCCATCTTCCCCACACTTCCCTCCCTGCCGGCGTGCATCGGCGCCAGAGAAGTCGTGCTGCGCCCCGAGGAACCCGCGTCTCGTCTGGATCTACGCCGTCCCCGCCTCATCCGCCATCTCCGCCGCCCCGAGCTCGGCGTCCGCCGTCCTCATAGAGGTCATCTTCCACGAGGCCCTCCGTCCACCCCCAAGGGCCCAAGGGCCCAGGCTGCTCGACGTTGATGCCGTCTGCCCCGGCCTGCTCGCCGTCAGCACTACCAGCACCACCACCACCACGGCGCGTGCTGGCGGCGCGAATCCATCTCGTGGAAAACCTGCACGGCGCCCGTCTGTCGTCGCCATTGAGGTCTGATCCTGGGCTAGATTCGCCATCTAAACAAACGCACAGTAGCAGTCAGTTTGTGAATATTGCTGTCGAGTTTCAGTATCAGTCTGTGCTGTCAGTTTGTGAGCGCGGCATCCTCTCCCTATGGATCTGGATCTGGTGTGGGCGACCTGAACTTGGAGCTCGAGGGCGGCTGCTTGGACCTGAAACTCGGGGGGCGGCGACCTGGACCTGCACGGCTGTGCCACCTGCTCAACTCTTCTCCGGCTGTCTCCTCTGCTCGTGCGTTTGCGGTGCATTGCTGGTTGCTGCCTTGCTCTTCTACTCTTCTATATGTGCGTGCTTAGTATGACAGAACCCCTCTGGAACTGGGGCATGCTGCTGTTGTTCCGTTGGCGTGATTTCGTGAAGGGCCGGCACCCATCGACGAGTAGCGGGGACTGGTGATGATGTTCCAGTGCGTCTTGCAAGCTGCAAGATCCATTCAGTAAAAAAAGAAAAGAAACACCTAGGATTCATAACATTCCTAGATCTAAAGTCCCTACAAATCTCACGGTAAAACAGGAAATAGAAATCCAAAATCACCTTCTTGCAAAGGCACACCCAGAGACGTTGGATGATGCAAAGTGAATGGTTGGATTTTCATTTGCATGTCCTCACTGATTCCTTACATGTGCTCCGATTTGATTCCCAGGAAGGCACGTGTGGATTTTGAACCCTTAAAAAACTTTGAAAGAAAATACACTACAAGGATTTACATTATGTAAATCTTGGCTTCGGGTAAAGTATTTGTAGCTTCCTTCAGTCTTCTTACATTTCACATCTAGATTGCACCATAATATGTTAGTATGTATTGAGTTGCATGCACCAACCGATTCACTCAAAAGTCGAAGCTGGTAGAAAAAGGTAGGCAATTCACTTATACTCTAACACTCCCCCTCACATGCAGGCTCCCTCAGGCCACAAACGTGAAATATTAGAGCGGGTAGCAATTTAATTAATAAATCGCGTCTGCCAAGATTCGAACTCAATTTATTTATACTCCAACACTATGGAGTATGATTGCTCAAAATATGACTCTGTGGCTCGAGCGCTACCTCATGCTCCGTTTAGTTGCAGGCATGGGCGTTCACTTGAACAATCAAAAATTTTGGCGCAAAAACAACAACTCAAAGTAAAGATAAATTGTTGATATTTGATAAAAAAAATTATTTTTGCACAATCATATGTCCACTAGAATCGAAATTCGAACACAAGATAATGAAACATAAGTATCAACTGAAATCAGGACAATATTTAACTTCACAAGCAGCAGAATAAATAAATCAAACAAAGGTCAGAAGTGCATATGAGGCATGTAGGTCCGTTTTTACATTGTAAGTGTGCATTTAAAGATGACACTGAGTTTAAGCACACAAGAAGCTTAATGTAAGAAACTATTATATGCAAAATAATATATATACATCATTACTACATTTTAACAGATATCATCTACACATATTACATTATCCTAGCCTTGTTGCCCGTCATTGTTGTTGAGCGGTCATCAATATGTCATAGCTGATATGTTTCGTCACACCCCAGAAAATGTTTGGAATATTGTAATCACCAGTGTCAAACTATCAACAATTTTCACGAGAAGTTCAAACTAGAACCATGGGGATAACTTAACATTGATGACTACATATCGTCGATGGCTTCTACCAATGTTTTTATTATTATTATTATTTTTTTTGATAGAAACATCATGGGAAGCCCTGACTGGGGTGATTTCACTTCTTGCTACCATTTTGAAAACTGTCATAGAAGGTAAGACGTCTTATATAAGCTCTTTCATATTAGATCAATTAGAACAGACTGCTATCGTATTATTGTATTGTCAACTGAAACTATATATATTCCTACTCCCGGGTGTAGTTACTCCCACATTTGTATCTCATAATATAAAAGGTATCTGTGCATACTTGAGGTTTCTAAAAAAGGTATGTACACATACTTGATTTTTAAAAGTGGAATGTGGACATACTCTTTTTTTTTATATGAGGATATATCAAGTATATGGACATACTCCTTTTTCAATACAAGAAACGTGATATATAACAAGGTGAAAAAAAATATGAGTTCCACTAAAAAATTTTCATGGTTATCACTTTGAAAAATCTTATTTTGGGTATATGTATATACTAAAAATAATAAATGGGTATGTACACATACCCAATGTGGTTTTTTAGAAGTGGGAGTAACTACACCCGGGAGTAAAATGGATTTTCCCTATATATATATATATATATATATATATATATATATATATATATATATATATATATAGGGTGAGTATATTCTATAGCCGGCTATAGAATAGCTTATTCTATAGCCACTTCTGTTTTGAATGAAATTTACAATAATTTGAACGAAATTTACGACATAATGTTCAAGGACACGTGTCAAATGCAAAATTACGACAAAAGTCCAGTAAAACACATCACAAAATTTTCGTAAATCACTATATTCAAATGTCGTAAATTACGATAAAACAGTTTTACGATAATTATATATATATATATATATCATTTTGCATAAAAGTAACTTCGTTTCAATTCAACTTTGATCCTGAACATAATGTGGTCTCACCCCTTACCAGCTCTGAAAGGCGCCATGCTGACTCGATATTAGTAGTTGACATGAAAGCTGCATGCCGTCAGATCAGGTCACCTACCCTTTTAATGCATAAAACTATCCCACGAGGGAGAGTGCTGACAGTAAGAGCCCGATAGGTGGATGCCAAGGAAGAAGTTGCCCTCATAGTAATGGACATATAGTTTCTTGCAATAAATTATTTCACTATTGTGAAGGAAAATTATGGACAAAATTGTTTGACTAAGGGCCCATTGATTAACGAGTGATTAAAATTGGACTTTTTCTCCTCACATCTAATCCTATCTGAAGATATGGATCAACGATAAAATGAAAATATCTTGATACATAAGTTGACGGGCAGTGTTCAGGATGTGGTTGGGTGGTTCGTGTTCATCTCCCGTAATCATGCTATTCAACCTCACATCCTAGTTATTGGTTATTAGTTGACAGGTGACAGAGAAAGAAAAAGGTCATAAATACTCATGTAGGGTGACAAGGATTATACAGCGCATAAATCAAGTTCGAACCAAATATGATGACAATGGTAATGTCGGGAAATAAATAAAATGAATATCTGACCCATGCATATGCTTGTGTATACTACAATATAATGACATAGCAATCATTCTGTACAAAACAAGTTCCTGTGGTAATAGTGAGCATGAGTATATGCACGGGTCTAAGAAAATAACATCGCAATTGCCGGCATTATGATGAAGCCGCCTTCTGGTAACTGTCCTGTTCAGAACTTCAATCGTTGAATCGAACTTCCTGCGCGGGCATAAGTTTGAGCAACAGTGCTAACTTTTGGCTGATTGTGACATAACTTGTAAGATGGCAACAACAGAGTGGCGTTCATGAACGCGCCACAAAATAAAGAATCAAAGAAGATAAAGAAAAAAGAATAAATTCTTGAAATTAGTGTACCATTAAATGAGAGAGAGAGAGAGACAGAGAGAGACAGAGAGAATTTGACAGCACCAAACTATATTAGCTACGATTGGAAAAAGGAAATAATCTTTAAACAGCTCAACATAGCTGATTATTTTGTTTCCCTAGAAAAGACTAAGAAAATATTGGTAATGTAAAACTCCCAGAATTATCATGACTGTATCACATATATGGATGTAGCAATGGACACGATCAACAAAGGCAGCGTCGGCTACCTTCGTCAAATAGTCAGGACCAGCTGGTGATTAGCGACGCGTGAGAACGGCCTGATGGCAACCATTGTGACATCGTCACATAAGGTAGTGATGCCTCTACTACGGCCGCATGCGTCCGTCTCGCCTGCGAAGGTCCCAAGAAGGTGGTATGACAATCCGTGTCAAGATGAACGAGCAGGATTTTCTTTTATACTCACTAGGGAAGGCCTCAGCCTTATCTAAGCTTGCCAGAAGTGCAATAGAGGGGATCTCGTATTCGGGACAGATTAAACGAAAAACATTAAGTCTATTTCCCATGTTTTATATATATATAAAGGACTAATTAAATATAACTTTTCCTAATAATATATTTCTAGGCCTTTCCCTATCAGATTTTACCTTGAACAATTTCAATCACGATGCTATCTTAGGCTCACTCTTCCAATATGTCACTCAAAGGCGTCGGTACACATTAAATGATCCAAGCAATGATTGTGTGGGTCTCTGAAGGTAAGCATTAAGCTAATAATTAACCATTTCACTTCAAATAATAACCGAAGCTTGTTTATCTATGGAAATGCATTGCCTTTTGGTTAAGGCCCAAGATTGTGTTCTCATCGATGCTTTAATTTGTGCAGATAAAAAGCCTTGGCGTCGACAGAGCATACTGAAACCAAGACACCAGCTAAGCCCGTTAGAGGAGGAACTATATTTTAAACGCCATTCAAAATATAATGTAATAGAGATTCAAGTACAAAATTGCATAGTATAGTGATGGACTATATCTTTTATACTATGTTCGTGCTTATGTGACATGGATGTAATAATGTGATAACATTATTTATCTACTGTCTATTATATGTGAATATTGGATGTTCAAAGTGTGACTCTAAATATCACTTCAAAAGATATTAAGAGAATCGGGTCCCATTGTCGGAATCATTGGCAACCGATTCTGATCACTTAAAATAAGTTCCATTCATGGAACAATTGAGGATAGAGGTTGGAGCTTGTGACTCCTTTAGGTTGAACTGTTATAATACGGTAGTTGGCAAGTAATGGTCAAGATCAAGCAACAATAACCTTAGTATTAACGAAAAGTTGTGCACATTTAGTATTAGATTGCTATCAAAATCTTAAATCATGGTGGACCAATGAATTTTAATGACAAGATGTAGTAGTTTGCCCGTAGTGGTCCAGATCAAAAAATAATGACATTTAGAAATTTTGCAACTCATCCCTCCACGCGAGTATCTATTGACGGTTGTATTTAATGTCAGCCGGGGTATTTAATTATGTTCTTATCATAGAAATCCAGTACGCATTTCACTGGCGTGTTCGGCCCTATGCGCTCCGAATCGCATAGGCTAGTTTATTGGCTTGTTTTTCCACGTTTTCCTCATGGTGCTCTATAGTCCTGATCTACTTCCTTTCAAATTCTTATGGAAATTTAGGTGACCGTACAGTTATGTTTGTCAGAACTTGTTCAAGACGGCACAACATTCACACTCGTATAATTATCTTAAACAAATTTTCATCCAATGTGTGTGCGGCCGCAACCATTCAAATGTCATGCTAAAGAAAAGGATAGCTCTGCTCCTCATTATTGGCCATTTTTGTGAGATCGACCCTGTGTTGCTTTACATTCAGATTTATAATTGACCGGTTTGTATTCCTTCATAGTCACAGGGGGGGGGTCGTTCATTTTGCTATCCTTGTTGGTGGGCGATTGCATGAAAGAGATGGTCTCCGAAGTCAAATATTCTAGTTCAATGCTTCGAGCTAATTGTGTAATCATTCCATATCAGTTCTAGACATGACATTCCATTTCTGATATTTAGAAAGTTTTCATTTTGTTTAGGTTTCAGCCTTAGGTCCTATTTGGATACAAAGTGTTTTTGGAGTTCTGTAAGATTACTACAATTTAGCAAAATACTTTAGTTTTGAGAGGTATGAAGGTGTTTGGATGTAAACAGTTTTGCAGTTTTAAAAGCCATGGTATATTGCTAAAAGTGCAACCATTTTTGAGTCGTAAAAGCTCCACTTCTGTGCTTTTTTGCTGAACCGCTGGCTTTTAAAATAGTTTTTCAAAACTTTTGTTTTGAACAAGTAAAGCACCACTATCACAAAAAAGCCCTGTAGCATCAGTCCAAAAACGCCTGTAGCGGCGGGTTCCAGCACCCGCCGCTGTGCAAGCGTAGCTACAAATGAGACTTTGTAGCAGCGGGTTCCTGTACCCGCCGCTGTGCAAGCGTAGCTACAAATGAGACTTTGTAGCGGCGGTGCCTGGAACCGCCGGCGGCCGACGCCGTGGCCCGCCGCCATTGATGATTTCCAAAAACAAAAAAAAAAATAGCCGGTGCTGCTCTCCAGCTTTGATTTCAAACATCAGTCCAGAACCGTAGCACAAATTCATGATACAACAAAACACCGAAATAAATCAAGTGCCAACATGCAGAGATGAATATGGACAGGTCTCATCACGAACTCAAATCATTAGATAGATCATGTACAGATTGGGAACATTACAAACTTGTGCAATTCAACAGCTACAAGGGAACAGATCATGCTGGCCGAGGATGAACGGAATGCTGCTGCCGTTTCCGACGACCACACCATCTTGGCATCTGAAACTCAGGCACGATTGAACACTCTAGCACCACCACAAGCCTGCCATCAAGGTCTCCGAGTCCTGAGGATCACAGGAAAAAAAAATCCCCAACAAATCCCATACGAGCACCAGCCAGCACAAGCTAAATTCGTGGGGGAAAAAAAAAACTAACCTGCCGTTGCTCGCCCATCATCAACAGAGCCGCCGCTGTTCGAAGCATCAGATCTTGCCGCACCAACGCTGCTCGCGGCGCGAACCGCCGAGGGAGCTGCAAGCGAAGAGGGGGGAACTCGAGGGGGGCACGGACCTCCTCCATCGCGTCAACATCGTCGTCGTAGTCGGCGGCGTCGATGGATCTCATCGAAGCACGCTGTCTCGTCCTGCCGGAACCACCCTCCACCAGATCTGGGCAGTCGGGAAGGAGTGGCCGCCGCCGCCGTCATCGTGGAAACCCAAGCCACTGCAGCCATGCGCCTTGTTCACCGGATCCGCCTGCCGCCACCGCCGGCTCCACCAGATCTGGGCAGCGCCGTCGGATCCGCCCTCCACCCGATCTGGGCCGTCAGGGAGGAGAGGTTGCCACCGCGGTTGTCATCGTTGTTGAAGGAGAAGAGGAGGACGTCCATGAGAGGTGAGGGAGCCGGCTACATCTCCATGGGAGAAGGGAGTGAGGGAGGGGTGCCGGCTACATTGATGGGAGAAGGGAGGGAGGGAGAGGGGGCGCCAGGGAGAGAGTGAGGATTGAGGAAGGAGTGGTGGCGGTGTGAAAGAAAACCTAAGTCTGTATTATATTTCCCGTGAACCGGTGGGCTGGGCTTTGTAGCGACGGTCGCTGCCGTGGACCGCTGCTACAGATTAGCAGTAGCGACGGCTGGCATTATGGGCCGCCGCTATAGCTTGTCCAATCTCTGTAGCGGCGGTTCACTTTTTTTTTTCGTCGCTACTTTTATTTGGGCTGTGTCGCTACAGCCCATTTTTGTTATAGTGCACCCAAACAGCCCTTAATGTTTTAGCTTTATAAGATGTACGATTTGCTTCCACAAGTTCCATCCCTACCTACTATTTCATGTTCCCACGTCTCTACGCCCAGATTGGGTAGGCAAGCTCTTATTGCAAAATGGAATATCATCCCTGTGTGTCAAAAACCATTAGGGGAATTAAAAATACTTACAGAAATTCAAACAATCAAAACTGTCAGATTAAGTGTCAGCTGCAGTGATATTCCCCTTTCCAGTAGTGTCATGTTTTTTTTTTTGAAAAAAGTTATTTTTACTTGTAGAACATATTGGTATTTGTCAAAATAGTAATTTTCATTCAGTTCCATCATCCCCGACACATATCTATGCATCTGCACCGTTACCTCAATTTAAACTCACAAAAAAAAATGACTTGGATCTTTTTGTCCAACTAACTTTATACTCCTCATCCCGAATAGTTGACGCATGGGAATTAAGAAAATAAGTTATTCCTGTGATCGAATAAATGACATGTATATTGCATTGATTATGATGCATATTGATAGTAGTATGGTAGAGATGGGGGAAATTGTAACAGACGCATTAGAGTAGTTAATAGACTTATATTTGGTGAATTAGAGTAAATGACTATAGATTTACCCAAAATGATCAGAGGGTACACTACGGAAACCCCTTCTTAGGCACTAGGCAAAGGCCAGATTGCCCTTGGCAAAATCTTTGCCGAGTGTAACACTCGGCAAAGAGGTCACGGCAGCCTTTTATCAGCAAAAGGCATCTTTGCCGAGAGCTTTCTGTCGGGCATTCGGCAAAGACTTTGCCGAGTGCCGACAAGACTCTCGGCAAAATAAAGTGGCATGACGGCGCCAAACGGCCGTCAATGGGCGTTTGCTGAGTGCCCTAATGCAAGGCACTCGGCAAACATTTAATCTTTGCCGAGTGCCACGTGCCTTGGGCGGCCCGTGTACATCCACTCACGGTCATCCATCCTCTATCATATCAGCAAGCAATTTAAAATTTATTGGCATCTACATGATGTCTACAATGTCTAATAGGTGAAGATAGGTCATAATCCCACCCAACGATGCATAGATTGGGTTAGTTTCCAAGGTTTGTTCCGGTCCGAGACAGAATTTCGGCAGCACCTCCCCGTTGTTCTCCAAATACACGTCCTGGGAGGGAGATTGTGTATCCGGAGAACAACATGGAGATAGTGCCAAAACTCTGTCTCAAACCGGAATATACCATGGAAACTAACCCCATCTACGCATCCTTGGGCTGTCCAAAAAGGGTGGACAATTCAAAATAGATACAATCATAGATATGCAAAGATCTGCATATCTCCAACTGTATCTCTTTCGAACGGGAGATGCCTAACTAGGTTATGCGTTACCTACAAACATGAATGGAAAGGGGGGGGGGGGGGGGGGTCTTTTATGTCTCACCTTGCTATCCTGCAAAGTGATGAGTGGAAGACGGTGGAAAAGTCTCTCCTGCAAAGAACGGAACATAAAACCGTCAATTCAAAATTTCGACAGCACCTCCCCTGTACGGTGAGGTTCCCAAAACCTGCAAGAAACCAACGGCACGATGGCCGACAACCACTAACAACAAATCAACGGCACGATGGCCGGCAACCACATCCAATTCCAACAACCATGGTCCAATTCAAACAACAACATTATCAATTTCAATTGCAATTGCATTCCATAGGTAACATGTAACATCCAATTTCATTTTTAATTGCATTTCATAGCTAACATCTAACATCAAATTTCAATTTCATCTAACATCTCACAATCTGGCCAAAAGAGAGGGGAAGAGGGCAAACGGCATGATGACGCACCTCGATACGAATAGGGGAGAGGGATAGGACGGCGTCGGGGGAGGCCTGGCAGGGGCGCGCGACGTGGGTGGCCGGGCAGAGGTGGCCGGCGTCGGCGCCGGGGGAGGCGAGCGTCGGGGTTGGGGGCGGCCGGTGTCGGGGGCCCGAGCTGGAGCCAGGGGAGGCTGGCGTCAGGGTCGGGGAAGGCGGGTGGGGACGTCGGGAGAGGCGCTGGCGTCGGGTCGCGGCGCCCCCCGTCGTCGGTGGCGGAGCTCGGTGCGGGTGTCTTCCTCGGCGCGGGGGAGGCGGAGGGGCGGGCCGCGGGCGGGGTCGGGACGGAGGGCGGGGGAGGCGGCGGCGTCGGGTCGAGGCGAAGCTCGGCGCGGCGGAGGCGGAGCTCACCGCGGGTGGCGGCAGCGCTAGGCGCAGCGGAGGGCGAGGGAAGGGGGCGGGGGTGGGGGCGGGGGCGAGGGCGGGGCCGACAGCGTCGGCGAGCGGTGGATCGGAGGTGGCGGCGTGGGGTGGAAGCAAGCACAGATGCGGCGGCGCAAGGTTGAAGAAATGGATAAGGGGAGAAGGGCGGAGCCGGTGTGCGACCTTATTGGAAAGGTTTGCCGAGTACCCGATCTGAGACACTCGGCAAACAAAAGGCACCCATCGAAAAAATGTTTGCCGAGAGCCATGGCTCGACACTCGTCAAACATTTTCCATCTAAAGTTTTTAAAAAAAAAGAAATTCCAACAAAATTCAAAAATAGCCAAATTTTGTCATTATACATTTAAATGTTCAGTTACCTATAAGAAAAATTTAATGTGAAACAATAATTTGACCGTCATTCTGATTTGAAATCTAAATGGACACTTCTCAACTCTATAGATCTTCTTTGGAGATGCTCTGATTTGTAAGCAGCGTACGTGACAACTTGTGCAAAACCTTTTCTATGATTTACCATGACATCCACGTATGATATCATGATGTCAGGGCGAGTCTCATAATTTTCACACTTTGTTGGCATTTTATAAAATTAAAATACTGTAAGGAACGTGTGACTGAGAGGGGGGGGGGGGGTCAATCGGTGCACACTATAAATTTTTCTCCTAGCTCTATCACCTTCTCAACTCCTAGGAAGTAGTTCTAGTAAATATAAGGCAACCACACTAAGGATTGTCCTTAACCTAATGAACTAGTGTATGAACAAAGAACGAGCCACTCAAGGGATAAACTAGTTCACTAGATAAGAACAAACCTAAGTTACACTACAAGCTAGATAAGCAAGACCAAGATACTAGATGATCAACTAAACAAGCACACTAAGAAATGTCCTTAGATCAACTAGCAAGGAAGCAACACAAGTATGAGGCAAGCTATAAGCATAAGCAAGTGGAACTATGGAGATACCAACTAGATACACAAGAGCATAAGCAAGGTAAAGCTAACACGAGACTACTAGCAAGTAGAGCACAGGCAACAAGTAAATGCAAGCAGTAAAGAGTAAGGATAGAAAGTGCTCATGATGTATCCCGTGGTATCGGGAGGATGGCGCCTCCCTTTTGCCCACGTTGGGTCACTCCCGCCGGAGTCTCGACCCCGTCCCTCCGCTCGATGGCAATCCCTTCTAGAGCATTCTTCACCCTCCGAGTGAAGACGCAGGCACGTCCCGCTGGCAACTCCGGATGCTCCTCCGAAGGTAAGGATTCGCACGTGATGCGGTCCAAAGGGCGCTCCACTCGTGATGCTTCTTTCTAACGGGAAGCTCAAAGACCGTGTACAAACATGTGTTGGCTTCTACACTCTCTTGGCAAGCTCAACACCGACACCTAACAGGTCTAGGCTTTGCCATAGACTAAGAGTAACAGCCCTAGCCAATCCTCTCAAGCACTCACTAGACTAGAGATCAATGGATGCACATGGTGTTACTCTTCTCAAGCACTTGGATCACTCAAATCACTCAAAGTGCTTCTTCTTCCTTCACTTGGCTTCTTGACAGCACCTGCACCCCTTTGGACTATCCAACAGCACCTCAAAGAGGCAAGCAACCTGCTATTTATAGGCTCCACCCACGAAACTAGTCATTGCCAACAACTGCCAAGATTTCCTTGATCACCGCATGATGCGGTGACCCAGTCACCGCATCATACGGTGACTGTCCTGACTGCGACTGGGACTTCCTTTTCTTGGGTGAGGCACTGTCCTCATAGATGCGGTGACTAGCACCGCATGTCCTTCTAGCTTCAGCAACTCGTCCATTTTGCCATTCCGCTGGAAAGCATACGGTGGCCCCACCGTATCATGCGATGATCATCTCCTCTGATCATACGGTGACTCATCCAGAGACACTTCTTTCTCTGGATTTCCTGCCTGTAGTTACCGCATCATGCGGTGACTGCCACCGTATCATATGGTGACCCCTTCTTCATCTACTCCTCAAACTCGTCCATTTTGCCAAGTCTCTGGAAACCATACGGTGCCCACCACATCATACGATGATCAACTCTCTCTGATCATACGGTGACACCCTCAGCGAACTCCAAAACTTGATCTGCAACTTCCTGTAGTCACCGTATCATACGGTGACAACCACCGCATCATGCGGTGACCATCTTCCTTCAGCCTTCTGCAAAACCTGAGTCTCTGGAAACCATACGGTGATCAACCCATCCTACGGTGATACCCACCATATCATACGGTGACTCAATCCTCTTTTGTTGGGCTGGACTTCACTGAACTTCTCCCTGCAGTCACCGCATCATGCGGTGACTATCACCGTATCATACGGTGACTTCACCTTCGCTGGAACTTGATCTTCTCTATTGATCCTCGCTTCCAACATCTTCTTCTTTGGTTCCTGCACTCCTCTTCTGTAACCTTAGCACCTGAGAGATGCACCATGCATCCAAAGATCTCTACACTAGTGTTTACCGAAGAGTATCGACTCGAACCCTCTTGATAGTCCGGTTTTTCCTATGGACAACACTTGCTTGGTTCTAGCATGTCCTTAGCCTTGATCCATCTTCTCAACCGTGACTCCGTCAAGTCCGTCCATGAGTTGATGAGGCAACCAATCATCCTTGACTTGAGGTTTTAGGTTGGTTGTTGTTGCACTTACTTCCATATGACCTAAAAGATAAGATACTCAAAGTATATGTTAGTCAAATGCATGGTTCTCATCCAATCACCAAAACATTCATACCTTAGGGATTCCCTAACTTCAATGGCTTGAAGCTTACAATCTCCCCCTTTTTGGTGATGGATGACAACCATGATAAAATAATCGAAGAGGTAAAAAGAGATGACAAAAGCCAAAAAGGAATAGCACAACTCGATCAAAGGAACTACACAACAAGTAAGAGATGAGAATGAGCATACCTTGGTGTGTAGACCGAAAGAAATTATAGCTCACAACATATCAGAAGTTAGAGAAAAAACTCATAGTACAAGTGAAATATAAGAAAGCATAGGAGACTATGACATGGAATATGATGATAAAGATATAGCAAGAGTGAAATATTTGCATCAAAGGGTCAAGTGAGCAATTACGTTTGTTCTTACCTTGAAGTCCTTCCTTTACCTCAAGATGTTGAGAAGATCGACCAAGACTTGGTCTCTTGATCTCCAAACTCCGAGAACTTCCACTTGAGATGAACTCCCATATATGAGATAACTCCCTCTTGACTCTAGCCATCATCTCAAGAATGTAGTGTGAAGACCAATCAACTTTAATATTCCAACTCCCCCTCGAGATGACCATTTCTCTTCTTTCTCTTCAACGAGTCCTTGTCTTGTGCTCAATCATTTGTGTGATGATTATATCTTTATCACTTGATTCATCACCTTACTTCTCCGTCTTCTCCCCCTTTGTCATCTATCAAACAAAATGAGAGACCAAGCACAAAAGAGGATAATAATACAAAGATCATGACAGAAAGACTTATGTTAGGCGTGTAGTGTCATTTCTTGCCCTTCCTTTTTTCCAAAAGCTCCCCATACAAAATACTAAAAATAGAGAAGTAAATTGAAGCATATATAGGGGTTAGTGATATGGGTATGGAATGTATGAACCTTAGATCTTGAGTCGCGCAAGTGGATTTAACCTTGGAGCTCAAGGATTCTTGGTTCAATGGGCATGAAGTTCATATAGCATTGCTATGTTTGCATCTAGAGAGTCATATACTCATATTGTGAATAAGCAACTCTCCCTAGATGCTTATGCAAGTGATTTGACAAGTATACAATACATGATGCGTATGATAAAAAAGAAGGCCAGGAAAGATAACAATACCAACAACAAGTTTGATTCCTCCTTGAGCTTACTTGCAACAAGTCATTTTTCAAGCCTTGGGAGCCAAGTACCACCAATCCCAAACTTTACCCTTGCTCAGTGCTATCTCAATAAGGTTTGTCGTCTGTCCTACAAAAACAAGAAGAACACACCAAGAAAAACACAAACAAAAACAAGCAAGAAGTAGTATACATAATATACATAAGTGAGCAAGAGGAAACTTAAGTGAAGTTTGAGAGATTGAGAACATTTAGCTCTCCTCTTAGCTTACTAATCGTTTTTTTGTTGAGGGGCTTGGTGAAGATATCAGCTAATTGCTCATGAGTCTGAACCCCGACAAGCTCAATATCCTTTTTGGCGACATGATCTCGGATGAACTGATGCTTGACCTCAATGTGTTTGGCATGAGTGTGGTCACCCTTGTTGAGAGCCATGTTGATAGCACTTTCACTATCACAATATAAGGGAACTTGACCATATGTCAAACCATAGTCCAATAAGGTTTGCTTCATGTAGAGAAGTTGAGCACAACATGCGTCGGCTGCCATGTATTCGCCTTCCGCCGTAGAAAGGGCCACGCAATTTTCCTTCTTGGAACTCCAAGATATGAGAGTTCGTCCAAGAAATTGGCACCCACCCAAAGTACTCTTCCTACTCACTTTGCATCCGATGAAATCCGAGTCCGCATAACCCACAAGTAAGTCCGATCCTTTAGGATACCAAATACCCATTGTAGGTGTATGCTTGATGTACCTAAGAATCCTCTTTACGGAACTCAAGTGTGATTCGTTAGGGTTAGCTCGATAACGAGGACATAGGCAAACACTAAACATGATATTCGGTCTCGATGCTATAAGATAGAGTAGTGAGCCAATCATAGAGCGATAAAGCTTAGGATCAATAGGAATACCCGATTCATCCACATCAAGAAGACCATTGGTTGCCATTGGAGTCTCAATCTCCTTGCAATCTTCCATTCTATATTTCTGGAGTAGACCCCGAGTATACTTCTCTTGATAGATGAAGGTCCCTTCCTCCAATTGCTTGACTTGAAAACCAAGGAAGACATGAGGTTCACCTATCATAGACATCTCAAACTCCCTTTTCATTAGAGCACGAAATTCATCATTGAATTTCACATTAGTAGAGCCATAAATGATATCATCAACATAAATTTGACAAATGAAGAGATCATCACCGATGTCCTTGGTGAACAAAGTATTGTCGATGCTACCAATTTTGTAGCCCTTGCTAATGAGATAGTCACGAAGACGCTCGTACCATGTCCTTGGTGCTTGCTTCAACCCATAGAGATCTTTATTCAACTTGTAGACATAGTCGCGGTGCTTGGGATCCTCAAAGCCAGAGGTTGCTCTATATACACTTCTTCATTTATTAGTCCATTGAGAAAAGCACTTTTCACATCCATTTGATGCAATTTAAAATCAAAATGAGAAGAGTAAGCGAGAAGGGTTCTTATGGCCTCAAGACGTGCAACGGGAGCAAAGGTTTCGTCAAAGTCCACTCCTTCCACTTGAGAGTATCCCTTCGCCACGAGCCTCGTCTTGTTCCTTATCGCCACACCCTTCTCATCCTCCTTGTTCTTGAAGACCCATTTGGCTTCCTTGATATTATTTGGCTCTAGAGAAGACACAAAAGAGTAATTAGGCTTATATTGCTTTCTTCTTGTGGCTATTCCTTGGGAAGGACTCCCAGTGATAAGGTCACGTGAGTGATCCTTAGCAATGGGTTTGTGTTCCTTGGAGGTTCTTGTCGGGGAAGCGGAGGAGCTGGTGAGGAGTCTTGAGCATCGTGTGCAGCTTGCTCTTTGGAGATATGGGTGTCTTGTTGTCGGAGTGGAGTCCTCGAATCATCTTGTTGAGAGGAACTTGAGGTAGTTGGCCGCTCTTGTTCATGTTGAGGTTCGCTTGATGAAGCGTGAGGTTGATCACTTTATGAAGGATGTTGTGGTCCACTCGATGGAGCTTGAGGAAGATCGCTTGATGGAGCACTTGTAGTTGAATTAGAGCTTGTCGAAGAGTCCCTTGATGAAGACGTCGTCGGTGGTGGAGTAGAGGGTGTATCTTCATGTGGAATGACCTCACCAACCGGCATGTCCTTCAAGACATCCTTCACGGGCTCATCACTCAAATCATGAGAGCGGTGGAGATCATCTTGAGAGCCATGAGACTCATCAAATTGTACGTCACATGATTCCTCCACAAACCCCGTAGAGGTGTTGAAGACTCTATATGCTTTGGATGAGCT
Organism: Eragrostis curvula; assembly: GCA_007726485.1. Classification (NCBI taxonomy): domain Eukaryota; kingdom Viridiplantae; phylum Streptophyta; class Magnoliopsida; order Poales; family Poaceae; genus Eragrostis; species Eragrostis curvula. The sequence goes on along the minus strand of RWGY01000034.1, from coordinate 4,084,254 downwards.
GGAGTAACCAACAAGAATCCCCGTGTCGGTCCTCTTCTCGAATTTTTCAAGTCTTCCTCTCTTCTTGAAGATGTAGCACTTGCATCCAAAAACGCGGAAATAAGTCACATTTGGCTTCCTCCCAACCAATAGCTCATATGAAGTCTTGTCAAGTAGCTTGTGGAGATAAATCCGATTTTGGGTATAACATGCGGCATTGATAGCCTCCGCCCAAAACTTCTCCGGAGTTCCATATTCATCCAATATTGCTCGGGCAAGAGTAATGAGAGTCTTGTTCTTTCTCTCCACAACTCCATTTTGTTGTGGAGTGTAGGTTGCCGAAAACTCATGCTTGAGACCATGATGATCACAATATTCTTCAATGATAGCGTTCTTGAACTCGGTGCCATTATCACTCCAGATCTTCTTGATATTTTTCTCATACTCTACTTGAACTCTCTTTGCAAACTTCTAGAAGATGGCAAAGGCTTGTGTCTTGTTTTTTAGAAAGAACACCCAAGTATACCTTGAGTAATCATCCACCGCCACAAGACAATACAAATTTCCACCCAAGCTCTTGTAGGTTGTTGGCCCAAAAAGATCCATATCCTTCACACCCCGAATACAATTATTCTTGACAACCTTCTTCAGTTGGTTCATTCCAATATGGGCCAATCTCTGATGCCAAAGCCATCCTTTTGAAGACCTAGTAAAGAGACAAGTGCTAGGTGCAACTTCAACATTAGCTTCAAAGTCAATAATATAAAGGTTGTTGTGCTAAAAACCATTAATAGTAAGACCCATGGCCTCATTATGTAGCGCAACACCCTTAGCATCAAAATTACAAGAGAAGCCAAGATCACAAATTTGTGCTACAGATAAAAGATTGAAATTTAGAGATTCAACAAGTAGAACATTTGAGATAGAGAGGTCGTTAGAAATAGCCACCTTACCAAGGCCTCTAACTTTACCTTTGGAGTTATCCCCGAAAGTGACTTTGTCATGAGAGTCATCTTCTTTCAATGTGGAGAAGATAGAGGAAGAGCTGGTCATATGTTGAGTGCAACCACTATCAAGGCCCCAATCCTTGCCTCCAATCTTGAAGTTTACCTTGTTTGAAGCCATCAAAGAAGTAGGAGAGTTAGTAGCACGAGACTCAATAGACTTGTTGATTACCTCCACCTTTTGCTTGATGTAGGATGCGGGAACACTGTTGGTGAAGTCCAACTCCAATGCTTCAACTCTCCCAATGGTGATAGGTCCAATCATCACGAATGTTCCCCATGTGGGCAATGAGATTCCCAAGAGGATACTCATCAAACACATTGATGTCGTTTGTAGAGGCATGGAATCTCAAGACATTCTTCACTTGGTTGAAGTAGGACATGGTGATGTAGATGGCTTCTTTAAGTGGCAATCCATCCAATTCCTCTCCAACATCCTCCAAGATAAGGACCCTCACATTTAGAGGGACAAGAGAGAACATCTTGTTTATGACCCTCACTTCAAAGTCATCAATCTCCTCTCTTTCTTCAAAAAAGTTGATTCTTGCGGCTAGGACCCTCAATCTCAAGAGAGCATCAAGCATAGATTCATCTTGATACTTGAGAAAATACTCAAAGTCATGAAGAAGATGATAGTATGGGGATTCCACCTTCCAAGGCTCCTTCTCTCTATAATAGTCAATGTAGGGAGAGGGAAGGTCCATAGTATCACTCTCAACACAATCAAGGGGTGTAGGGGAATATTCACAACTACTTGGGTAGGCATCATCACAAAAGAACACTGGAGTCTTCTTCTCTTCCTCATCTTCACTCATCAAGGATTGAAAAACCTCGGACAACTTTGCATGAGCTTGTCTTCTTGTGATCACCACAATAATTTCTTGAATTGAGTCATGGACAAGATTATAATAATCAAATTCCACAAACTCCCCATATTTCTCCTCGGGTAGACCATCTAAGAACCTCTTGATAGCTTTAGGCTTCTCAATCTTCCAAAGGCCATTAGCATTGATCTTCTTGATAAGATCATCGACTCGGAGAGCAAAGTCAACTAGATCTTCATTAGGCTTCATAGTAACATGCTCCTACTCATTGCATAGCTTCACATATCCTATCTCTCCATCCCTCTTGAAAGAACCCTCACCCTCATGAGCTTGAGAGTGGTGTGCTGAGGTACTTGCTTGAATCTTACTTGCTTCCAAGCTTGCTTGACCATTCTTGTGAGCCACTTCCATATCCAATATAGTTTTCACCACATCATCATATGGCATCTTGGCAAACTCTCCCAACATGACAAAAGGAAGAAATCCAACTCGAGAGAATGAAAGGCTCCTCAACAACCTCTTCACCAAATACCTATGATTGAGATATTGATAGTTGCGGGCCACAATTTTCCTTGAAAGAGAAAGCAAACAAGAAGCAAAATCAGCAATATTCTCATCATGTCCAAGAACCATAGTCTCATACTCCTCTATAAGCTCATAGTAAGTATTATCACTAAAACACTCATTGGAAGGCTCAATCATCGGTAAATCAGTGAAAGTGCTAGGATCATCGTCTATAATGTTAGCCATTGTACCACACACTCCTACGGTCACAACTCAAGGCAGTTAAGCCCTAGAGATGAGCACTTGGCAATGATACCACTTGTAAGGAACGTGTGACCGAGAGGGGGGGTGAATCGGTGCACACTATAAACTTTTCTCCTAGCTCTATCACCCACTCAACTCCTAGCAAGTAGTTCTAGGGAATATAAGGCAAGCACACTAAGAAGAGTCCTTAATCTAATGAACTAGTGTGTGAACAAAGCACGAGCCACTCAAGGCATAAAATAGTTCACTAAATAAGAACAAACCTAAGTTACACTACAAGCTAGATAAGCAAGACCAAGATACTAGATGATCAACTAAACAAGCACACTAAGAAATGTCCTTAGATCAACTAGCAACAAAGCAACACAAGTATGAGGCAAGCTATAAGCATAAGCAAGTGGAACTATGGAGATACCAACTAGATACACAAGAGCATAAGCAAGGTAAAGCTAACACGAGACTACTAGCAAGTAGAGCATCGGCAATAAGTAAATGCAAGTAGTAAAGAGTATCGGGAGGATGGGGCCTCCCCCTAGTCCACGTTGGGTCACTCCCGCTGGAGCCTCGACCCCGTCCCTCTGCTCGATGGCGATCCCTTCTAGAGCATTCTTCACCCTCCGAGTGAAGACGCGGGCACATCCCGCTGGCAACTCTGGATGCTCCTCCAAAGGTAAGGATCCGCACGTGATGCGGTCCAAAGGGCGCTCCACTCCTAATGCTTCTTTCAAACGGGAAGCTCAAAGATCGTGTACAAACATGTGTTGGCTTCCACACTCTCTTGGCAAGCTCAACACCGACACCTAACCGGTCTAGGCCTTGCCATAGACCAAGAGTAACAACCCTAGCTAATCCTCTCAAGCACTCACTAGCCTAGAGATCAATGGATCGGATGCACATGGTGTTACTCTTCTCAAGCACTTGGATCACTCAAATCCCTCAAAGTGCTTCTTCTTCCTTCACTTGGCTTCTTGACAGCATCTCCACCCCTTTGGACTATCCAATGGCACCTCAAAGAGGCAAGCAACCTGCTATTTATAGGCTCCACCCACAAAACTAGCCGTTGCCAACAACTGCCCAGATTTCCTTGATCACTGCATCATACGGTGACTGTCCTGACTGCGACTGGGACTTCCTTTTCCTGGGTGAGGCACTGTCCTCATAGTCACCGCATCATGCGGTGACTAGCACCGCATCATGCGATGATCATCTGCTCTAAACATTTTGCCATTCCGCTGGAAACCATACGGTGACCCCACCGTATCATGCGATGATCATCTCCTCTAATCATACGGTGACTCAACCAGAGACACTTCTTTCTCTGGATTTCCTTCCTGTAGTCACCACATCATGCGATGACGGCGACCGTATCATACGGTGACCCCTTCTTTTTCTACTCCTCAAACTCGTCCATTTTGCCAAGTCTCTGGAAACCGTACGGTGCCCACCGCATCATACGATGATCAACTCCCTCTGATCATATAGTGACACCCTCAGTGAACTTCAGAACTTGATTTGCAACTTCCTGTAGTCACCCTATCATACGGTGACTACCACCGCATCATGTGGTGACCATCTTTCTTCAGCCTTCTGCAAAACCTTAGTCTCTAGAAACCATATGGTGATCAACCCATCCTACAGTGATACCCACCGTATCATACGGTGACTCAATCCTCTTTTGCTGGGCTAAACTTCACCGAACTTCTCCCTGTAGTCACCGCATCATGCGGTAACTGGCACTATATCATACAGTGACTTCACCTTCGCTAGAACTTGATCTTCTTCATTGATCCTCACATCCAAAGAGACACACCATGCATCCAAAGATCTCTACACTAGTGTTTATCGAAGAGTATCTACTCGAACCCTCTTGATAGTTCGGTTTTTCCTATGGATTCAAGACTAACATCTAACCAAGCCAACACCTGCTTGGTTCTAGCATGTCCTTAGTCTTGATCCATCTTCTCGACCGCGACTCCGTCAAGTCCGTCCATGAGTTGATGAGGCAACCAATCATCCTTGACTTGAGGTTTTAGGTTGGTTGTTGTTGCACTTACTTCCATGTGACCTAAAGGATAAGATACTCAAAGTATATGTTAGTCACATGCACGGTTCTCATCCAATCACCAAAACATTCATACCTTAGGGATTCCCTAACTTCAATGGCATGAAGCTTACAAATACAATTTGCTCCAAATGTACATGGTAATATTTCGTGTACATGATACGCTATTTTTCCTTTTATTTCATGGTTACGGCCTCACATTGGACTCAAGAACTTGAATATCATTTTACGAGTCACTATATTTCAATATTTCAATCACTTGCAGTTCAAATTTGAGTTATCTTCATTAAATACTTTAAATGAAATAACTTACTTAAATATAGCAAACGGTACGAGAAAAATACCAAATTTTGACATGTAGTACCATGCATACACACAAGGAGGTAGAAAAAAATTGTGGCCAAAAACGTAAAAAAAAATTATTTTGCCGAGCATCCTTGCCAGGCCCTCGGCAAAGGGTGAACGTTTGCCGAGTGCTGAGCTGTGCACTCGGCAAACAGGCTCTTTACCGAGTGCCCCTAACGGACACTCAGCAAAATATGGATGGACCCGTGTCCGTTACTAATGTTCGTCACATTTGCGTGGCACGTTAGCTTCTTTGCCGAGAGTTCCATTTTTGCTGAGAGCTGTATCATGTTTGCCTAGTGTCAGGAGTAGGGCACTCGGCAAAAATGGTATTTTTCCTGAGTGCCCTTCCTTCTGGCTCTCGGCAAAGGTATAGTTTGCCGAGGGTCAGCCTTTTGCCGAGAGCAAGTGCCATAGTGGTAAATACTATAGTGGACAATAATATACACATACCTCAGATGTTCATTCATATGTGGTATGAACTCTTCGTGAAGCAATAAACAGGGGCTAGTGTGTTAATGTGTTAAACCCTCTGTTGTTTTGTTGTTGTTGTTATCTCAATCGTGTGAAAGTTCATATTTATGTATGAGCTCACTGAGCATTACTGTTTCTGAACAATATTTTCTTTCTTTCTTTTTTTGGGAGGCGGGGGGGGGGGGGGGGGGGGGGGGGGGATTGAATTCATTGATATAAGGGATTTGGCGTTAAGCCCGTCCATAATGGTTACAAGATGTGGCAGACTATAGATCTCTACTATCTAAAAAGGCAGAGCGGGATCGTCAAACGGTAGTTTCGTTGTTCGTCCTGCCCGTTTCTTCCGTAATCCAATCACGTAAACCGATCCAACTTAAGGGTTGTTAGACATATAGACTAGCATGTATCGTGCTCGATTTCCTCTACACGCGTTTCCTTCTTTGGCTGACCTCTTCCGATTCTCCCGGACATTGTTTCTATCACTACCAGAAATCCGTGTTTTGCCGGCAAAGGGGCAAATACACTTGGCAAATCCTTTGCCGAGTGTAACACTCGGCAAAGAGCACACGGAGAGAGAATACTCAGCAGGCCCATTTGCCGAGTGCGTTTTATCCGGCACACGGCAAAGGCTTTGCCGAGTGCCTGGAAGGGCCCTCGGCAAACAAAAGTAGACGGACGTCAACCTGACGGCGTAAAGCAGCTTTGCCTGGCAAAAACACTTGGCAAAAGCTCCAGGTTTTGCCTAGTGTTTGTGCAATTACACTCGGCAAATCGGTTTTCCAGATTCACTTTTAATCTTTTTTCCACAAAATCAATTAACAAACAGACAGGCAGTTATTATATATGGCAATAAGCATCCAATTCACAACCACATCCGCATCCAAAACCTTAAATTGGCCACAAATGCTCAAATAGTCCACAATTCAACAAATATTACACAAATAGTCCACAAAGTGCTCACAAGTCCACAAATAGTCTACTATCGGTCACAAGTTCACAAATAGTCGACAAACACTCACAAGTCCACACATATAGTCCACAATACACAAATCACTCGGCAAAGGGTGGGGGTGGGGGTGGTGGTGGGAAAAGAGTGCGAGCTGCCGATAGATCCACGTCTTGCGCTCTAGCATTCGACCCCGCCGATGGAGGCATCGGCTGCACAAAGGAAGACATAACATTTGTGATACAACGTGTATAGCACAACTCTTAAGTTTTCTAAGTCTCTAAATCTTCTAAATCTCTATGTTTTCTAAGTCTCTAGGTTTTATAAGTCTATAAGTTGTCTAAAGTTGTCAAGAGACTCACCAGAGAAGACATGGGAGGACGAGGAGCCTAGGGCATCTGTGTCGGCACTTAGTGACCCATCGCCGCGAACTGAGCCTGAAAGAAGGAGTACATCTCTGACATCTACGCTTGCACCTGCTCTAATACCTGCTACGCCATAGTCGCCTCAAGTTGCTCCCATCTGATCCTCTCTACCTCAAGCTGGGCCTGCAATTTTGAAGCAAATGTTAAACCCGAGTGCATGCATCACAAATGATAAAAATGAATGAACAATAAATGTAACAGTAATAACCTGGAGGGCCTGTGTAGCAGCCGGTCTTTGGCGTATGCTCGGGCCATCGCTACCGCTCTGTGCTCGAATCTGGGAGAGCGTGGGAGTACTGCCCGTGTCGAGTACGCTGTCACCGAGATAGTACCGCCCATGCCTCTTGCCTCCTCCCGCCCTCATGACGACTTCTCCATCGTGATCGTGTGACCTCGGATCGAAGTCTGCCCCATGGACCTCCTTTGCCACCTCTGAGTATCAATTGAGGCAGCTATGGATGCTTGGATTGCTGTACGCCTCGGGCAGGTCTTCCGGGTCGTAGTGGATGTCCGCCATTGCCTTGCCCTTATGGGACAAAGCAAAAGCCTCGAAAGTGTTGATAGGCTCGCCCCCATGAGGCGCCGACTGAGAAAAAAAAGATGATTAGAACTTATGCATTATTCATGAAATTATGCATTAGAGTGAAGAAATGATTTGACAAACATATCTAGCCGCATATTCGTTAAGGCTAAGACTGCCCTGATGGTGTGCTGCACATTGCATCATCAATCGATGCTGTCAGCAAGCCGCGTGCATCGCCTCCCAGTCTTCACGGCACCACTTGTCCACTAACAGCGCCCAGCACTGGGGATGCGCTGCCATCCACCACAGAATCGCCTGCACGTCATCAAGCATATGACATATAAGAAGATCAAATTAAACACTCAATCTCATGGAAGCTTGTTCCATATTTACCTTCAGATATTCTTCCTTGGTCAGCCTCATGCTTACTGCCTCCTTTTCTTAACCCTCACTCTCATGGCAGCGTTGAATTCAACGATGGCCTAGGGGCACGCCTCGTACAACATGTCCTTCACAAGTTTCTGACACGCTGTCCAGGTCCTCGTATCCAGTGTCACATCTGTAGAAATCCTGCATACATACGCGGTGTGTCCAAACATTATTTCAAGAATGATCAATAAAATGCGATGTGTTGAGCAATGTAGTGAGGAAGACTTACCCACAGCTCCCTGAGTCCACGCTCCATCTTGTTGTGGAACACCCTGCCATCTCGATCCGTCACGTCGGTCACGGCGGCATAGTGCTCAAACATGTCGGCCATCACTATTCTCTCGCCAATTTGAACCATGCTAGGGAAGTTTTGTTTGCACAAAAGACCGAGGATGGCGTTTTGCGTTTATGAACACCCTGGGCGACTATGTCCCAATTCCTGCCAAAATCATTAAGATAAATTGTTAGTATCAATTGTAATTTAAAACAAATGAAAAACTTACCGGGGAGGGGACGGGCTAACTATCGGACGACGGTCAAAAGGTATCGGTCGCTTTGGGAGGGTCGAGGGACCTCACAACTAGATAGGCGGGAGCTCACCCTACACCTCCATGTCCTCGCCCTCCTCCTTGTCCTCATCCTCGTGCTCCCCCTCTCCCTCCTGGTGCTCCTCCACCTCCTCCTCAGACGACTCCTCTCATCTCTGCTGCTCCTCGTGCTCCTCCTCAGGCGAAGCCACAGGCGACGGTGACGTCGCTACACCTCTCCCTCGACCTCTGCCTCCACCTCTCCCTCCACATCCCCCTCGACCCTTGCCTCCACCTCTCCCTCCACCTCCCCTACTCCGACACCCCATGGCCTCATCTCGGTAGAAAAACGACAAGGACTTCTTCAATGCTTTGCTGACGCCGCCCACCATTGTTCTCCAATAACCTGTAATTAAAACAAGTCAACCAATCAGCATACTTTAAAAGAGATAACATAGTATTATAAATAAAGAAAAATAGAAACTGAAATAACATAGTATTAAAAGCAGTAATCTAATTAGTACGGATCATACATGTATTAGAAATAATCATCATCGTCGATAATAGGTGGATCATTAGTCTCATCATCAATATCATGCATGTCGACATAATCATGTAGGTTCTCCAAAGGAGGAGGAATGTCATCATCACTGTCCAGATGTAATCGCTCAAGAAATTGTAAGTCCTTCGCATTACCAACCTCATCTCCAACGTCCTCATTGTCTACTTCCATTCCAAACACTTCGGTTAAGTCTATCTCAAAACTCCCTTCTGGCCCATTGTCTTGAAAGAAGTCATCTCCCTCATATGTGTTTGGGTCTATGGTGTAATCGGCATCGTTTCGGACATGTAGTTTACCGTGTGGCAATACCTTATACACAACATCCCAACCTTCGAGACGTTCGTCGGTTTGGCACGGGTATGAGAGATAATAAACATGCGTGGCCTGAGAAGCCACGATATAGTCATCGTCTCCTGGTAAGACGGTTGACTGTCAAATTTTGACTAGCCCAAGATTAGGAGTCCGTCTCACTGCTTCCAGGTCAAACCAATGGCATTTGAAAATGACAGGATTAAGAGGTTTGCAACCAAGAAACAAGATTTCGTATATTTGTTCAATTCTTCCATAATACTCGACGCCATCAAGGCCGGGCGTAAAAACTCCGGTATTTGTGGTTCTTCTATTGGGACGATAAATCAATTGCATCTACCGTTCACTTATACAGTCTAATCGGTGAAGATAGGTCCAAATCCTACCCAAGGATGTGTAGACGAGGTTAATTTTCATGCTCTACTCCTATCCGAGACAGAATTTCGGCAGCACCGCCCTTCTGTTCTCCAAATACACGTCCTGACAAGGAGATTGTGTATCCAGAGAACAACTGGGAGATGGTGCCGAAACTTTGTCTCGGATAGGAATATGGCACGAAAACTAACCCATCTACACATCCTCGGGCTGTCAAAAAAATGTGGACAATTCAAAACAGATACGGCTATACATATGCAAAGAACTGCATATTTCCAACCATATCTCTTTCAAACGAAAGATGCCTAACTAGATTTCGCATGACCTATAAATATGAATGGAAATAGAGAGCCTTTTATGTCTCACCTTGCTATCCTGCAAAGTGACGAGATGAGGACGATGCAACAGCCTCTCACTAAAAAAAAAGACCATAATAATGTCAATTTCGTAAATTTTGGCAGTACCTCCCCTACACGGTGAGGTTTCCAACACCTGCAACAAACAACGGCATGATGGCCGACAAATATAATGTATAATTCAAGCATTTCACATTGTTATCCACAATACTCAATCGTAAATGGCATCGATGTATATTTGAAGCATTGCACATTCTTAGTCACTTGCACATAGCATTTTCTAGTTCCAAATTGCACAAGTATTTTGAATCACTCAAATTCCACATTGCACAAGCATTTCGAATTACTCGAATTCCACATTGCACAAGCATTTCTACATTTCCACATTGCACACAACTAATTTCATATGACAAAAACAGGAAAAAAAGATTGAGAGAGAGACATGAACAGAGGGCGAGAAGGCCAGGCACCTGGACAGAGGGGGAGCTGGACTGTGGGACACCGGACTCCGGCAACCGCGGCGGCGAGGAAGGCCGGCGAGGGGCAGCGCCGGGTCGACTGGTGGAGGAGTCGGGGAGGGCGGACCCGAAGAGGAGCGGAGCCGGGGAGGAGTCGGGGACGGCCGTTGACGGCGCTGAGTGCTGGAGCGCGGCGGCACGCCGGGGCCGGGGCCGGGGGCGGGGGCCAGGCCGGTGCAGGGGGCGACAGGCGAGGCCGGAGCAGGTGGCGCGGTTCGGTTGCACGTGCAAGGTCCGGTGCCACGGGTGACGGCGGCGGGAGGGCATGGGTGCGGTGTGCGGCGGCGCGTGGAGCTCAATTTGGTTTTCGAAGGAAGGAGGAGGCAGCTGGGGCGCGGGCGCGACTAAGTCCTGGCCCCCCCTGCCGAGTGTCCTGAATCTTGGCACTCGGCAGGGGGGGGGGGGGGGGGGTCACAGGACTTAGCCAATTTTCAACCCGCGCCAGGGACCTTTACCGAGTGTAATAATTTTTCTGAGTGTTTTTTTTTACACTCGAAAAACATTTTGACCTTTGCCGAGTGCGCTTCCACATGGCACTCGGCAAAGGCTCCTGTTGCCGAGTGTATCCATCATACACTCGGCAAATATTAAACCTTGGCACCTTAAAAAAAATTTAAAAATGTCAAACAAGTTCAAAAAAAAAAACCAAATTTTGACATGACACGTTTTAGATGATCTATTGTCTATAAAAAAGGTGTGAACTCAAAATCATATTTGAAAAATCATTTCACCCTAAATCTTAATGACCTATTCTAAACTCTATGTCTCCTCTTCGGAAATTCTCCATTTTGTAAACATCCCCGTATGATATCGTGACATCCTGACAACATCCCCGTATGATATCGTGACATCCTGACAAATCTCGGAATTTTCCGACAATATTTGTATTTTATAGAATTTTAAAACAAATCGGTCACACGCTCGTAATCATATTTCATGAACAAAATTTGTGAAATTTCATTTCATTTCCTAGATACGGCGTCATGTTCAACTCAGTAACATGAATATCATTTTTTCATTACCTCAATTCCATTATTCGAGTTACTTGCAGTTCAATTTTGACTTATCACCAAAAAATACAATTAATGAAAATAAATTATTAAATTTAGCAAACGGATCGTGAAATGTACCAAATTTCAACATGAAGTACAATGAAGTGTATATGGGTCAGGAAAAAATTGTGGTTGGCAAAATGTGAAAAAAAATAGTTTCCCGAGTGCCTAATGGTGACACTCGGCAAAACAATATGATTCGCCGAGTATCACCAATGCGGGACACTCGGCAAAGCCCCCTCCGCCGTCAACACTAATGGCCACGCGCACGCGCGGGGTACATGCGCCACCTTTGCCAAGTGTCGCCATGCTGGACACTCGGCAAAAGGCTTTTTTCCCAAGTGTCTTTTTTTTTGCTGTGTGTATGGTCGACGGGACACTCGGCAAAGGGCTTTTTTGCCGAGTGTCTATATTTTGCCGAGTGTCCTTCGCCTAACACTCGGCAAATTGACCCTTTGCCGAGTGCCCGAAATATTACACTCAGCAAAGGGGGGGGACACTCGGAAAAAAAGTGATTTCTGGTAGTGTATAAGCCGGTTGATTGAGATACGGAAAGGTCCTGCCTATATATATGTAACCCGTGGTTCATTGATCAATGTATCGCGTGATTGTTTACACTTTCATGGTATCCGATCCATCGCTCCTGCGACCGTCAAGCTTCCGCTCCAAACCCTAGCTGCCGGCCTCCCACGCCATCGCTAGGTTGTCTGGCCCGCACCCGCCGCCAGGCGCCACATCTATTTCAGTTCGATCGCCTCTCTCGCGAGCAGCGTGAAGAAGCTGAACGCCAACGCAAGGAAGAGGAGGAGCGCAAACACGCACGCAAGGAAGAGGAAGACGCTCGCGCGGAGCAGGACCGCGTGCTCGCCCTCACCAACGCCAGTGCGATTGCTGCCTCCCTCCATGCTCAAGCCGTCGCCATCCAAAACTTCTGCCATGGTAATCAGTATAACAAGTGGTGCGGCCTCTTTCTCAATACGTTGGGAAAGTACGCTCTTCGTCCTCATGTCGAGCATGACGGCGAGCCGCCGAACGAACCTGATTGGGAGCACATGGAGTGCACGGTGCGTTCCTGGCTGGACGACGTCATGGGGCCCGGTGCTCTGCCCGCCAAGTTTGGTTGGCCATTGAAGACCAATTCCTTGGCAACAAGGAATCAAGAGCCCTCATCAGCGATGCTGAATTCAGGAATTTCACTCAAAAACACACCAAGGCCCACGTTCCTTTCTCCAAAGCCGACACGCACGCACCCTTTCCCAAAATCAATCCGCTCCTTCTCTACTAAAAATTCCGAAAGAGGTTCGTATGCTCGAGCTCGAGTCCACCTCCTGCACTTTCGTTTGAATACGGATTGAAATTCCGCTGTAATCTTCGATCTCACCCAAGCGGCTTCTTCTTCAACAAACGTAAATTTCGCTGCCGCCGCCGCCGCTGCCATGTGCTAGGGCATAGCCTTCTGGCCATCACAATCCTCGCAACAAATCTTCCTCATCTACGGCAAGCATGACGACAAACGAGGGATCGGGGCCTGGCGAGATGCGCTGCTTCTCACCGTTGTGACTTGTGACGGCGGTGTTCAACGCGTCGCCATGCGTGACGACGCAATTGACGATCTTGATCCCAGTCAGGTAGTCATACTTTTTCTTGACTTTAGAGAATCACCATCCATCTCTTTTACCAGCGAGAGGAGCTCCTCCACAGATTTCTTGATGCCCACCTCCACCTGCTACATGCGACAATCGACAAGAGATCATGTTGACAATGTGGCCGCTGTCCATGGGATCTACAGCATGTACTAAGAACGACATCGATAGCTTCACGTTAGAACAGCGGTCGTTCCAGCCCAAGGCGAGCAGCAGGCCGTCCATACATGGTGGCAGCGATCATGCCGAGATCCTGCTGAATATACTGGTTCTCGTACGAAGGAAAGACTAAAATGAGCAATAAGCACTATGGGAAAATGGCAATTTGCCGGGTGCCCAGGGCTTTGCCGAGAGCTTTTCCTCAGGCACTCGGCAAAAAATAAGCTCGGCTTTTTTTTTTTTTTTTTGCCGAGAGCCAACTACGAGGCACTCGGCAAACCTCCACTCGACTCTCGGCAAAATTCAAACCCTCGGCAAAATTCGATGGTCGTCCCAAATTCGTGATGGCGTCAGGAGATGTGGGCCCAGGTGTCAATTTTGCCGAGTGCCTCAGCTGGGCACTCGGCAAACTTTTTAACTTTGCCGAGTGTCTCAGCTGGGCACTCGGCACAGACCACACTACGCAAAATATTTCAACTTTTGCCGAGAGTTCTTCTATATTGCACCCGGCAAATAAATTTTCAGTCAATTTTTTCATGCATTAAATTAGTTCAAATCAAAAAGTTTTAAACTACAAAGTTGTATAACATCTCTAGATCTACACTTTCTATTTTAGTCATTTCATCTTTCGACAAAGCGACGGTAAAGTTGTTCACAAACTCTACAACTCCCGTATAGTTTCTAGAAACACAAAGAGGTATGTTTAAAATTTGTGAACAATGATGCTACCAATATGTCGGATAAAAAAAAAGACCAAAATAAAGTTGTAGATCTTCGTAAGTTACACAACTTTGCTGTTGAACAATTTTTAATTTGAATAAATTATGTAAACGAAAAGTATGTTTGAATTTCTCAAATTTGAAAATTTGAAATTTTCAAACGATCTCGGGCAGAGAAATAGTAAAAATAAAAGTTGTAGCTCTTGATAAGTTATAAAACTTTGTAGTTGACAACCTTTTGATTTGAATTCAAATTGTCAATGAAAACACATTTCAATTTCTTAAATTTGAAAATTAGAATTTTGAAACCGATATCGGATGGAGAAATTGTAAAAAGAAAAGTGTTAGATATCGAAAAGTTTTGCAACTTTGTAGTTGAACATTTTTTAATTTGAAATCAAAATGTCAACAAAAACTACGTCGGAAACGAAACAAAAAAAAAATCTTTGCCGAGTGCCAGATCACGGGCACTCGGCAAAGTAGTGGATCGGGCACTTAGCGCATGGCGGTCTCTTCTTCCTCCTTTTTCCCTCATTTGTTCCCTTCTCTCACCCGCCACCACCACCGCGCCGCCGTCACTTGCCCCCGCCTCCTCGTCGCCGCCACCGCGCCCCCGTCGTCGATCTTGGACGCCGCCACCGCGCCCCCGGCCCCGCCTCCCCCTCCTTCACCCCGGCAACCCGCCTTCGTGCCGCCGCCACCGCGCCCCGCCTCCGTGCCGCCACCGTTGACCTCGGACGCCACACCGCCACCATGCCCCTGCCATCTACCTCAGGCCTGCCCAGGACGGCGCCCAAGGTGAGCTATCTTCCCCTTTTTGAAATTGAAATTGATGTCCAATTTGAAATGCAAATGAAACTGAAATTTGAAGATTGTTAAGAAATGAAATTGAAATTGATGTCCAATTTGAAATGCAAATGAAACTGAAATTTGAAGATTGTTAAGAAATGAAATTGAAATTGGATGTTAGATGTTAGCTATGGAATGCAATTGAAGGTTCGAGGCTATTGAAAATGAAATTGGACCAAGTGATGTGGTTGTTTGAATTTGACCAAGTGGTTGTTTCAAGCAACGTTATGTGATAGACCTAAGCTAAACATGGCGCCTCCTAAATCCGGCAAGACATGGAGAAAGCCTAAGGCCGACTTTGTCCTCACGAGGCCCCAAAGGAAGGAAGTACTAGAATGGTTCAAAACATTAATGTTCCCTAATGGGTTTGCAGCGAATTAGAGTAGAGGAGTGAACTTGACTGGTATGTGAATCATCAGGGCCAAGACTCATGACTACCACATCTGGCTTGAGCGGCTTCTTCTGGTGATGGTTCGAGGCTCTCTCCCCGATCATGTGTGGCTAGTGTTGGCAGAGTTGAGCTATTTCTTCCGTCAGCTTTGTGCTAAGGAGATATCAGAGACCGTGATTGCAGACATGGAAAAAATGGTGCCCATGCTGCTCTGTAAGTTAGAGAAGATCTTTCCACCCAGCTTGTTCACTCCGATGGTGCATATGATTTTGCAGCTCCCGTATGAGGCACGAATGGGGGGCCTACGCAGAACCGTTGGTGCTACCCAGTTGAGAGGTGTCAAAAGGTTCTTCGAATGAAATGTAAAAATAAATGCAAAATTGGAGCTTCTATTGTAGAGGCATTCGTTTTGGAAGAGATGTCAAACTTCACATCTAAATACTACTCTGACAACCTTCCGAGCGTGCATTATCCACCCTCTTGTTACAATGCTGTCGAAAATGAATCGACCCTCAGCCTTTTCCAAGGGCAACACAGAATTGGAAGTGAAGCGACCAACAAGAACTTGAAACATAAAGAGTGGCGCACTATCATGCTATATATGTTGACCAACCTCTCAGAAGTGGAACCGTACTTCAAGGATTTTCACTTGCATTTCTAGGGTGTATCAAGGGAACCTACCCCATAGGAATATGATACCCTTCTTAGAAAGGGTGCGGGAGCTGGAGTGCCCGATTTCATTTCTTGGTTCAAACAAAAGGTATTTAGCATTTTCTTTGTATTACATTAGAAGTTGCTCGTACATGCGAACAATATAACTAACTTTCCTGCTTGCTTGCAGGCCCAAACTGATGCGTCTATGAATCTTGATCTAAGACAGGTTGCCAGTGGTTGTCGCTATAGGGTCAAGTCATTTTCAAGCTATGACACTAATGGGTACCACTTTCACACAACAAGCTACGAGCAAAGTCGGCCCAATCGAAGAACCACTAATAACAGGGTGTTTACGCTCGGGGATGATGGGGTGGAGTATTACGGAAGAGTTGAAGAAATATACGAACTCATGTTTGATGGTTACAAACCTCTTTCTCTTGAACATTCAAATACCATTGGTTCGATCCTCAAGCAGTGAGAGGGACTCCTAATATTGGGCTAGTCGAAATTCGACAGTCCCCCGTCTACCCAGGAGACGATGTCTATATTGCGGCTCAACATGCCAAACAAGTTTATTATCTCTCATACCCGTGCCAAACCGACGACCGTCTCAAGGGTTGGGATGTTGTTCACAAGGTATCGCCACACGGTAAACTACCTGTCCCAAACAATGAAGATTACAATACAGAGCCAAACAAAGATGCCGGAGAGTTCTTTCAAGAAGATGGGCTAGAAGGGGGTTTTGTGATAGACTTAACCGAAGAGATCGGAATGGAAGTAGATAATGAAACGGTTGTTGACGACGACGATGCTGGAGATGAGGTTGAAAATGTGAATTACTTGAAATTACTTGACCGATTACAATTAGGCATGGACGACGATGACGACATTCCTCCTTCGGTGCACTTGCAAGATGATATCGACATGCGTGATAGTGATGATGAGACATATGATCAAGATATTCCTAATGATGATGATTATTTCTAATACATGTATGGTGCATCTATTTAATATTTGCAATACTATGTTCTAATTTTGTTTTATTTATTTTGCATCTACTTACTATTTGCAATTCTATGTTACTTTCTAATTAAGTATTGATGGATTTAATCTTTTAATTGCAGGTGATTGATCAAAGATGGTGCGCAAGGGTATGGTGAGGTCGGTGATGTCGCTTTACAAAAGAGCGACTAGAAAGGGGTCCGATGGAGCTGAGGGGTCCGGGAGGGGTCGAGGGAAGGGTCGAGGTAGAGGTGGAGGCAGAGGTGGAGGAGGAGGTAGCAGGGTTCGAGGGAAGGCTGCGAGGAAGTCGTCGCCTGCACCTTCCGCTCACGACTCTAGTGAGGAGGAGGAGGAGGAGGAGGAGCAGCAGCAGCGGGTGGTGGAGTCGGAGGAGATACCTTCTGCTCACGGCTCTGAGGAGGAGGAGGAGGAGGAGGAGGAGGAGGTGGTGGCGGCAGGGCCTCCCGCTGCCGAGGGCGTGCCGAGTGTCTTTTTGTGAGGTCCCACACAACTCCCGACTCGACCGATTCCTTTGGAGAAACGGCCGATGGTTCGACCCATACCGCCAAGGTACGTAACTTGAAACACAGATACTACTAAAGTACTATACATGAAGTCCAACATACGTGGCCATCATCTCTAACTTATCCTCCACGCCTACGCTTGCTGGGCTCGGCTTGGGCCCTCTTACCCCGGACCTTCCTGGCTCGACAACATTGATCGGTGGAGTAAGTCAACTGGTCCGGTGCATGCCTCGTCCTGGGAGCGTCGAGTGGTATTGAAGGAAGCTGCTACGTGAGCTGCGTCGGTGAAGGAGCCCCTGCTGAGAGGAACCCTGCACATCAGGATGTGGTGAAGACCAATCCTGCACTAAACTCCCAGAAGCAGATGGCATGGAATACTGAGGCGCCTCGAACTGTGAGGGGCGGACCTGTAATATCAAATTCGGATATAAAGAACAAAATGTTTCATACACAAAAATGACATGTTATCGTACGTGTGGTCCGCCTAGGAGTAGGTATGAAAGGCGGTGGTTGAGGCAGACCAGACGATGACTGCCTGCCGTGGAAATGAGACGAACTAGGTCCACTGTCTGGTGTATAGAGAGGAGGAGACCTCTGTCGTCCCCTCGGCTGCATGTCTCTGGTACTCGTACAGGAAGTGCACCCGAGAGCATCCCTGCATCGGCGCGCAAGTCGGAGTAGGGCTGCTCCTACATCACATGCCTGGACCTGTGGAGGGTTAGCATAGCATCAAGAGCCCATCGCCTCTAGCTCGGCAGCCACTTTGTCGCACACATCAGTCTACAAAAATGATAACACAACATTAAGTAACCGAAAAAGTCTAGTTGCTATATTAACATTAAGTAACATTATTTTAGTCACTAAGTAGCTGCCGTACGATGTTATTATTCATAGTATTCATGCCGTATTATTTTAATTAGACTAGCTGCAACTCAAATTATTAGATGACCGTGCTTGTCTTTTTTTTTTCCCCCCCTACACCTGTAGCGACTCAAATTTTGGCCTACACCTATAACAATCTGAGAAGCACTTGACCCTTCGCCCACCCCTCATGTACCTAATTTTGTCCTACGGTTCAATTGGAAGAGAATCTAACCCCTTTGGCTCCTGCTCACGTACCATAGGAGGTTTTTTTTAACCTCATCCATGTGGTTGCTGGTGAGCTTGTCCAGCTCGCCCCATAATATGTCAAATTTTCTCCTCTGATTCTGTTTGCATAGCTTCTTGAACATATCCATCAGACGCTTGCTCTTAAACTGCATGTAGAAGTTTGCCCCAGATGCCTCATGCACCATCGACTATGCAGGTCAGGCCAAAATTTCTGATCATTATAATGTGTCTGCAAGGTATCAATTGCTGATAATAACCCTACATGATGATCATGTAAGATGCAAACATTGGGTCTCTGCATAACAACAGCTCGCTTCACCCACCTCAAAAAACCACAACCAACTTTCTGTATTTTCATGCTCCACAAATGAAAAAGCAATTGGCACAATCTGATTCTCCCCCATCCAGTAAAAAAAGTACCATCCACAGCAAGCAAAGGTCGACAATGCTAGAATGCTTCTATCATACAACCAAATGACCAGAAAGCATGTCGTAAGACCCTATTCCCATTTGTATTTACAAACTCATCAATTGCAACAACAACTCCTATATTCCTAGCCTGCATAAGATCAAGCAGGCCAGGAAGGTTGTGGGACGAGTCCTCATATGTCCCGAACCTTCTTTCCAACGCCTTTTGTTTTGCTCCCCATGCCATATCATAGCTAGTCTCATAACCATATCGATTCTCTATGGCATGCATTATAGCAAATGAAGACATACCAGTCTTCTGCACAATTTCATGATACATGTATTCAGCTATAAATTGTGTACTCATGTTCTTATGTTTCAAAAGAGTCCTACCCAATGAGCATGAATGTCCTACCACGATAGATGCTACAAATGGCATCTCATCCTTGGGTAGGCATCTGTGAACCATCCATGTGCAACTCGGAGCCGTGCACTTCACGTCATACGTCTTAGGGTTTGAAATGACCACTCTGAACTCCTTCTCTGAGAACACCCATTGCTTCACCGCATGCTGTAAAGCCACCATGTTAGGAAACATTTGCCCCTGGCGAACCTCTATAGCGTCGTATACCCAACATGAATTGTGGCCATCATCAACTGCCAAGTTTTCCATATTGATCCAGTCCTGTGGCTCTTCATATCCCGGTCCCTAGCCCTGCCCAGCCATTCTATTTCGTCCACAATTGCCTCGTTGTCCTCCCCTAAATCTGCTTCTACCGTGCCAATATTTATTAGCGGTCTATCATAAATCTAGGTCGCACCAACATGAATACTTAACTTTTTTGAGATTAAGTATGCTTAATTTGAACTTCTCATATTTATATACTTGATGACGTGTAGGTGCCTCCGTGGTGGTGCGCCACCCATTTCCAGGCCTGGGACTATATTGTGACAAGGTGGTGCGACCCCCAGTGGCATGAGACGCACAACGCTGCCCGGGAGTAGCGTATGATGATGCCTGGGCCAGCACACCATCAAGGCAACCTTAGCCTTAGCCAACACGCACGAAGATGGGTACGCGAATTCATTTCTTCATTGTGACGCTCAATTCTGCATAATTGCTAATCATCTTTCTGTTTTCTTTACAGTCGGCGGCACATGGTGGCCAGCCTTGCGGCCAGTTGAAGGCGTTTGCTTTGTCCCACAAGGGCAAGGCGACATCTGACGTTGACTACAACTCGGAGGACCCGTCCTTGGTGTACAGCAACGCCACCGTCCATAGTCGCATCAGTGAGTACACATCAGCGGCAAGGGAGGTCCATGGGCCAGAGTGGGACCCAAGCACCGAGGACCTTGATGGAGAGATCGTCATGAGGGTAGGTGGAGGCAAGAAGCATGTCCGGTACTGGATTGGTGACAGCACAATCGACACGGCCTCTACTCCCACCCTCTTCTAGATCCGAGCAAGGAGCACGGACTCAGCCCCGCCCATACGCCCACGGCCGAGTGCTTCACAGATCTAGATTGAGCAAGTCCAGGTAAATTTTGTTTTATTCGTTGTTCATTAATTTTCACATATGTTTGCTTTGCATTGTAACATTGGAATGAAATATTGTACACCCAACTACAGGAGGAGATGGAGGCAAAGATCAAGGAAGAGCGGGAGAGGTATGAGCAGATGATGACGCAGCAAATGAGTGTGATGTTCCAGTACCTGCAAAGTACTGGGACGCCGCCGCCGCCTCCTGGGCTATTCCCTGGACTACCTCCACTCGGTGTTCCTCCTCCTGTTGGCACTCCTACAGGCACTCCGGTGAGTCACCTGAGATACTTGTACTTTCATTTGTTACACATGCAATGTTTTCTTTTTGCAGAACCAATCCGCGGGATCCAACAATCCAATTTCCCTTCCAAAAGCTTGGTCGTCGTGGACCGGGCGTCAATGAACTTGTAGTTGTACTTTTATCTCATGAACCAACTAGCCTTAGCTTGCATTAGATGAACTTGTAGTTGTGGTTGTTGAGCACTTCTATTTCAACTATGTGGACACTTTCTATTTGAACTTGAGGTTGTTGTGATGTGTTTTATTGTTTGTGGAGATGTGGTTTAGTGTTTGTGGTGATTTATATGCCTGTGATGATGATGGTGATGATATATATGTGTCTCTGATGATGGTGATAATATATGTGTCGTTTCTTATGATTGTGGTCCAGGTTGTAGAAAATTTAAGTATTTTATTGCAACCCAGAACAATTATTTGCCAAGTGTCCCATCATTTGCCGAGTGCTAAACGCTGGCACTCGGCAAAGTGGCAATTATTTGCTGAGTGCCTGATGTCGGCACTCGGCAAACTGGACATTATTTGCCGAGTGCCTGACGTCGGCACTCGGCAAAGTGACCATTCTTTGCCGAGTGCCTGACGTCAGCGGCACTCGGCAAAACAGGCTGACGGTCGTTTTGGGCCGTCAGCCTACCTTTATTTTGCCAAGAGCCAACTAGGCACTCGGCAAAGATTTTGCCGAGTGCCCGACGCTTGGCTCTCAGCAAAGCCGTCTTTGCCGACGAAATTATGCCGTGGGCCCTTTGCCGAGTGTAACACTCCGCAAAATCTAGGCCTTTGCCGAGCGCCTCTATCACTCGGCAAATGAAGGGTCTCCCATAGTGAAGTTAGTACTTTGTTCCTCAATGCATGAAAGGATTAGCAATTAACACTTGTGTAATTTTCAAACATTTTAGGAGGGTCCAGGTGAGAAGAACTTCCTACGATTAGAAGCTTCGAGTTATCGAGTATTATTATGTATTGCTTGTACCAAATAGCTTATAGTTATATTTTGGGCTGCTAGATTTGCATATTTATATGACATATGTGGAATCTACAAGGGTACATGTTGCCATGGGCAGCTGGCATGTATTTTGTTCTTCTTCAGTTTGGTGTCAAACTACTAACTCTCCTCGCCCAAAAAAAACAAAAAACAAAAAAAACAAAAAAAACAAAACCTAACTCCGTTTCTTTTCTCGTTAGTGGGCAGAACTTCTTATCTTTAGTCTTTATTGGAACTTCTGTGGAATTTGTATCCAATTTCATCTTTTGAAAAAAAAATTACATCCAATTTTTCTTCAAACATGAAACATGGGTTCATCTTATCTTCATTAATTTCTGGAGTATTCATCCTTTGAAGAGAAGTGGGTATCAGATGGAGATGCCGATTTGGAGTCTTCAAAAGGAAATTTTATGTTATCTTTACTCAGTCATATGCTTTGTAAATTTTCTTGCCCCGTTGCAACGCACGCAATTTGCTACTTACATAAAAAAGCTCAATGGAATGACAAGCAGCATATGAGTAACGTTTTGCAATGTATGAACAACATATGGCTTTGGTAGGAATTTTCATTATTGAGGAATTAGTTATTTTAGCATTTTAAAAATAAAAAATCAGGAAATCAAGTCTCACTTAGAACAAGATCATAACAGCCCTATTTATACCATATCATTTCTCACAACAACCTAGACTTGGATCAAGCACTTGCAACCCACAAGTTTTAGGTTCTAGAAAAGTTTTATTAGCCAACAAACTCAAAATTTGGGAGAGTACTAAGTTGTAACTAGGTGCAAGAGAGAAATAAAATGGAGCAACTATTCATCATCTCAACATAGGAGAAACTAAACCATTTTTACCGCTCATAGAAATAAAAAACTACAACTAAACTATAGACTATTTTTGTTCTTTTTAGGTTTTATCAGTTTTTTGTTGTTTTCATTTTGTCTTTTTTTTTTTTTGGTATTTTCATAGGTGCATGCAAGAAGAAAGCTAGGATACATGATACATTCGCGGGTTGGTGTCTCTCCCAAGCTTGGTTCTTGCTCTCGGTCACTGAAGTGGGTGAAAATCCATGTGCTCGAAGAAGGCACTTAGATCGGTTTGGCCTCGCTGGACCGTGGAGTAGATGTTGTTGAGCTGAGCGGTGGCATTGTCCTGCCACGCATGTGTGTGGCCAATGTGCCCAGTGAGAGCAGTGTTGGTGTTGCTTAGCTGCACACCGAACCTCTCTTCTTGGCTAAGGTTGGAGAAACCTCGAGCTGAGAAAAGGAGCGTCTCCCCATTGATGGAGGCATCCCGCTCATGCTTGATGAACGGGAAAGGGAGGGCTGCACCCACACCCTTTGTGGCGCATACTTACACTGTCCTTGGGGCTGCGTCCATTGTTCATGGTTCGCCTCGTGCCATGACGGACCGCCAGCCTCTTGAGGTTGCGGGGTCGTCCAACCGGAGGTGTGAGCCTCGGGAGTCCACCCTGCATGTGGTACATAGGCCGGGGGCGTCATGTATGACTGTACGGGAGGCTGCAAATGCGGCAGTGGTGGCTGCACATGTGGTGTAGCCTGTTCCGTCGTCCTCACCCTGCTGCGAGTAGGCCTACCAGAAACACTCCTGCGAGAAGCCTCTATGGTCTGGAGAGGTATGGTCAGCTCTTGGCAATTATACAAATGAAGCTCCTGGTTACTCATTTGTTTAACCGACAAAGAAATAGGTCAAACTGCCATTTGGATCATGCTTAAGTATATGACCGTGTACAAGGTAATCCTCGTTTACAAGAAAGCGGGGCTCGGGAATATATGAAGTTTCAGCAACATTAAGAGCCCTGACACAAGTAGCAATGTGAGTCACTAACGAGGTACAAGCAATAGGTCCAGCACATGAAATATATTCTAACCATTGTGACATCATTTATTTCAGAGGAGAGACTTTAGTCTTATATTATGAACCATGGCAAATAAAAGTCTCAACTCATCCTCTCTAATAGTTCTAAGATCAGCTCTATGAAAGTAAGTCATGGCCAACCATTTATGCAACAAACGCAAGGTAGAATTATGAATATCATTGGTCTTAGGTTTGTGGCAAACAGACAACCCCGTGATCTCATTCCAAAAGGTAAGCTTGTCAAAACCAGGGGTAGAAATCTCTACATGAACAGAGCAATGTGAACTAAAGTCGAGATGCAAGCTCAGTTCTGTCCAAGGCAAGTAATATTCTAATCCAAACAGCCTAAAAGAAATACCATCATTTGCTATGTATAGCGTGCATAATGTCACAGCCCAAAATTTGAATACTTAAATTTAGGCATGTTCGAAGCCCTCTGGTCACATCTTCAATTTTGGAGGCAATTGAGTTTAACTTTAAGATGAGTAAGTAATTAATGGTTAAACAAAGTTAAGAAAAGAACTTCAATAAATCTCAAGCCATGTTCAGAAATGAAATAATTTCTTTCAATGCTATACAATGAAATAGATTTTGGAGATGCTTTGGAGCACAAAATTTAATTTCTGGACCATTTATAAGTTTGTTTCTAAATTAGAATCATATCACCAAATGAAGGTCAATACGGGCCTATCTAAAGAAACTCACAAATTATAAACTCAAGTGTACCAAGTTAAAACTTTCGGAAAACACTATACCAGTTAATATAATTTTATAGAATTTTCCAAGATATAATCAAGTCTTTTAGTGCCCTTATAAATTCAGAGAAGTTTGGTTTCGTGCTGTATTGACAAATTTTAAATTCAAAATCTAACCTGTCGTCTGTTCCATCATCATGCAAATTATCATAATTTTAGGAGGCCTGGAAGTATCAGATTTAATCGATGAACAGAGGACGAAAAGAAATTCTGAAAATATCTGGACCTACCTGCCATCCTGACTGGGCTACAGGGGCGGCTCCTCCAGATCGAGGACAATGGCGGGGCGCTGCTCTCTCCCTCCTGGCCTCAATCCCATCCAGGTTCATGGTGGAAGTCCGACCTTATCCTCTCCCGAGCTGCCCTCAGCCTTTTCTCCTCCTCCCCATTTTCTGTCCAGCCAGCAGAGTAGCAGCCGCAGGGAAAGCAAGAGAAAGGCCATGGCTAGTTCCTAGCTGCTACCTACCGTCCAGATCTGTAGAAAGCGCTGCCGGAACGTCCACTGATTCTATGCATCGGTTCTTTTGTTCCCCACCATGCGCAAGATTGGTGGCCGTCTTCTCCAGCTCCGGCAGCAAACAGTGCATCAACTGGAGTTGATTTCTCTCCTGTCGGTGAGCCCTATTTTGGAATCTTTAGTCATCTGCAGCTTGATGCCCCACTGTTGAAGCTTTGGCGTCCGGTGGTCGTGTTCCATCCGTGAAGTTCCTCCCCGTGGATCTACCGCTGCAGCCTGCAGAACTCCCCAACGTTGTGTTTTTCTGTGGCGAGCTGCCTCTGTGATGCTCCGTTAACCAAGCTTCTACATGAAAGAAACTTCATAACCTCTGGTGCGGCTCCCCGCCTCCTCCTTTTCCTGTCTAGCAACTCTGCCACGCGTGCGCCATGCAGAGAGAGAGCAGCAGCAGAAAGCTAGTTAACCCAGCACAAGTTAGAACTAACTCATTTCAGATCTTGTAAAACTCATAAGAAAATAGTTACTGCTCCTAAAAATGAAAACTCACTTCCATTAGCTTTGTCTTGATGTTCTCTGCTTGTTAAAAATATATGTGCAATATGGATTGCATCTGTATAGCAGCATAGAATCTGTGTCGGGTGGTCCTTGATGGTTCATAATCAGCTAAATTGTACGTGCCCAGGGAGAAAAAAAAAAGGAAATCATGAGCTTACTTCCAGGTGTGAGCCACAGGAACACACGCGCCTCATCCACTGTGTCGTTTACTCGCCTTCTTGGTTCATGTCCCCGCACGCTTTGCCATCAAATGAAGCCACATCACGATCTTCTGATGCGACCGGCTACAGCAGATAACGACGGAGTAACTAATAGATTAATCAATTCCCTTCAATAATAAAGTGATCGAGTATCAAGTAACTTGATAAGATGATCAGCTGACGGAACAAGCTTCGTGTAACAGTTGGCGCACGTTTTCTTTCGTGCCCGCTCGGTCGTCACGCGGTTGTGGACTCACTAGTGGAGACCGTCGGGAGGCCCCACACGCCAGC
Organism: Eragrostis curvula; assembly: GCA_007726485.1. NCBI lineage: Eukaryota > Viridiplantae > Streptophyta > Magnoliopsida > Poales > Poaceae > Eragrostis > Eragrostis curvula. The sequence continues at coordinate 4,058,359 of RWGY01000034.1, read as the reverse complement.
GGCGTCAAACGATGGAGCCCATAGTAGTTGATGGAGAGCGGGTGGGGTGATAACGGCGTGTCCTCAGGTTGGAAACAGAGCACAGCGGAAGTAGGGAAGCGGAAACAGAGGAAGGGAGAGGCAGCTATGGTGCCGAGATGGGCGACTGCCCTCAGGACTACTGGGAGACGCAAGCAGCGCTTCATCTCGACTGCGAGGAGCTGATCGTCAGGTCCGTTCCTCGACTGCCGGTTCTATTGCGCGCCCATGATAACGGACTGAATTAGTTGGCCACTGCCACTTTTGCAGCATGTACACGGCGCCACGTCATGCTACAACTCCAGCTCGCCGACGTACGGGTCGCACTCCTCGACGGTGACGGCAATGGTTGATAACGGGACCGGTGGCGCGGCGTGGGTGAGCAAGAACATCCTATCCTAATTGTGCGGGGCTCCGATCCAGGCGGGGGGGTGAACAAGAACATACATGGAGCCTCCATGGCGGAGGCCGTCGCTGAGCAGGAATTGATACGAGCAGTGGCGGAGCCACATTAGGGCCAGCAGGGGCCCGGCCCCCCCTTGGCCATGTAATTTTTCTCAAGATCCACAGCTAAATCTGTTGATTAGCTAGTCTAGTTGGTTCGAAAATGCTGAAGAGTGCTGCTTTCTGTGAGACGTTAGCTCACAGATCAATGTTCAACTTACTCAAGTGCCGAGAAATCCTAAGCCAACATAACTGGGCAGCAGCCTGGGCTATGCCTTTTCAGCTGTTTTTGAAGTCTGTACATGGCTTTGCTACTGTAGCGGCCCCTCCTACCTTTTGGTCGCTGGCTCCGCCACTGGATACGAGTATGACGACGGGCGCCGGAAGAAGATGAAACGTGCGCAGTCAATGGTGGCGCTCATGGGCATGGCTGCGCCACCGGTGGAGGTCATCGTCCTTCGCGTGTTGGGGGTGGGCCCCCCACCGCGTGATGGTGGTCAGCGGCACGGCACCTGTAGTAAGCAGCGCGACTCCATGGCCTGCGTCTGCCACGCTATCGACGCGTGTCGCCGTGCCGGCAGCAGCAGCTAGCTAGGAGCATTGCAGGTGACATGGGCGCGCTGACGTCAGGAAGGGTAGCTTTTGTTGGTTTTACTTTACCACCACTATTCCTACTGTGTAGCTTTAGTACCCCTTTCCATTTCCTCTTTTGGTTACGGTAGAAAGTTGAGGTCAAAAAGATCCTCGTCCTGTTCCATTTGCCGCGTACGCCTCCTAGGTGGACGGCCGACTTAACAAGTTTCCTGTTTGGCAAAATGGATTCCAATTTCTGCTTTGTCTGACTCGGTTACTGTAGCTATAGTAATATAATCCGTGAGGAGCTACGTTTCTGCGGATTCTGGCCGAAAACGAATTTGGCTACACTGATTTTACTGTATCTACAGTACCAAAAACAGAATCCAGAATCTATTGTTGAAGCTGTACCAAACAGGCCCAATACTCTCCCTCTCATCTTTCGTTATCACGGGGGTAATCTATTTAGCGTGTTATTAATCTGAAATTCTACGTGATAGTTCACAACTTCACATGCTCAGAAACTCCGGAACCGCTCACATGGGTCCGTCAGTAGGTGGCTCAAACTGGATTTGAGAGAGTCGAGAGCAGAGGAAGGAAGCATTGCCCAGTGCCCACCGGCCTCGCGTCAAAACAACACAAGTATGTCAAGTATGTTTCGAAACCGATGGTCACGTGCGCTCCACAATTCGTCTCGTCTGGAACTCTTATTATCCACATGTCGTCTGGAAACATGCTGCTACTCGTTGATCTTTTCTTGCTCAAAGTGAAGTCCACACCACAAGGAACTCTTATTATCCACATGTCGCCATCGATTTGCGTCCTTTGTCTTCAGCCACAATTTGCACGTGCTTGAATGAGGCTTTTAGGCTAGCCAGGTGCGTTAGGTAGACACTCCCTGTTAGTACTAGTATGTTATTCTCGCTGGCGTCGTTAGCTCCGTGCATGGATATAGAAAAGTTACTCCTTTCCCAACATTAATCTATGACGTTAGGACAGCGAAAGATATGATCATAAATGTCTTTTAGTCTAGGAATTTGGTGATATATATAATACATGGTTGTTTACGATTTCCTCATTCTAATTTGGGTCTTGTGACTAAACAGATCTATTCTAGTTACTTCCAGGTACGCCAACTGGAACCTGTTCAAACGAAGTGGATGATCGAGGCTACTCTTCCCGGGTTTCATACCACCGGCAGTCCATATAGTTAAATTAGATGGAGGATCTTATCGGACATCCTAGTACAACAACAAGTGCTATCTTGGTGTCCTCCAACTCTTTTTTGTTAATGTTGTTTAGTACAAAAACAGCCAGACAACAAAGGACATGTGTTCCTCTATTTTAACACCTCTATGCATATGAGAGCGAGGTGATTGTACGAGGGTGTGCATCACAGTCTCACGAGTTACATACATACTTTCTCTGTCCCTTTTTATAAAAGATTAAAGGGTTTGAGATTTATACTATATCAAAATACAAGGAATTGTACATATATGCAATCTTTGGTGATTGGTGGGAGGGTTGATAGGAGGGATTGTATATGGCCTTTTTTGGGACAGCTTTTTTCCATAGCGATTCTGTAAGAATCTAGATTCTGTACGAAGCAGGTGTGAGGAAAATCTGCTGTCGAAATAAGCTGAGTGTTTGGCAACCCTGATTATTTTGGTAGAGATTCTCTGTCCTGGATGTATAATGTCTGATATGTCCCTAGAGTCTGTTATGACTTGTGTGATAGCTAAAAAGGCACAAATAATAATAATTCGGTTACCATGTTCATATTTTCGTAAACAAAAGAAGGTCATCACAATTTCTCAATCCAAGTTATACTTACAAAGTTTTTGCTATCATGATTACAATGCGGCAACAAAGCCCACCAAAATACAACTCTATGTATATCAGTATATGTGCTTTGAAGATGATTACATTTTCTTGGGATGCTTGGATCCCTTATATAAAGGGACGGAGCGAGTAGCATATTATTTTCGGAGTTTGTATTCAATAAGGTTGGTTGGCAACAATTGATGAACAGATCTAAGAGCTATATTGTACCATGCAAGAAAGAGTGTTTTAGTTGGTTGTCTTTGAGGGTGTTTCAGCGCGTGTAAAAAGGGATGGTATGAAGAGTTATCTGCGAAAGGGTATGTAACTTAGTGGTTACAAGAGTCTCAGTAGCATTTCAGATTCTAGGATTCGACCCTCGTGAGAGCAAATTTTTTAAGATTTAACGGCGTTGCGCTTTCAGCGGTAAGCGACGTAGCCGTCGACAGCGAGGCGTTAGTGGTGACTTTGCCAATCTCAAGAATTTACCGGCTCTTCTTCGAAGATGCTCATAGGATAAGTGTGTGTGCATTGTGAGTTTCTGAGTTTGTACTGTGTGATTTCAAAAAATACAGGTGTAGCATCAACAACAACAGTTGAGCATGACGACACTGGCTGGTTCATGGGTGCATCGGCTGTGGTTTTATAAGACATCGTCGATCCCGAAAACCATGGAAGCGACAGCTTGCAGTGAGGGTCTGGCGTTGGCAACTGGCCTTCTCCTTCAGGAGTTCAGAACTGCTTGCGACAATGCAAGCGTTATTGGAGTGTCCGAGGAGCCGATATGGGTTCATAGGGACATATTGTCTAGGAGGTAAAAGCGAGATCTAAGACTTCAGGAGGTGCGATTTTGTCCCAGAAAAAAGAACGCCGAACATTGACGCGCATAATCTAGCTAGAAGTTGTGTTTATGCTGCGATAGGTAGATATGTTTGGTTCTTAACACCGCCTGACAGTGTTTGTAACCCCATACTGATAAGTCTAATAAAAGGTGGTGATTATGCTAAAAAAAGGTGCAGGTGGTACCCTGTTGTGCATGCAACCAATCGCACTACCGAGAATATGTGCACGAGCGGTGCAATATGGCTTTGGTGAACCTGAACAAACATGCACTCTATCGACAATTAGACACTTCTCATATTCCTTTTTTCTTAAGAAAATACTTACGCTCATATAAATGTACAATCTATCCTTATGAATGCCTACAAGAGCTTGGTTGGCGTATATTCTGATGATGAAGTCACTGCATATACCTGTTGTTGATGGGCATTTTATAGACTTCGAAGAATTAGTTGTAAGGGCACACTGATTTGGAGACTGGATATGCTACTTCCATAATAACAAATTGAACTAAGCTAAAATATACTACCTTCATATCAAATATATGATGTTCTCACAGAGCAGCTAAATTAGCTATCTTAGAGCAGGTATAGTAAGGCCTACTCAGCAGGCTAAATAGTTCTCCACGTCATCAAAATCTTAGTTGGAGGAGTGAGAAAAAAAGAGAGAGAAAAGAGCGGGCGTGTGGTGAGTCGTCGGCCACCAGCCGGCTGAAGCGGTTCGTTCGAGTAACCTGGCTGCCTTCAGCCAATAGCAGGTGCATGCATGTTTCATTAAGGGATAAAATATTCAATCAAAGTAGCCAGGCTCTTCTATCAATGTTTCATTAATGAAAATGTGGAGTGACGTGGCAGAAGTATTTCGCCGGCAGCCGGCGACGTTATTAGCCTTGCTCTTACACGACATGCCATCTAATATTTCAGTTCATTGTTTGAGGCGCATCCCTCGTCCAACGGCCATACCTTTGCATTTTGACAGTTTTACCCACCTCGCAACTATGGAAGGATCGAAATGAAGTTGTTTTTCAACACGAACCACAATCCACAACCCGTCTACTGAGGGCATGCAAGGAAGAGTCATTCTTCTGGCGCAGCCGACTTAAACAATCGGAAGTGTGCACATCTCTGATATGCTTGGTGTTCCCTTTTTAGTGTAAATATGTGGCGCACAATGTAAATCACCCCCCCCCCCCCCCCCCCCCCCCCCGAGACATTCAGAAAAATGCTACAACGAAAGACAACATGTATAGGTTATTTGCGTGAATTTTAGCTCATTATTTAGGATCTCTGTTCTTGCAAATTATGCCCATGTTAATAATCAGTTTAAAGTGTGACCCATTTCTGCTTCTGTAGATAGCCAAAATGACAAATAAAAAGTGTAGTTTAAGCATACAAACAAACCTGGCATCGTGGGATAAAAAACGCTGAACTGTCCTTTGATGTATGATTTAAGAAGAAGAAGCCCATCTTTAACCTACTTATAAATATATTAGTTAGATGATCCACCTATTTGTCCTTGCTCACATAATGACCTGGCACAAGTCATGGACCTCACCTCTCCTTTTTTTTTTCTTTTCTTTTTTTACATGATGAACCTCACGTTGTCTGTGTTCACACCTTAATAATAAATTTAAATAAACAAATTAACGTCGTCTGACACTCGGAGTTGACTTCCCCCGCAAAGATCCGACACTCGGTGTGAGCCTCTGATCGCACGCGGAGCCTCTGATCAGTATCAGCAACAAATGAGAATAAAATAGTGGTAGTGTTGAAGGAGTGGGGATTCTAGAACATGCTGAGGGAGATGGAGACAGGTAGACGCGCGGACAAGAACGAAGATACCTCATCATGGCTTCGGCCCTGTTTGTTTCCAGGGGCTAAAATTTTAGCCCCGTCACATCAAAGAGAATCTTGCTATTTAGAAGTACTAAATAAAATTTAATTACAAAACCTTTTTACGGATGGGGGCTAATTTACGAGACGAATCTAACGAGCCTAATTAAGCCATATTTTGCTATAGTGATGCTACAGTAACCATTGTCTAATCACGGCTCAATTATCCTCATTAGATTCGTCTCGCAAAGTAGCTCAAAGTTCTGCAAAAAGTTTTGTAATTAGACTTTATTTAGTACCCTTAAATGGCAAAATTCTAAATGGCTAAAATTTTAGCCAAAGAAACGAACACCCCCTTCATTTATTTGCGCCTCGCAGCGCTTCAGCTGTTGCCACAGCCTGATCCCCACCACCCACGTGTTGCCACAGCCTGATCCCGCTGCGTTGGTTTCATGTGTAGGAAGATAAACTATGGGGCTGTTCGTTTCCATTAGGAGCTAAAATTTAGCCCCTAAAGTTTAGCCTCTAAAGTTTTGGAGCTAAACTTTAGCTCTCTAAATTTTAGCCCATGGGGTGTTCGTTTCCATAGGCTAAAGATCATTTTTTCTCTTTAAAATAACTCAAATACTCTCAAATCCATACAACTCTATGCAAATATATAAAAAGTCATGCAAATCAAACATTAGCGATCACAATTTAAAGTCAAATTACAATTCATGCGAGTTTTAGCCCATTTTAGGGCCTTTTTCAGGGCTAAAGTTTTGCCCCTATTTTAGCCAGTTTTGCTCTTTAGGCCTAAAATTTTTGCCCCCCGTTCGGTGACCTATAGGCTAAAATTTTAGCACATTTGCTCTTTTTGCCAATTTAGCCCTGGAAACGAACAGGGCCATTTTACAGATGACATAGACATAGGGCGTTTTCGGGTTAGTTCCAGCCGGCTAGGCATGGGAATCAGGTTCCTTAATTAGACCGGACCTGGTTAAATTAGCAATAGGCAATTATGTAAATACTTCCTCCGTTTTTTTTTACTTGTCACTGGAGTTTACTGTAGCAATCTTGATCGTCCGTTTTTTTCTAAAAAAGTTACAGGGACGTGTAAAAACATATGATGCTAATAAAGTATGTTTTATGATAAACCTAAAGATATAAAAGATCGAGGTGTGTGCACAAATGTTGCAGAAAAAAACGGAAAGTCAAAATTGCTACAGTAAATTCTAGTGACAAGTAAAAAAAAACGGAGGAAGTAGTAGTTATTTTGGGTATTTCTGTTGTGCTCGTAAATATGTACGACAAACTAACTATTATTTGTATTTGGCAAAAAATTAACCATTATTTGGTAGAATTAATCAAGAATGCTTTCACAGCTGCTAACAACACTTGCCCATGCCTGTCATAAAAAAAAACTTAAGAATATGATATTCAGACTTAGGGTAATGAAGTTTATGGATGTTAGCAATACTCACTCCAAAAACAAGATAACCTTTTGAACATTGGCCCCACTTGCTCTACTTTACGCCATTTTACTAGGCGTGTGGGTCTACTATTGAAATTGTAGTGACACGTGTATATATTCTGGATCAGACTATAGGTATTAATAGATTGAAACCTTACTTCGCAAAAAAAAAAAAAAAAAAGATTTAAACCTCACTAGCAATTTCATATTTTATGAAAATTAACTCTAGTGGCATGAAGCATCTGAGAACTATGCAACAAGAAGGTGGTAATAAAATTTGTACAACTACGTTGGTTTGTTCATTGACAAGGAAGAATTACTTTTGTAGAGAAAACACCGGCTAAAAATGCTTCTTTGTAAACCTTGTTTTGTTTTTATTTATTTTCTTTTAAGCTCTTTGTACTTCATTATCATAATGAAAACTCTACGGTGAGGTACCATAGACGACAGCCACATCGCCAAAACTGTTCATGAATCAAATTACAATGACACATGCTCATTTGAGGTGTTAATCGTCCAAATTGAGTAACCACTGCTTTATTTTATATTTTTATGGTTTTTTTTGACTTTTCATATAAGGCAATTTGTAATTTGTTTTACATCCCATTTGAAAAATCCTACGTCGTCGCCGGTGACGAAATCATGATGACGCATGCTCATGATCCGTTTCTATTGAGTGGTACATTGCTTGCGCTTCACCATCAACTAAAATTCCAGTTGGGAGGCTCCGTTTGCGAACCCAAGGACAGAAATCGCCATCCCCCATGTCGCAACAACATGGAGAGCCGGCCGTCGCCACAGGAACACACGCACCCTATCTCACAGGGCTGTCAGCTTCCTGCTCCCACTGCGTCCAAACGGAAGCCACTGGACGATAAAATAAAATTATGGCGCAGAGGCACGTTGCAGAGATATCGACGCACGTGACGACGATCGATAAACTAATTCATGGCGTAATGGAATCGATAAGCTCGCAGTCGCAGGGTTAATAAACAATTCAGGCACGTTGTCCTCGCGAGCGCGTGCGTGCGCCTCTGGCAGGGCGGGCCCGCCACGTTCCCCGCGATTTCAGGCACGTTTTGTTTGTTTCCACATGCTGGTCGTCACGCGGATGGCCAGCAGACCGGGAGTGGGGGGAAGCGCGTCCTCGTCGTGCGGGCCCACCCGGCAGCCTCACGCGCCGGAGCCTATATAGCGGCTCGAGCGAGGCGAGTGTGATCTCAGCTCAGCCCCGGGAACTTCAATTCAATTCAAAAAACAGAGCAGAAGCAGGGGAGTGGAAACAGAGGAGAGTGACAGGACAGCCATGGATGCGGCGGATATGGGCGACAGCTTCGAGTACTACTGGGAGACGCAGCGCTTCCTCCTCGACAACGAGGACCTCGTCAGCAGGTCAGTCCCTGCGCCACGACGGCGCCGGAGCTCGATTGATCCCGCGCCATTGACGGATGATTGACAATTGCCATTGCAGCATGTTAGTGGGCGCCGGAGTTGGCGACGACGCCGCGTCCTACTACGACTCCAGCTCGCCGGACGGGTCGCATTCCTCCTCCGCGGCGCCCAACACCGCGGCGGCGCACGATAAGGCGGCCGGCGGCCTCGGCGGCGGCGAGACGGGGGCGAACAAGAACATAATCATGGAGCGCGACCGCCGCCGCAAGCTCAACGAGAAGCTCTACGCGCTGCGCAGCGTCGTGCCCAACATCACCAAGGTCAGTTCTTGATGAGATCAGCGCCGCCGCATTGCCCGACATCCGGTGCGGTCATCGCCGAAGATCGATTGGTCGATCGAGCTTGTTCTGACGGCGAATCTTACTCGGTTGGTGCAGATGGACAAGGCGTCGATCATCAAGGACGCGATCGAGTACATCGAGAAGCTGCAGGCGGAGGAGCGCCAGATGCTGCAGGAGGTGCGCGCGCTCGAATCGGCCGCCGGCATGCCCGACCACAATAAGTACGATTTCGACGACGGCGTCCTCATGCAGGCGGAGCGCAGGAAGAAGATGAAGCGCGCGCAGTCCGTGCCGTCCTTGGCCGCCGACGGCGCCGCGCCGCCGCCGGTGGAGGTGCTGGAGCTGCGCGTGTCGGAGGTGGGCGACCGCGTGCTGGTGGTCAGCGTCACCTGCAGCAAGCGCCGCGACGCCATGGCCCGCGTCTGCCGCGCCATCGAGGAGCTCCAGCTCAGGGTCATCACCGCCAACATCACCTCCGTCGCCGGCTGCCTCATGCACACCGTCTTCGTCGAGGTACGTCACTGTTGTTGCTGCAACTGTTCGAGCTTTGATTCATCCATCGGATTGCTGGTGTTGCTCTTGCGATAGGGATGACCTGAGCGTGCTGACGTCACGGGCCGTAGCTGTTGTAGGTTTGACCTAGGCGTTGACTTTTACCAGGACCAAATCACTGTTGCCCACTTTTAGGCAGAAAGAATTTTGTGTAAAGCGTCCTGTTCCATTTGCTGCTGATGTTCTAGTCTCGTTCATCAATCTGATTGCTGTGTTCCTCTTGCGATCGGGATGACATGAGCGTGATGACGTCACGGACCGTAGCTGTTGTAGGTTTGACCTAGAATTTGACTTTTACCAGGACCAAATCACTGTTGCCCACCTTTAGGAAGAAAGAATTTTGCTTCCAGTGTAAAGAACCTTCGTCCTGTTCCATTTGCGGCGTCCCCCAAGGGGACGACGACCGCCACGCCACGCGTAAAGCAACAGAGCACGAATCCTAATTAAAGGCTTTTTCTGTTTCACTTTGCTCTGTTCCGAATCCGCGTTGACTGTGCTGCACAATCCTCATATGCTAATGAACTGTTTCATCTGCGAATCACATGCTAATTAGTAGTATCTCAAGTATCTGTTGCCACATGGGCGCGCACGTGCTTCAGATGCAAGTTTTGAGCGGAGATAATCGGGAGCAGAAGCAGAGGACCATCCGCCCCGCATCATCAAACCATGTGCTGGGGATGGATGGAAAACGATTGACACATGCTCAATGCACCCGCACCAAGATGCCTGTCTCCATCCATCGTTGTCGATGCTAGGAATATTTCCTTCGCAACAAGTACCCACATTGGTGGCCATTGTTTTTCCGTTGTTCTAGCACGAATCGAACGTGCTTCAGATGCGGTGCTAGCAAAATACGTCATCGTTTCTTTAATCTTCTGTATAAACAAATAGGGGCCTATGATTACCGCGTGATTACCTGGAACTTTGAGTAGGAACATGTGAGATGCTAGTAGTTGACTTCAGTTCAACACGTTCGACATATATATTATAGAGAAGCTTTATCAGAACACATGGCGCATTAGGAATAACAACCCTGTAGGATTAAATTATGCCAATTTGGGATGCGTTGACTCACAAATTGTTTCTCTCTTTATTTTCAGGTGGATCATATGGACCGTATCCAGATGAAGGAGATGATCGAGGTTGCTCTCTCTCAGCTCGAGGCCACAGGGAGCCCCCCAAGTTCGATGAGCTATTAGGAAAGCGCATAATTTATCACCCGAATAGAGAGCTCCACTTGTCAGTCAAATAGTCTCAAATCATCTCTCAGCTCCTTAACAAAAACATATTTCGTGTATGCTGTATGTTGCCTCTTTTTTCAGCTCCCCTTATGAACATGGGGGGGGGGGGGGGGGGGGGGGGGGGGGGGGTAGTTGTTTTGCTATGAGGCACTATTACCAAGAGGATTTAGATCTGTAGTTGTGCTTCTTTGAAGTTTTGACTTTATATGATAGGTTTTCACAAGCATGACATATGTATCTAGACTATGGCATGTGTATGGTAATGAATAACAAGGAGACATGTGTTACTTGAAAAGACTATGTCTTCAACCTATTATCCGTATTCACTATTCACTATGTGTGTATGGTAATGAATAACAAGGAGACTCCTGTTACTAAAAAGAATAAGTCGATCTTTGGCCTGTTTTTTTCTAAGGAAATCTTCAACCTGTTCTCCATATTTTAGGTCGTATCCCAATTAATGGAATTTGGGTTTTGGGAGTCAAATATGTAACATGCTAATACCATGTTTCGAACAAAACAAAAGCTTCTTTAAGAACATTGCAACAGTACAATATATAAATTCATTAGTTTTGTTTAGAACATCATTTGCCGGGGGCTATTGCTCAATCTTTTCTTATCACAGCCCTTGGGCCCCTTTGATCTAAAGCCCACATAGACGATGACACAGGTTCTTGCATCCCACCCTGCTTTTCAACCACCAGCAGGCCACGTGTTTGTCTTTAAAATTATTTTTCTCTTTAAGTCAAAGGTAAATATGCATTTCTATTGCATTTTCTCAAATTATTTTTGAAATTTAACTTGTATGGAAAGAATTATATTTCTAGCTATCAATAAAAAACAAACTTTTATCTTCCTATATATATTTTTCATTTTTCGTGCTCAATCTCATTTAGGCTCTGTTTAGATTCACCTCCTAAACTTTTAGCTGGCTAATTTTAATCGGTTTGGATCAAGCATGGCCTTCTAAAAGTGACTAACTTTTTAACTAGCCCACCTCTTAAATTTTTAGCTCCTAGTCACCTCAACCCTACTAAAAGTGACTGAATATGTTAGAAATAGACAAGAAACACATTAAAAAAGCAAGAAAAGTAAAAAAAACAAAAATATTAGTCATAAATCCAAACAAATACCTCCTAAACATTAGTTGACTAAATATTATGTGACTAAATTTTTTGTTGGCTAATTTTAGCTGGCTAGAGGATCCAAACAAGCCTTTAGCATGACTTGGTTGCCCATTTTTTCACGGTGGAAGCTACCCATTCTTATCTGTCAGCTTGAGTGATGTATTTCTAATTAATTTCTTTTTTGCGGTGACTTTATGGTGATGCTTTTAGAGAGGCTGTGCGTGTTTATTACGTGAGAGTTTCCGTCGTTTAGAATAAATACAGGTGGCCATGCCAAGGCTCAAGAGGTGCGCCAAGTTTTGTTAGGACCAAGGTATCCAATCATCATGCTAGCAACTAGTAATTAACAAGCATGCCCTTCGTTTTAATATACTTGTCATTTTAGCTGTAGACATGAAGGTTGATAAAAGGTGACGGATACCCAAATCAGGGTATCCTGATTTGGGATACTTAATCCCGCTAACCGTCTCAGCTTAATTGTGTAGGGCCCACAGGAACAGGTGCATAACAACAGAGCGCTCGAGGGGCCCACGGCCGACCCCGAGGGCACATACAAGTTCCGCCTCGCCCGACCCCCAATCGGGCGGGCCCACGACTTCCGCCCCGCCCGACCCCGAGTCGGGTGGGGCCCCGAACTCCGCCTCGCCCGACTCCCAGTCGGGCGGGCCCACAAGCCGCGCTTCGCCCGACCCCGAGTTGGGAGACTTCGTCGAGAAGATTTTCCTCTGACAAGGAGGACAGGCATTTACGACGAGTAGCTGGGGAGCCATAACTCTACCCAGCAACTCATATACTTGCAGGCACGCGATGTGACCCGCACAGTGGCACCCGTCCCATCTCGCGGCGCCGCCTGACACCTCGAGTACAGCAGCGGGATGGCTACGACATCATCATCACCCTGAACAGGGACGAAGACCGGACCGGCGACAAGACGGCCGCGACAGTCTGGGTTGACATCTCGACCACCTGCCCGGCGACCGGGCTGACAGGACGCCGCCTGACTAGGGCCACAGTGGCAGCTAGGGTTCAGACTAGTGCGGCGTGTAGCCGCGCTAGCCCACAACTCGAAAGCCCCGTTCCCATTTGTAAACCGGCTCACTCCTTGACTATAAAGGGAGAGCTGGGGGCATGGGAGGGAGGGGGGAATCGAAGTTCGAACAGACACAGACATAGAGATACACACGAAGAGGCTTGGAGTCTTTCTCCTCCCTCGTCAACACTTATAGCTCCCCTCTGCAAGTCGAAACACGAACCACCCACGAACTGGACGTAGGGCATCGATTGCCTGAACCAGTATACATCTCGCCTCTCTCACAAAACCCTCGCCATCATAGAAGATTGTTAGGCGCCGTAGTTACAAATTTACTTGTCGGCCGGTTTCTTAACACCGACAGTTGGCGCGCCAGGAAGGGGACCTCAGCGCGTTTGACGTCTTCAGTTGATGGCGAGCCACGACATCGATTGGTCTCCGGGCGCTCTCGTGTACTTCGGAAGCCTGGAGTTCATCGTGGTCCAGGATGGGGGGCTTTCGCGCGTCGAACCGCCGGCACCCCCACAAAGGGCCCTCACCCCCGCCATGTCCGCGAGCGCGGAGCTCGTAGGTATGGCGGAGTACGACTACGACAGCGACGAGGATGACCTCCTCGACTACGACTCCGACGCCGGCAGTCACCATCCTTCGCGCGAGTGCATGGTGGTGGAAGCTGGTGGAGGCAGCCGCCGCAACGTTCACGACGTGGCGGCGCAGCCAGACCCTGCAGCGGTCGCGACGACGGCGGACGCCGGAGCGGCCGCAGAAGCCGCGCCCCTGCTTGTGACACAGGCGCAGCAAGGAACCCCTCCGGCGAGCGCCGACCTCCGGGAGGGCGATGACCTGGAGCGTCTGCTCCAACGCCAACACGAGCTCGCAGAAGCCGCGCGGCGGCTCAAGGAGGAGCGTGAGCGGCTCGAACACGAGGTGGCGCAGCGCCAGGCCCTGCGCGAACGCGTGCGTGCCCATGGGCGCGAAGCCCGGCAGCGGATTCTGGCCGAGGCGGGCAACCTCGTGCCCAGATACACCAGGCCCAGCCAAAATGTCGCCGCGGCTGCGACACTTTTGCGCGCGCTCCCGCAACCGTCCGACGAGGACCAGCGAAGAATCCAGGGGGAGCTCAAGGACCTCCTGGACTTGGCGGCGGTGCAGCAGGCCGAGCGCGAGCAAAGCTCCGCTGCACGGCGGTGGGAATCCAGCGTTTCCTACCGCACGCCAAGCAAGCCACGGCCACAACCCGAAAGTTCCGTCCACCAAACCCCCGAGCAAAGTGGGACTGGGGACGCGCCGCCGGTCCATCAGCGGATCGGCAGGATCCGCGACGCCCGCGACATTCTGCGGGCAAGGCGCCGCGAGCAAGGGCGAGGTCCACGGTGCGAAACCGAGGACTTTGTCTACGCTCCGCGGCGTGGCGGGAGATTTGACCCGGAGGAAGACAAGCCTCGGGCTCCGGTCCCGGTTGGCCCACGGGCTTTTGGCCGCGCCATCTTGCGGGCTCCCGTCCCCCAGCGGTTTCGGCCGCCCAGCAATATCACGAAGTACAACGGGGAGACGAATCCCGCGTTGTGGCTGGAGGACTACCGCCTGGCGTGCCAAGCCGGCGGTGCCACCGACGAGCGGTTCATCATCCGCAACCTCCCCCTCTTCTTGGCCGACTCGGCCAGGACGTGGCTCGAGCATCTCCCGGAGGGCTCAATCCAGGATTGGGTTGACCTCCAGGAGGTGTTCATCGGCAACTTCCAGGGCACGTACGCGCGCCCGGGGAACCCGTGGGACCTTCGGAACTGCCGGCAGGGCGCCGACGAGTCCCTGAGGGACTACATCAAGCGATTCTCCAGGCAATGCAACGCGTTGCCCAATCTCGCTGACGCCGAGGTGATCTCCGCGTTCATAGCGGGCACCAGCAACGAAGGGCTCGTTCATGAGCTCGGCCGCAAGAGCCCGCGCTCCATCAAGGAGCTGCTCGACGTGGCCACCAGCTACGCCTCCGGTGAGGATGCGGTCGATGCCCTCCTTCACCGGACTAAAGGCAAGGCAAAGCGGAACGAGAGTTCCGGTGCGGGTCCGTCTGCCCCGCACGACAAGAAGCAAAAGCAGAAGAAGAAGAAGGGCGGCGATCAGCAACGCCGCAACGACGCACTCGTCGCGGCCGTCGAGCGTAAGCAGAAGAAGCCGGCCGTCGACAACGACGGCAAGAACCAGCATTTCGAAAAGATGCTGGAAGCGCCGTGCCCCAACCACGCCTATCCCGTCAAGCACGCCCTCAAGGATTGCGGGCTCATGCTGAAGTTCCTGGGCGCGAAGGCAAAGAGGTCCGACCCCAAGGATTCTGACCCCGGGGATGACGGGAAGGACGACAAGGAGGCGGACGGTGGGTTTCCGAAAACCACCGGCTGCCTCATGATCTTCGGAGGCGAAGGAGCCAGCTCCTCCAAGCGGCGCCAGAAGCTGGAGCGCCGGGAGGTGTACGCCGCCGAGCCGGCGACTCCGGCCTTCCTCAAGTGGTCCGAGGCGGCCATCACCTACGACCGCGGCGACCACCCCAAGCACGTGCCGCGTCCGGGGCGGTACCCACTCGTCGTCGACCCCATCGTCTCCAACAAGCGCCTATCCAAGGTATTGATGGATGGTGGTAGTGGCTTAAATATTTTGTATGCAGAGACCCTCGATGCTATGGGAGTCAGTCGCTCTCGCATCCGACCTTCGGGCGCACCCTTCCATGGGGTCGTGCCCGGAAAGACGGCCATGCCGCTCGGGCAAATCGACTTGCCCGTCACCTTCGGCACGCCGATCAACTACCGCACGGAGGTCCTCACCTTCGACGTGGTGGACTTCCCCGGCGCGTACCACGCGATCCTTGGTCGGCCATGTTACGCGAAGTTCATGGCCGTCCCCAACTACACCTACCTCAAGCTCAAGATGCCGGGGCCGAGAGGTGTCATCACCGTGAGCACGTCCGTTCAACGTGCTTACGAGTGTGAAGTAGAGTGCTGCGAGCTGGCAGCGGCGCTCATCAACAAGCCCGACCTCCCGGAGGTCGCCAGCGTGGAGTCCGAGGAGACGCCGACTCCGAAGAAGGCGTCCGGCTCGTTCGAGCCATCCAAGGACACCAAGAAGGTTCCCCTCGACCCGTCCGACCCCGAGGGGAAGACGGTCATCGTCGGGGCGACCCTTTCTGCCAAATAGGAAAGCGCGCTCGTCGATTTCCTTCGCGCCAACAAGGACATCTTCGCGTGGAAACCCTCGGACATGCCGGGGATTCCAAGGGAAATCGCCGAGCACTCCCTCAACATCAAACCGGGATCGAAACCGGTCAAGCAGAGGTTGCGCCGATTCGACGAGGAAAGGCGCCGAGCCATAGGCGACGAGCTGGCAAAGCTCCTTGCCGCCGGCTTCATCAAAGAAAAGTATCACCCCGAATGGCTCTCCAATCCTGTACTTGTTAAAAAGAAAAATGGGAAATGGAGGATGTGTGTTGACTACACAAGTCTCAATAAGGCATGCCCAAAGGACCCGTTTCCTTTGCCGCGCATCGACCAAATTGTTGACTGGACCGCAGGGTGCGAAACCCTGTGTTTCCTAGACGCCTACTCGGGCTATCACCAGATCCCACTAAAGATCGGTGATCAAGAGGCAACGGCGTTCATCACTCCCTTCGGCTCATATTGTTACGTTACAATGCCGTTTGGGTTAAAGAATGCCGGCGCCACTTACCAACGTTGTATGATCAAATGTTTCGGTGATCTCATCGGACGGATCGTGCAAGCGTACGTGGATGACATCGTAGTCAAATCCATGCGAACCGACGACTTAGTCGCCGATCTCAACGCCGTGTTCCAACGGCTAAGAGAGAATGGCATTAAGCTCAATCCCGAGAAATGCGTTTTCGGGGTCCCAAAAGGAATGCTCCTGGGATATTGCGTTTCACAACGCGGCATCGAAGCCAACCCAGAAAAAATCGAAGCCATCGCGAAGATGGGGCCGATCAAAAACCTGAAAGGCGTACAGAAGCTGACCGGCTGCTTAGCCGCACTCAGTCGATTTATTTCCCGACTCGGGGAAAAGGGGTTGCCACTCTATCGTCTCCTCAAGAAGTCCGACAACTTCGTCTGGACAACCGAGGCGCAAGAGGCTCTTGATCACCTCAAGACCAGACTCTCTAGCGCCCCGATTCTCGCCT
Organism: Eragrostis curvula; assembly: GCA_007726485.1. Classification (NCBI taxonomy): domain Eukaryota; kingdom Viridiplantae; phylum Streptophyta; class Magnoliopsida; order Poales; family Poaceae; genus Eragrostis; species Eragrostis curvula. The sequence goes on along the minus strand of RWGY01000034.1, from coordinate 4,041,515 downwards.
CTCCGACCGAGAAGGAGCCTTTGTTGCTCTACATAGCGGCGACAACGCAGGTGGTCAGCACCGCCCTGGTGGTGGAGCGGATGGAGTCGGGCAAGGTGCTCAGGGTACAACGGCCCGTGTACTTCGTCAGCGAGGTCCTCTCCGACTGCAAGACAAGGTGGCAGCAGATCCAGAAGGTGATATACGCGCTGGTCATCACTCGGCGCAAACTCCGCCACTACTTCGACGCCCATCCGGTAACCGTCGTCTCTTCCTTCCCCCTTGCTGAGGTTCTAGGCAATCCGGAGGTGTCGGTCAAAATTTCTAAATGGGCGTTAGAATTAATGGATCAGGGAATAGAATTTACGCACCCATCTGCCGTAAAATCACATACCCTGGTAGATTTCATCGCCGAGTGGACCGAAACTCAGTTGCCCATAGTTCCTGTCGAAAAGGAATGTTGGCGGCTGTTTTTTGACGGCTCTCTCACAAAAAGGGGTGCCGGGGGTGGGTGGCTGCTCATCTCTTCGAGAGGTGTGCGAATGCAATATGTCATCCGGCTCAACTTCCCAGCATCGCACAATGTAGCCGAGTACGAAGCTCTGCTTAACGGCATGAAAGCAGCTGTCGAGTTAGGAGTCCGTAGGCTCGAAGCCTTTGGCGACTCTCAGCTCGTTGTTAACCAGGTCATGAATGAGTCCACCTGCACTAACCCCAAGATGGCGGCCTACTGTGCTGAAATCCGCCGTCTGGAAGAAAGGTTCGATGGTTTTCAGGTTGAATACGTCCCTCGGCGGGACAACGAAACGGCCGATTCGTTGGCCAGGCTGGGGTCCAACCGGGAGATAATCCCGGCAGGCACTTTTGCCTGCGATCAAGACCAGCCGTCAATCAATGATCCTGCGTCGGCCGACCCGACGAAAGAGCAAGCACAAGAACCGGCTCCGATTGAGGCCAACAAGGCCTTGGTCATCGAGCGCGACAAAAACTCGGGGGCTCCCGCCGACCCCCGCGACGCCTCGCCCGACTCGGGGGCTGACCCCGGGCCCCGCGATGACTGGAGGCAACCCTTCATCGACTACCTCCTGCGACAACAGCTTCCGTCCGACCGCACTGAGGCACGCCGACTCGCGAGGCGCGCCAAGACATTTGCGATGGTCGACGGCGAGCTGTATAAAAAAGGGCGCTCTGGAATCCTCCAACGCTGTATCCCTCTCGGCGAGGGTAGGCAGTTACTCCAGGATATCCATGGCGGAACGTGCGGCCATCACGCTGCACCGCGAAGCTTAGTCGGCAACGCGTTTCGGCACGGTTTTTATTGGCCGACCGCTGTTGCCGACGCCCAACGGGTGGTGCGCACTTGCGAAGGGTGCCAGCATTATGCTCGTAAAACTCATCTGCCGGCTCAGGCCCTCCAAACCATCCCTATTACTTGGCCGTTCGCGGTATGGGGACTGGACCTGGTTGGACCCTTCAAAAAGGCACCGGGAGGCTACACCCACTTGCTTGTCGCCATTGACAAGTTCTCAAAGTGGATAGAGGCCAGGCCGATCGGCAAAATTGACTCGGCGCAAGCCGTCAAGTTCTTCACCGACATTGTACATCGATTCGGGGTGCCAAATGCCATCATCACTGACAATGGCACGCAGTTCACGGGGAAGAAATTCCTGAACTTTTGCGATCAATACGGCATCCGAGTCGACTGGGCAGCTGTTTCTCACCCCCAAACGAATGGGCAGTGTGAACGAGCGAACGGCATGATCCTCCAAGGATTAAAGCCCAGAATCTTCAACAAGCTCAAGAAATTTGCCGGTCGGTGGGCAAAAGAGCTCGATGCAGTGTTGTGGAGCCTAAGGACGACGCCGAGTCGTGCCACTGGCTACACTCCATTCTTCATGGTGTATGGAGCCAAGGCAGTGCTACCGACTGACCTGGATTATGGGGCCCCGCGGGTGCAAGCGTTTGACCCGGACCTCAACGAGCGCTACCTCGAGGATGCGCTCGACCAGATCGACGAAGCACAAGAAGCCGCGCTCTTGCATTCCGCCAAGTATCAACAAGCGCTGCGCCGCTACCACGAACGAAAGGTTAAAGGCCGCGCTTTCGAGGTTGGCGACCTCGTTCTTCGCCTTTTGCAGGGCAATCAGGGTCGGCACAAGCTGACTCCGCCGTGGGAGGGACCATACACCGTTGCGGAGGTGCTTCGGCCCGGAACCTACAAGCTCAAGAACGCCGACGGACGCATATTCGCCAACGCGTGGAACATCGACCAGCTACGTCGTTTCTACCCTTAGCTTGTACCTCCTTTTCCTTTTGCATCGTTCAAAGACATGCAAACGAAATAAAAAGAAAGTTCGTCTCTTTCTGTCTTTTTGAAATTCACAACAAGTCCTGACCTGCCGACCGCCGATCCCCGACCCTAACGGCTCGGGGGCTCCACCCGGCGGGTGCGCAAAAAAGGCCGTGTAAAATCCAAAATGCCCATGACAAACGAGCGTCAAGGCCAAGAGCGAAAATTGCGCCGACAACGCGTCCGTGGCTAAGGAATTTACATGAAAAATCCTAAGTGCAGGTCCGACTCGGACAGAACTTGAGCATCGACGATCTCTCGGCCGACCCGACTGGCCGACTCGGGACTCTGACGCCTCGGCGGCTAAGAGCGGCCTGGGTTACCAGTCAGTCGAATGAAAGGTCCAAGGCAATCAAGCGGTCTGAAAGAGGAGGAAGTCACGAAGGGAAAAACACTTAAATATTCGAATAAGTTTCGAACGAACACAATTTTAAAGAACGAAGTACTTGTTTCAACTAAAGGCAAGTTTTTTATATTTACATGAGGGCCACTCGGCCCAACTCGACTAACTACTCTATCTCCTACTACTCGTCACTCGGAGGCGACGGCAGAGGGAACGCGAAGGAGGCGAGGAGGCCGGCAATCGTCGCAGCAGCGGGCGCGGTCTTCTTCTTCAGCTCCTCCATCTCTTCATCGGAGAAGCCGGGCACCATGCCCAGCGACAAGCCCTCGAGGTCGAGGGTGTCGCCGTAGTGCGTCTGCTCCATCACCAACGTCCAAAAGACCCCGGCCTCGAAGCTCTCACGACGGAGAGCACCGAAGCGGTTGGAGATGGAAAGCAGGCGCGCCTCCAGGGTGGCGGTCCCGTCCGGCTGTGGCACCTGCAGCTCGTCAACGAGAAGCTCGGCGCCGATCCGCAGCCGCTCCAGCTGGATGTTCTCGCCCCGCGCCACCTCCAGGTCCGCCTTGAGCGCTGAAAACCAAATAAACAAGAAAATCAAACAAACGAACGACGAGGCGAATGGATCAAGGCAGAGGTACAGCAACCTTACCGTCAACCTCCTTCTCCAACCCGGTAACCCGGGCGGTGAGCTGGGAGACCAACTCGGAGGATGTCCGTCGAAGCACTCGTTCGGAGTCGGCCGCCTCGCGTGCCTTGGCCGCGTCCTCCTCCGCCTTCTCGGCTTTCTTCTCCGCCGCTTCGGCCCTCCTCTCCGCCTCCTCGGCCCTCTTTTCGGCGGTGGTCGCTCTCTCCTCTGCCCCGGCCAGCGCCAACTTGGCCTGGTCGGCCTCCCGCATGGCCTGTGTGGCCTGCTCCACCACGGCCTGCCCCTCCTCATCAAGCCGAACTCGTTCGCTCTCTTGGAAGCGAATGCAGTTCGACTTGGCCCGACTCAACTTGGACAGTTCCTGAGACAACAAAGAGGGATAAGCAGAACAAAAGCGGGAAGAAGACTCTGCGAAAGAGTGAGGATGTACGCACCTGAGTCGGGGCCCCCATCGCTTTTATCGCGCGGAGCGCGGTCTCCAGGGCATAAATGGCTTGGCCCTGATTCTGGTTAAGCGCGCCCCAGAGTTGCCGCTCCGCCGGCTCGTTGAGGACCCGCTCCTGTCCATCGGGCCCTTGGACGCGCAGGACATCGACGTCCGCGGGCGCACCCGAGGTCGACTGCGGCAGCGGAGGCGTGGTGGACCTCAGACGAGGCCCCGACGACCCGGACAGCGCGGAGCTGCCCACCTCCGTCGACGCGGCGACCATTGCAGCCGCCTCTGCCGACGTGCTCGCCGCCGGTGCCACCGTGCTTGTTGCCGGCGCCGCCATGCTCGCCGCCGGAGCCGCCATGCTCGCTGCCGGTTCCGCCACACTTGCCGCCGGCGCCGCCACGCTTGCCGCCGGCGCCGCCGCGCTCGCCGCCAAGCTGGGCACCGTCCCCAGAACCCCTGAGGACCGGAGTAGCTGCTTTCGAGGCAGCACCTGCAGCGGACCCCTGAAACAAAAGAGAATTAGCAAACGAAATAAAGAGGTAAAAGAAACGCGATGAAGTCAAGTACTAACCGGAATGGCTGACGCTTCGGGGTCGGGCCGGCGGACGACCCAGCCTCATCACGCGCCCTCTTTCCCGAGAGGGCACTCGCCGCCGCAGCCATCGTCCCCGCAGAAGGCGCCACCGTCGCCACCGCGGCGATCGCCTCCGAAGCCGCCGTCGCGAGGATGGCGGCGGTCCCCGCCGGCGCGGGCGGGGGAATCACCGTGACTGGCGGAACCAAGGATCCCACCGTCGCGGAGATGGCGGGAGCCGTTGCCACCACGGTCGCCACGGCTGGCGAAGCTTCAGAAGCCGCCGCAGACGCCGCCGCCGCCACGGACGACGAAGTCACCACGGCCGACGGGGCCGTGGGGGATGCCACGGTCATCATCATCGCAGCGGGCGGCAGCGCGGTGATTGCGGGGGACGTGGTCGAGGAAGGGACCGCGGTCGAGGCGCTCATCGATGCCGTCGTCGCCGCGGCCACCGCCGAGCTTGTCGCCGCCGACGGCACGGTCACCACGACCGACGTCGTCGCGGCGGCCGATGCCATTTGTGACCCCGCCATGGCCGTCGCCACAGGGAGCAATCTCGCGGGGGCGAGCGTGAGAGCCATGGAGGCTGGGAGAGCCGCTGGCCGCGAAGAGCCTGGCGCGCCCCCACTGCCTGAAGCGCCGGCGACGTCGGGACCCGGGGAGCGATCTTCTAGTCGACCCCAGTCGACCTGATCCTCGTCGTCGTCGCCGTCGTCATCGCCGCCCTCGTCCTCGGAGTCGGAGACCACGTCGCCTCGGCGGCGACGCCGTCTCCTCTCCTCCTCCCTCTGCACCCGCTTCGCCTTCTTGGCGTCTTCGCGGTCTTTGCGGGCCTTCTGCCGCTCCGCCTGCTCCCTGTTGCTCGCACGGACGGCGTCGTAGACTTCGGGAAGAGGGGCGGCAGAAGGAAGGAAGGCGACGCCAGTCTAAATCCAAGAAAAAGTGAATAAGCGAAAGATCGGGAAAATCGAAACAATGCCGAATCGGGATCGAAACCAAACCGAAAAACTTACGAATTGTAGGGCCCCCTGCTCCGGAAGCATCGGCGGGTGGCCCGGGATCGGATAGTCAAAACTATCCCAATCCGCCGCTGTCTTCCCCATCGCCTCCGAGAGCCGGGCCTTCAGCTCTCGGACGGTAATCCGCGGCTCCGCGTGGGGGTCCACCATGCAGGTCCCCTCCCACGCAAAGTCACGGCCCATATCCCACATGGGGAGGCGCCGGTCTTGAAGCGGCGCAAGCCTCCTGACGTGGTAGGCGCCGATGACCCCGACGCCCGCAACGCCGCCCCTCTTGAGTCTGTCGATCATACCCAAGAGGTCGGCCAACTTCTTCTTGTCAGGGGCGGCTGGCCCCCAACCCCAGCACTCGGGCGCCTCTTCGATCAGGCGCCCGGTGAACTCCGGGAGCGGCGCGAGCGCGGTGTTCTTGAGGTAAAACCACCTCTCGTGCCAACCCTTGTTGGTGTCGGTGACGGGCATGGTGATGTACTCGCGGGCCCGGCCGCTCCGGAGCCGGAAGCTAGCACAGCCGATCGGGACGGCGCGCGGATTCCCTTCCGCGTCCCTCTTGGTCTGGAGCGCGAGGGTGAAGAAGTACTTGAAAAGATGGAAATGGGGGCGAATCTTCAAAAAACCTTCGCACAAGGCGACGAAGGCGGAGATGTGCTGGATGGAGTTGGGGTTGAGGTGCTGCAGCTCCAACTTGTAGTGGTGAAGCAGGCCGCGGAGGAAGGGAAGAGGCGGCATGCCAAAGCCGCGCTCGTGGAAGGAGCGGAAGGAGACAATGTAGCCGTCCGGCGGCGATGGGATCCTCTCCTCCCCGGGAACCAGCCACTCATGCTCCGCGGTGAGGGGCATCAGGAGGCCGCGCGCAACCAGGGCATCGAGGTTCCCCTTGGTGCTGTTGGACCGGCTCCAATCCGCCATGGCGAATGCGGACGAGGGACGCGGAGCGACGGCGAAACGAAGGGAAGTTGGAGAGCGAGCGAGGCGAGGAAGACGAAGCGGTTTGCGCAAGGGCGAGCGGCGGTGGATGCGAAAGGTTGCGAAAACCTGGTAAGGCAAATGAGGTTAGGCTCATCCCTTCTTTATAGTTATCGCGTTCACACGACGCCTCGTTTCTCGCGCCTTCCCTGTTTCGCGATTTAACAGGTGCAGGTGCCTTAAAAATCGCCATCATGGCCCGCTCCACTACCGCACGAAGACAGATCGTGGCCTCGATTCGCGCGGAAGGCGAACCGTCGCGTCTCCACGACGCACGATGACGGCCCAGGCGGGCTTGGAATCCCGGCCGGGCCCACAGGTAATAAAGGCTAGGGGCTGAAAACGCCCCGACGGCCCAGTTTCCGGCCCAGGAGTTCGAAGGTCGGCTCCGCGAAAGGGTTCGAACGGCCGCTCCAGGACAAAACTAAGTGAGGGGCCACCAAAGAGGGGTCCCCAGCGACCGCAACCCGTACACCGTAGTACAATGGGCCTCTGACGGTAGCGTCCGAGTCCGAGTCTAAAAATCCTCGACCTTGATCTCCCATCGAGGGAGGGCATCGAGCCCACTGACTCCGAGCGAAAGGAGTCGGCGATCGAAAAAGGCAGGAACTCGGATCTGAATGAGGCCGACTCCAGCTAGTCTCAATCGGACCCCCGCGAAGGGCAAGCCGAGGCCTTCACTCGGACACACCCGTTTGCAGCTTAAACGAGCACCACGCATCGAACCATCGAGGAATGACGTGGCCGGCTCACGCGTGCCCCGTCTTATCGTAAAGACGCGCGGGTACGGACGAAACAAAAAGACGAAACGACCCTCGGACGGATCCGCGCATCGAGCGAGGACTCGGGGGCTCGCATTCGCAAACAAGGACCTACTGCGTGGTCTCAGGAAAACCTTTTTTGCCACCCTCGGCACAAGTAAACCACTTGTACCGAGGCTCGGGGGCTACACCCGGCGGGTGCGCTCGCGCGCACCCACCGGTAAGAATAGTACGAAAATACCCTCGGAGAGACAATGACAAGCCTCGACGGCGACCACGACCCCCGGCCGCCGCCCAGGCTCGGGGGCTACTGACGGATACCCAAATCAGGGTATCCTGATCTAGGATACTTAATCCCGCTAACCGTCTCAGCTTAAATTGTGTAGGGCCCACAGGAACAGGTGCATGACAACAGAGCGCTCGAGGGGCCCACGGCCGACCCCGAGGGCACATACAAGTTCCGCCTCGCCCGACCCCCAGTCGGGCGGGCCCACGACTTCCGCCCCGCCCGACCCCGAGTCGGGTGGGGTCCACAGACTCCGCCTCGCCCGACCCCCAGTCGGGCGGGCCCACAACTTCCGCCTCGCCCGACCCCCAGTCGGGCGGGCCCACAAGCCGCGCTTCGCCCGACCCCGAGTTGGGAGACTTCGTCGAGAAGATTTTCCTCTGACAAGGAGGACAGGCATTTACGACGAGTAGCTGGGGAGCCTTAACTCTACCCAGCAACTCATATACTTGCAGGCACGCGATCTGGCCTGCACAGTGGCACCCGTCCCATCTCGCGGCGCCGCCTGACACCTCGAGTACAGCAGCGGGATGGCTACGACATCATCATCACCCTGAACAGGGACGAAGACCGGACCGGCGACAAGACGGCCGCGACAGTCTGGGTTGACATCTCGACCACCTGCCCGGCGACCGGGCTGACAGGACGCCGCCTGACTAGGGCCACAGTGGCAGCTAGGGTTCAGACTAGTGCGGCGTGTAGCCGCGCTAGCCCACAACTCGAAAGCCCCGTTCCCATTTGTAAACCGGCTCACTCCTTGACTATAAAGGGAGAGCTGGGGGGGAGGGGATCGAAGTTCGAACAGACACAGACATAGAAATACACACGAAGAGGCTTGGAGTCTTTCTCCTCCCTCGTCAACACTTGTAGCTCCCCTCTGCAAGTCGAAACACGAACCACCCACGAACTGGACGTAGGGCATCGATTGCCTGAACCAGTATACATCTCGCCTCTCTCACAAAACCCTCGCCATCATAGAAGATTGTTAGGCGCCGTAGTTACAAATTTACTTGTCGGCCGGTTTCTTAACACCGACAAACGTGAATGAAGACATTCGAAATCTCCCCATAAAGAAAAAATCAACGCCAATTCAGTTATAGGTTAAAAAAATGAAATGAACCAGAACACAATGTTGTTGCTATATTACCTCTCATTGCCTCAGCTTCTGGCCTGTCGGGCTCAAGAATAATTTTGCTAGATCGAGTAGTGCAAGAACATATGTATTTAAATAATTTGAGGATATGGGAGGTAAGCGGGCAATGGTGAGAAAATAGTGTTTATTTTAAAATATGTGTTCATTCGATACCTCTTCTTGTGTGTTCATTTGCACATAGAGTGTAGCAATACGAAGAAAATATTGTGCCGCGGGTCGCCATTCTTCAGCGTGGCGCAAAATATGAGGACTGCGGACATGGATGACGAGAATCTGCATATTGCGTATCAAATAATCACATTATATTTAACGAGACTCGCGTGCATGTATTTTAAACAATTACATGCACAAGGTACCACGTGTTTATTATGGTGACATGCCTGCTTGGTCGTCTCCAGGTGCTTTTTATGTCAGACAACTACGCTAAGAACATCTGTAGGAAAAGTTACGGCATATATTAGAACGATACATAGACAACAACGCCAATAACATCAGATATATAGACGATAGAATGAGAGCAAGAGTTCTCGTTACTCTACAAACAAAGTTATGAGATAGCCCATTATGTTGTCTGAGTCTAGCTAGATAGATATTCAATACCTCTTAAAGGCATCGTATCTTGCAGTGCGTTAACTTGATGTGGATATATGTGGTGGTAGTCAAAACATCTAATTTTACAAGAAAAAGGTAAGGACATGTTATGAAACAAATGAAAAATGTTGTGGTGGTAGCAAAAACATCTAATATTCTACACAACTCTTATCTAGTCCACTCTTATATGTATTGCAGAAAGAGTGAGAAAACCAGCTGTCGCCTATCCGAAGTCCTCGATGAACCATAGGTACTACTCCTATGCAAATGAAAGAATACCTTCTGCTGCAGGAACTATATTGAAACCAATTCTTAGTTATGTGTACCCTAATTGTGTAGCCGTCATTGATCAAGTACCAATGCAAGTACGACACATACGTGTCTAAACAGCTCAAAATGACATTTCAGACACAAATGGGGCAAATACTATATAGATTAAACTGCAAAAAGCGTTAGACATGACTCTGCCTTTCAGATTGCTTTATTCAGACATGAGAATCAGCTAATTACCCTGTCAAAACTGCAGAAAGCGTTAGATAGAACATCCCACTCTGTACTTTCAACCAACTACTGCACAATCTGGCATTCATTGCAGATCATTCTCTTTGAGATATCATGTGTGACAAAATATCCAACATAAAATTGCAATGACCACAATGGACATAGCAGATTCAGTTTCTTAGGCACCAAAATTGATTACATCTAAAACTATGTTCTATGGAGAAAGAAAGCAGCATAAGAAAACATTACATCTCTTGATCCACAAATTAACCTCTAATTATCTGATTTAATACTCATCAAAAACCACGTATGATGGTAGCCTTGCTCCAGCTTGACTTAGTCAATACCAAGCAACAAAAATATGGAGTATAATTTAATTAACCTAATAAAGATATGGAACATGGAAAACAGAGACAAGCTGGAGCAAAGTGCCACCTTACACGGCAAAGAAAAATGTAGCCTTGTGAAGATGGTAACTGATGAAGATTTACCAGTTCAGTGTCAGAGAATGTAGATAACTCATGGCTCACGTAATTAACTCAACAACGTCAATGAAGTCTTGCTTGCTGTTAAAAAGAGCCTATCCATTTTGTGTGATCAGGTGTCCTGTGTATGCACAAAAATGACTTTTTGTTACAGACTTACAGAGAGTATGCCTCCTGATGAATTAGGAAAAAAAATGACGATGATGACAATAACAAAATAACTGCAAGTGCATGTCGATTAGTGATTTATTCAAATTCATAGTGAAGGGTACCTCACTGTTAAGTTCACACTAAACAGTAAACAAGCAAGAAAAAAAATAGTTTGTATGAACCAGTAATCCCTGGATTTGAAGGGTTATGTATCATGCATACGGGACTAATATCTTTGTGCACTACATCATTGCACAAAGGCTTACTATAATGTGTTAATAGTTCAATATAGACACTATTCTAGCAGCATCAGATCTCATTGCAAGTTCACAGAATCATTTTGGTAAAAATATGTAACAAAAGCTAACTTCTAGTCAAGTACACCAGAGACCTGATTCCACAAGAGAAAAAAAAAAGAAAAACATATTATAACTTGTGTTAGGATATAGCATGTGACCGAAAGAACAATATTATTAAGTGTGGATAAGGATATGCAATATCAAGCAACATAGTATCGAAAGAATTAACACTAAATATAAATTCCTACTCTGAATCGTCTTCGTATGCTGTGCATTGAAGAAGAAGAAAATGGTGTGTTGAACCAATGTAATATCCAATCTGATAACCTAATGCCATATGTTTCGGCCTTCTTCGAATATTTAAACATCCACGTACGTGCATTAACGGCTGGTTTGCATTAAACAACTTAATAAAATATGTTAGAAAGTATTTCAAGTTAAATGCAAGTATCTGGAAAGGGTATGTTTTTCTCGAATACCCTGGAAAAGGTATGTTGAAATCAATATTATATAATCAAGTGGACCTCCCCAAACACACGACTCGATTACTACAACTGCACCGGCCATCATCGTCAACCTCACGAACCAGCGACGCTGCTACTGTTCACGCAAGGAACGGAGTCTCATGTACTGTTCACACGGCCGATCTTGTCGCCGCGGCTGATCCAGGTGCTGCGAGGAGGCAGCCTTGGTCGTCTCCACCGACCTGGATGCCATGATCCTCCTGAGACCGTTCCCGCCGCCGACTTCGACACACATAACCATCCAACTTTCTTCTAAGCTGGCGAACAACGGTACTATCTGTGTCGACAACACCATGATCAACGTCGCTCAGGTGGGGATCACATCATCCGGCTTGGGTGATTTCGCTGCAACTCCTTCTACTCTTCCACACATTTAGAATATGGTCACCCCACATGTTCCTGGCGTCATTGCTTCGTGGGATTTCTACCGCCTGATCTTGGTGCTGTTGTCTTCGTTCCTCCTGCCTACCCATGCATTGAGGACAATATCTCCTTTGACTATTGCACCAACATCTGTCAAGAGTTCTTTGATGCCTTGAGTTCATTATGGATTCCCAACCACCGACAGATTTGGATCGCCCCTGACATCTCCAACAACATGTGCTC